>JAKSZT010053780.1:2036361-2420575 GCA_026826555.1 Tolypeutes matacus
TGGGCGCTCACCCCTCCTCGCTAACCGCCGTCGGCCTCCCCTTACCTTCAATCGCCATGATGTGCTAGCCATGGACCGCACCAAGTGGCTGGCGGGGGCGGCGAACGGAGGACGCACCGAGTCGGCCAGCGAGAGGGGCGGGCCCGGCCTCGGAATAGCCCGGCTGCGCCGCCCCGGGGGGAGCCGCGAGCGGGGCGGGGTGGGGCGGGGAGGGGCGGGGGAGGGGCCTCGAGCGCCCGGAACGCGGGCCGCGGAAGAAATGGAACCTTCCCCGGGCCGCCGCCACTGCCGCCGGCACGTGACGCCGCCCCGCCCTCGCACCCCCCTCCGCCGCGACTAGCGCCGGGATTCAAAACAGGTGCTCAGTCTCGGGATCCCCGGCACCTGTGCCCAAGACCCGCTGGACCCTCATCGAGCAAGTGCATGCCGCTCCGGCCCTCTCGGCCGGGGGCTTCCCGGGTGCCCAGGAGCACGGAGTGATTCACTCCTCTGTTTCCAGCGTGCGAAGTCGGTGAAGGAGGGGAAATAATGGGGTCAGGACCATGGACAGGTCCTCTCGCCAGAGACTGGAGCTCAGGGATTCCGGCACAAGTAACTAGCTCGGATTTGGTAATATGAAGGTGTGTTATGTTGTGTTTTGCCTGAATCAGCGAAATTCGTCTCAGATCTCCGCTGTTGGGTGGAGAATCAGCTGTTTGGCATAAAGCAAACAGGAGAGACTAATCCTGAGGACAGCAGCTTCTCTCTCTCATACACACACACACACACACACACTTCACGCCCTAGCCCAGTTCCTGATGAGACTTAAAGCTTGCCACCACGCTAAACTTGGTTTACCCCTTGGAGACATGAGTTGGCATCTATCAAAGCTTTTGTAAAAACACATTTGAGATCACACAAAAGTAGCGGTCACTGACTTACTTTGGCAAAAGGTCTGAAAAAGCATGTCAAGTGTAAGTTTTTAAGTTTGCAAATATTTGAGCTTTATGAAAAGTCACACCAACCCTGAACACAGCAGCAATTGATGGTTTAATTTTACCTGAGATACTTGGACTACCCAATCATTTACCCAGCTCTCAACTTCATTTGGTACTTTGAGGACCTAAACAATCAATAGAATAAATGATATTATGAAGTAGTATTCTGTTTCTCCCTTTCTGAGAAAATGCTACCTTCCAGTGCAAAATAGCTATATTGGGGACTGAAACATAGAAGAAAATATTTTGCACTTATTTAAGCAACGTTGAACTGTAAATCTAGAGCAGGAACTGCATGTCTTCTGTTGCTTTTATATAATCTCTCTCCAGTCATTAGTTCAGTGAATATCTATTGATCACAGCACTGTGCTGAAAGCTAGCTACAAGCAGGAGTTGTTACTGAAAGATCAAACGAGACACCATTCTACACAGAAAATATTAAAATGCCTATACTTTAGGAATGTTCATTGGGGGGGAAGGGAATGTCTGTGTGTCTGTGTGTGCCATAAATATCTGTGAGATTCTGGTAAAATATACTTAGTGTCAATGACATTTTCCCCAGGTAAGCCCCTTTAAAACAGATGCCTAAACCCCAAGACGTTGGTTTGAACTTGAAACCACAGCTCTGGGTTTGTGGTTTCAGGCTGGCTCTGAGTAATACAATTGCTCAAGAATTTCATCTTGAAAGGCAGAAGAAACTTAATCATCATTTCATTACCACTTACATAAATTATTATATACATGACCAAATTTATTTATATGTGTTTTTCTATGTGTGGTGTACTTGAATGCCAAATGTCAAATCAAGGAACTTAAGTCAAAGCTACTCAATATTGACAACCTTTTCCCCCAGATTATTTCTTTAAAATATATGTTTAGTCAGATTGTGGAATTTTTTTCTACCAACATTTCCATTTAAAAAAAAAAAAAAAAAACTGTGCTCTCCAAATATAGTTGGAACATTTCTATGAGACTAGGGTTGGAAAATATCATATGGATCACCTCAACATCCCAGTATTTCATATAGCATTTGAGTTTCCTTAACAGCCACTTAGAAATACATTTAACTTCTTATATAATTCTATTTCTAAAGTGTGTCATGAGTTTAATATTTCAAAATGGGGAGTGTCAATTCTTTATAATTTAAATGTCATCTAGACACTATAGGCAGGACAGACTATCTCAGGAATTCGGCACCCTGTCAGTGGGATTTACCTTGGAATATATGATAACCTATTCCCCCCAATTATTGGAGTTAGACTAATTTATAATTTTTCTACACATGGCTCATATGCCCCTTTTATTTGAACCTGTAATTAGCACTATACCCACTAAATATATGTCCCAGAGACTTAAATATTCCAGCTGTTCATATGCCAGTTGAGCCCTGAATCTCAGCACAGTTGCAACCTACACTACTCTTCAGTTCATCGGACTTGCCCAGGACAAGTAACAAAAGGATGGTGATGGGAAACGCCCATCCCCAAAAACAGAGAGTATCAACAACTGCACACAAAAGAGTTCCTTCCATCTGCCCCAAAAGATCTAAGCCCCCTCAAAATCTGAAGCAGCATGGGCATCACAATCCCCAAATCCTCAAGACTGAGGAATGAACAAACATGAGAGGGGAATGCAACTATGGACTAAGGTATACTTATTATTCTAGCAATGGAAGACCTTGTAACAATGATATAAAGACAGTGATCACTAGAGGTTCTGAGGGGAGGTAGAGGGAAGAATAGACGTAACATGGGGCATTTTGGGGACATTGGAATTGTTCTGCATGATATTGCAATGACAGATACAGGCCATTATACATTTTGTCAAAACCTATAAAATTGTGTGGTGCAAGGTGTAACCATAATGTAAACTATAGATCATGGTTAGTAGCAATGCTTCAATATGAGTTCATCAGTTGTAACAAATTATCACACTAATGAAAGATGTTGTTAATGGGGAAAAGTGGGGGAGGGGAAGGGGCTGGGGTATATGGGAATCTCCTATATTTTTGATGTAACATTTATGTAATCTAAAACTTTTTTAAAAATGAAATAATTTAACTATTTTGCCCTTTATTAATTACATACACCCTGCCTAATAACACATATTATTTCTAATGCTGACCTTATAGTATCAAATTAGCTTTAGTCTATATGCTTTAACATACTTGTGGATATTCAAAAGCTTCTTCATTTTTAATTCTTAATTATTTTTTATTAATGAATTATTTGCAAAGTAGTTTCCAAACATATCATTTAAGCAATTATTTAATTTGCCCATCAGGCATTTTGGAGATAGAGGCTGAAATGGGAAAAAGAAAAATAAAAGAAGTCAAAGTAACTCCCTTTTTTGTGATTATGAAATGGAAACATGTTTCTTGTATTTTAAGTTTCATCTCTGTTTTTCATAGAAATATTATTTTAAATTATAGTTTGATTTCAAGGAAAGACTGTATTAGTCAGGGTTCTCTAGGGAAACAGAATCAACAGGAGATATCTGTCAATAATATGAGATTTTATAAGAGTGTCTCACGTGCCCATGGAGATGCACAAGTCCAGTTTCCGCAGGCAGGCTGCAAACCAGGGACTCTGATGAAAGTCCAGTGAAGGTCCTTGATGAGTTTCCCGGAGACATTGGCTGTCCAAAGACGAGCTGGGAAATTCTCTCTGAATGCTGAAATCACTTCTCCTTATAAAGCATTCAACTGATTGGATAAAACGTCACTCATTGCTGGCAGCAGTCTTCCTGGCTGATGTAGATGTATCAGCTATCTATGCAGTAAACTCACTGGTAACTAAAGTCCATAAATGTCCTTGTATTACAATTAGCCCAGTGCTTGCTCGACCAAACAACTGGGCACAATTACCTAGCTGAGTTGACACGTTAGCCTAACCATCACAGACACAAAATTTAATTATCCAGTGATGTGAATGAAACATCACTGGAAAAAGTAAGCACTGAAGAGAAATCATGTGGGAAGACCAACTCAAAGGGCAAATGAAAAGTAATTTCACCTACATTAGTTAAGTAGTTTTCATGTGCCAAACATAACAACTAACCACCATTAAGAGAAGCACCATCTTAATAATTAACAGTATGTTCCAAGTTTCAGAAGTTCCCAATGTACTATTTTATAATGGTTTTTTTTTTTTTAGTGTTTATAAAAGTATTTATTTATTTTTAATTGTAGTAAAATATACATAAGATAAAAATAATTTTAACCAATCCAGTGGACAATTCTTTGACATTAAGTACATTGGCAGACTGGTGTCCCTTCCCTGGCTGCCCGTGCTCCTCGGACAGGTTAGCCCAGTCATGACACCGGAAGCTTTGGAGTTGACAGACCAGGAGACCGGTCCCGACATCAATGTGCTGATTAACGGGAACGTCCCTTCCTCTGAGAGACCCGTGGCTTCTGTTCTGCCCGAGGTACGCGGCCGAGCAGCGCAGGGTGCGGTTCATAGGTCCCCTCCATGTCCTTCCTTCCACCTGGGTCACTTTCGCCAGGGACACTTGGCATCTGTGTGAGAGGCCTTGGGACAAATATGATGTGCTCCGTATAATCTCTGTTATAATTTTCTCATAGCTCAATGGGGTAATTGCTATTGGCTAAATGCATGGAGCAGCACACTATAGTTTGTTGAAAGAACTATAACACAGCATGCTACTGGCCTGTCAGCATGGAGGAGTGAACAGAGCTTCTAAATATATAGACCAATTTAACACAAAGTGATCAACAAGTACATGCTTAGTGGGAGTCAAACTCTAGCAGCTAAAGAGTTCTTGTTCACAAGAGAGTATATTATCTTATTCTAGGTAGGAGCACTTGATTATATTTAAAAACTTTTTTCTGAACTGGATGTTTCCATGATAATGACAAGTGACATTTATATAATGACTATCACTGAAAGGTCAAAAAATATGCCACAAACCTTTTAAATGGCGTAAATACATTACCCACTGGTAAATGCAGCCACCTACCATGGAGAAAGCAGGAAGCAACATGTAGAAGGCCTCAAGAGCCTGCATATGCAGGAAGGAAATTGAATTCTACACGTAAGAAAATAAACTGATAGTCTGAGTCAGATGATAAAATGATCTTCTGCTGAAAAAGTACATCAAATCTCCTGGTTTATATAACAATAAATGTCTGGGCCTGACTCAGACCAGAAATTCTTTAAAGGTCCCTAAGAGCTTCTACTGCTTACACTTATTAAATACAAGAATGTCAAACATAATTATTTGTACAAAGCAGATTCTCAATAAAATTTTGTTGAATGAATAAATAAATGGTAACAGGCTTAGATGCCAACTATCCTGCATGCTGGTAGTTCTTCAACTTTGCTGTACATATCTTCACAACAATCAGGTAAAATAATCACCCATGATTGTGACAGAGAAAGCGAAACTAAAAATGGGTAAAGAACTCCAGACATAGAGTAGTATTTCTCATTATCATCTTCCTAATTATTTTTTCCTAATATAGAATTTCTCTTGAGTTAATTATATACTGTTATGAATGAAAAGAAAAAATTTCATTGAGTTTAGCATGGTATAACATGCCATACTCTGACATTTAAAAAAAATTTATGGGTGTATTTGATTTTAAGGTAGAACAATTTATTAAAGGGATTATGGCATATCTTTTGGGGATCCAGAAAGATGGACCACAGAAATCAATTAAAAGATATTTCCAACTTTTAAATGGTATGCTATGGTTTGGAAGTATATTTTGAGAATTTAAGTACAATTTATGTTTATATTGCTATGATAAGTTTTTATTTCATAAAGATGCTCATTAATTTAAAAACCACTACAAAATCTGATTAAAAAAAAAAAAACATGCTCTAGTAACAACCTAAGTAATTCCTATTTCTCTTCTAAAACTATATGCATACATATTTTGTTTAACTTTCAATAGGAAAAACAACGTATAGCTCTTAGGATACTACTACCTTTACCACCCCCTATCCACTGCATCTTATTGTTACCAATTTATGGGGGGATGGGGGGAGTGGAATATATTCCTTTTCCAGATGCTAAGTCATGTCATTTTTCTTCTCCAGAGATTCCTCCTCCAAACAAAATTATACTTGAATGAATTTATCCCTACATTACTAAATACTCATCCAATTCAGGTCAACATTTTTTCAATGCCTACTAAATTTCAGACTAGAATATAATAAGCCTAGAACTCTACCGGGATCCAATTCTAAACCTTCTTTTAAGCACCAGACTCTTTACATTTTCCAATGGTTACTTCCACCTGTATGCCCAAGAGGCTTTTCAAAGGCAACATGTCCATAATCAAACTCACTACATTCCCTTAAAAAAATTGATCCTCCTCCCTTATTGTATTAGTCAGGGTTCTCTAGGGAAAAAGAACTGACAGGAGAAATCTATAAATAGTAAGCGATTTTATGAAACAAACTAACTAAACAAAACAAACAAAAACTTCCAGAGATTAAAAACAAAAGAAAACAAAACAAACAAGTCAACTCCTCCCTCCCCAAATTAGATTCAAATTGGTATCAGAGGTCTCAAAAACAAAGTGAATGCTAGAATTAAACAATTCCTACAAACTCCTGAGGGAAAGGTGATTATCAACCTATAATTCTGTATTTAGTCAAACTATCAAAGTTGGGGACAAAATTAAGTCATTTTCAGACATGCAGGAACGCAAATAGTCTACTTTCATGCACACTTAAGTTAAAGTTTTTTGGTTTTGTTTTTTTTTTAACTTGAGGATATTGCCCAACAAAGTGAGAAAGGAATTTTTAAAAAAATGCAGCAGCTATGGATTTAAGAAACTATGAATGCAAATATTCTCACTGTCCTGATTTTGTGATAATCAGGGTAGGCTAAACATTCTCTATATTAGAAACCATGCATGTGTCCCCAGACCTAGTTTTTCTCCCTAAGTCTGGTTTTTAGAATGCTGGTGATAAAATAAGCCTGATTTATTATATGACCGTCCTGCATGGGAAAAGACTGTAACTTTGGGTATCTTTGGTCAACCTTAAAAGATATAGCAGGGGGACGGATGTGGCTCCGATGGTTGGGCATCCGTCTCCCATAGGGAGGGACCTGGGTTTGATCCCTGGGACCTCCCAGTAAAAATGTAAAAAAAGAAAAATATAGAAGGTGTGTGGCCACCAGGCCCCACAAGCCATGCAGCCAGATGATGACGTAATAGGAGAGTGACACAAGGGAGAGCCAAGACGAGACACACTGAAAAAACAGGAACTAAGGTGGTGCAGGTGGTAGGACACCTCTTTCCCACATCGGAGGTTCCGAGGATCAAAACCCAGTGCAGACAGGAGGAGAAGGATGAGAAGAGAGGACAAGAAACAGACACAGAGTTGCCCAGAGAATGGACACAGAAACAGCAAAAACAGGGGGGGCGGAGGAGAGGGGGAGGGTAAAAATGGATAAAAGTAAATAAATAAATAAATCCTTAAAAAAAATGTATAGGGGAGGAAGATACGGATTATAGTTGGTAGTAATATTTTAACGATGCTCTTTCATGATTTGTTAACAAATGTTTCACAACAGTGCAGGGTATTTATCGGGGGGAGGGTGATGTATGGGAACCCTGTAAGATGTTATGCATGTTTGTTTTGTAAGTTCACGATGTTTACTGAACACTTATAGTTTATGTATGTTCATGTATGAATGATATACTTCAATAAATTGTTTAAAAAAATTTTTTTAAAAAGAAACTATGAAACTAATCTATGAGTATATTGAAAAGAAATCATTGGATGACAGGCAGCAAACCTAAAAAGCAACAAATTCAAATTAGAAAAGAAAGTCTGAATAATATGCTCAAGAAGAAAATTATGCCCATTCAACAACTACTATATGATAAACCTAGAAGATTTCCTGTTATTATGAAAAAAGGAATGCATTTCTTCTCTCAATAGATAATAGAAAGGCAATTAGATAGTGTAAGGGAGGAAAGTTCTATGGCCCACATGTGAAGCAAACTAAAATATGGCATGAATTTGAGTGATTGAAATAGTTTAACACATGAAAATCCATTACCTTTTCACTTGAAATATTTTCTTTTGAGTAGCGTTAATTGAGCAATGTGATATTACATTTTCCAATTTTAAAATTCCAATCATATAACTTGGATTGCAGTAAAAATACTTATTTAATTATTATATTATAAATACCATTTATTTGTTCTAAGGTGTTAGGAAAAAATATAAAAGATTTACTATACAAAAAAAGAACGTAAATGTTATAAACTTTGACATCAAAGAAAGGATATGGCCATCAGACTCAGAAGTGAAGAAAAGGGATGAGCGATGGAGTTTAGAGATGGTGATTTCTCTCATCTTACATATTGGAGTGTTAAAAGTTACTTTTTAAAATAAATGTAAGAGAAGTAGAAGTTCTATTTTTATTTTGTTTCATACCAATCTATTACACAAGTAAGCTTTTCTTTTATTAAAAACAAAAACATAAATTCAGTAGCTCCCCACTTCCACTGCCCTCAGGAAAAAATCCATACTCCTTGGTGTGGCTTATAAAACTCTTAACAACCTAGTTTCGAATGACTTTTTTCCACCTTGTCCCTCAGAATTCCTGCATCTGATCACCTCACATTTCTCTAAATGTGCCCCACTCTTTCACACCTTTGTGACTTTTTCATGTGATAATCTTTCTATCTCACGAGTAGACACAGGCATCTTCTTTGCCTATGGAATTTTTTTCATCATTCAAGAACAACATCAGAAAGAAATCACAAATAAAAAAAGAAGGATGACGTTTACTACATTAAAATGTTAAACTTCTATATAACTGACTCCACCACTTAACAAGATGTTGGGCAAGTTCTTTCTTTCATGTGCCTCAGATTTTTCATCTGTAAAATGGGGTAATAAAAACACTGAATTCATAGAATGTTTTTGAGAAATAAATGAGTTAGTATATGTAAAGCATTTAAAACAGTACCTGGCATATACTAAGTGCCATGTAAGTGCTATATATTATTTTATTGTTGAGGATTATAAAGAGCCCTTAAAATCAATAAGAAAACACTATGTTAGCATCCAATAGAAATAGGGTTATAGATATGAGCAGCCAATGCACACACACAAAAAGGGAATACTAATGGGCAATAAGTATATGTAATTGCTCAAACTGACTACAAAAGCAATGGAAAAATAAAACAAGTAAGATACTTTTTAAAAGTATCCAATTGGCAAAGATTTAAATGGTTAATAATGCTTAGTATTGGCAGGGGTCTGGGCAAATCAGTAAGCTCTCAAAATGTTGGAGTGGAGAAGGGAAAATGGCAGGGATAAATTGGTATAGCCCTTCTGGAGACCAATCTGGCAATATTTATAAAAAATTAAAGCTATGTAGTATATTTTTGACCCAGTTATTCTAATTTTATGACTTAAGGCCATTTGGCTTAAGGAAATAACTAATTTGGCAAAACTATAATTTTTTGTTTACAAGAGTAAATAATTAGAAAATGCCTAAATGTCCATCAATACGTGTCAGTTAAATAAATTTTTATTTACCCATACACTATAATACTATGCATTTATTAAAACAATATAAGGTAAAGTGACATTTACTGATATACAAAGATATCCATCATATATTATCACTGTTTTAAATCTAGCATTCTGAGGGCTTATTCTCTCCTAGGCACTTTATTTACAACTCATTTAATTCTCATCACCACTCTTTAAGTTATATCCCATTATAAGACCAGTGCTATAAGTAAGGAAACTGAAGTTCCAGAGCCATTTGGTGACTTTCCAAGATCACAACTCAAACCCAGGGCTACTGACTCCAAAGCTCAAATTCTTAAAGTCAGTCCATAATGCCTATAGGTTATATTCATACAGTAGGAGCCCCTTTATTATATATAAGAAATATATGTAATATTGCATTTTAAGGCACAAAAGTGTTGGGTGGATATAAACCAAACTGTTAACAGTTGTTTCTCTGGGAGCCGGAAACATGAAATAGACTTTCATTTCATTTAATCTTTCTGTGGTCTTTGAATTTTTCACAACTAGCAAGACTAGCATTTAAAATTTAAAATATATAATTATATTCCAAAAATAAAGGCTCAAGAGGCACTTCCCCTCCTCTGTGATGCCTCACAACCCCCACCCGCACCCCCCCACCCCCGGGCAGAGGTAAGAACTCTGGTGACATTTTGTTTTTGCATACATTATAAAATTTAGAGAGATTCTTCCTAACTGAATGGGTCTTAGACTGAGCTCTAAATAGTGACCTTGTTTCATTCATCTTCCTGGTGTCCCTTTCTTTGAAGAGACTTAAATGGGAGTTCCTCAAATAGATTCCGTTTGAGTTACTGGGACAACCAGGCCTGAGGGAAGAGAGAGACATTGAACCACCTTGGTCGGTGCTCTCCTTCCCTTTGTTTTCCTGAATAGGGTTTTCCTGTTCTCTGTTAGGGGCCATTCCCTTTGATTGAGCCTCCTTTCATGCCTGAGGTTTAGTTATATAACCACTGCTGAAGTTCTTTATTTTCTCCATGCTTTCTATTGGTGCTGGACATTGGGAGGTCATTTTATTCTGAACCATATGTCCCTGCAGATGGGAGAGCCTGGATCCAGGCGATAGTTTTCAAGAAAAAACTGGACGATACCAAGGATCCATAGACCAAAGGAGACCCCTGAGGAGAAACACCGCCGAACTGGAGGCAAAGGCTGGATCAGTCTGTTTCTCCCCTTTCTCCTTACAGTGCTGTCATGGGAAGGTCTAGGAAAAACCCTACTCTCGAATTCCGAACTCCCTCACCCTTACCAGACACCGCATAACAACTGTGATTTTCCCCAGTGTTTATTAAATAAATAGATGCTTGTGTGATCCTTCATGCAGAATATAAAAGTACTATCCCTAAAACTTTGTTTTATAGTTTAAATGGCTGATCTATGTTCACAGCTTATCCAAAACAATAAACCAGAGGGTATCCTGGAAAAGAACTCTGTCCAGAAGGATACCCTATTTGTGCCACACTTGCACAAACCTGCAAGGGACCCACTCCTTTGATTTTGCACCCTAAGTGCACCCTAAGTGCCTTGTTTAACTTACCCTTAGTTCTAACACTGGATCTCTGCTCCCTCTCTGCTCCCTCTCTGCTCCCTCTCTGCTCCCCTGGGTCACCAGAAATAGGAGAGGATACCAGTAGTGATAAATCCTTCCCCACTCCCAGCACCAAGCTTCCCCAACAGTAAAAAATTATGTAATGAATGAGAAATCTTCAATATAGCCCTCCAATATTGAAGGAGAACAGGATAGAAAAGACCTAGGCCAGATGCAGCACAAGTGGAAAAGATTTGGAGCTCAATTTGTGTACATAGTGTGCCTACCAAAATTATTACTATGATTTAGGCTGCAATTGTATTGTATTGTATTTATTTTTGTTTTTTTTGTGTATGTTTTTTTTTAATATTTGTTTTTTGTTTTTGTTTTTTTAGGCTGCAATTTTAGATGCACATTTTCTGTCACAAAGAAAGCAGTAACCTCACACTTCTCTGCCCTAGTAAGAAAATACCTGTATTTTCTTACTGCAAGGTATGTCTAATTATATTCTATGAGAAGAGGTTTAAAAAAACTGATAATGTTTAGTCTGAAGAAGAAATGACTCAGGGGCTCCGTGATAATTGTTTTCAAATATTTGAATAGCTGCCATATGAAAAGGAATCAGGCATATTCTGTATGGTTTCCAGGGTTAGAGCCAAAACCAGTGGGTGTCAGCTGCACAGAAATAGATCTAAGGTTTGTATATGCCATGGTGCCCAGAATATTATTGTTATGAATAATCCCTCCTGGCTTAGTGTGTATAATAATTGGATTTTTACCACAATAAAGCAGCTTGCAATCATACCCTACACACAAGCTCTGTTGGAACAGAATTATGTTAACATGCCTGGTCAACAAAAACATCAGAAGGATGGCAGATTTGGGAAGCTGCCAGCCTTTCCCCTTCTCACTTGGATTTTTTTTTCACCCTGTGTTGGTGAAGGAACTTGGGATAGTTGAAGATGATGGGTTTTGCCCAGATGGTCTTTCTTCTTGCCACAGGACACTTCCTGGGACCTGTGTCATAGTCTCTCCTTCCTTAACTTTCCCACAGTCCAGTCCACCAGTAGCCTCCATTTTATCCCAGCCACTTGCTCTCAAAATCCTAAGGACCACATGCTGCTTTCACCACAGGGACCAGACCTTAAACCTTAGATTCTCTCTCTCTCTGCCCCTCTTCTCCCTGCACCTCTCTCATCTCCCTCCTCCTTATTTATACCTTTGCTTTGGTCTCTAAAGATTTACCTCTAGTGTCCCTAAGGTCAAGAAACTAAGGTGGAAAGCAAGTGATACTTAAATGGGCACTTTCCACCTCTGAGACTCTATAATTCTAAAACAAGCTGGAGCTGGAAATTAACATGGCATGAGTGAAGGGTGGTGAGATTTCCCAGAGTAAAGGTTTTGCAGTGGGGAATACTGAGTCATGTTAGAGGGCCCTGTATGCCAGGCGAGGAATTGAGGCTACCCCACCTCCCAAATATTGTAGGGCTTTTCATAAGAAATTGATATGTTCAAAGTGATGTTCTATGTACAGAATTGCAAGGTGTAGTAGAGGATTGTTTGAAGAAGACAGAGAATAAAGGAAGAAACTAATTAAAAGATGCCCTGGGAAGCGGCTGTGGCTCAATCAGTAGGGCTCCCGTTTACCATATGGGAGGCCCCGGGTTCGGTTCCCGGGGCCTCCTGGTGAAGGCAAGCCCGCCCGCACGGCGTGGTTAGCTGACCCAGCGAGCACAAGCAGCAAGGGGGGGATAAATGAATAAATTAAAAAAAAAAAAAAAAAAGATGCCCTGGCAGTCCAAGGAAAAGATGATGCAAGCACGGACAAGGCAGGAGCTGTGGGAGAGGAAGGAAGAGCTAGACTGGAGAGGCATGTTAGAAGAATTTTGAAGATACTTAGTGTACTAGACATTATTTTGTCTGTTTAAAACAATATAGCCTTTTTTGGAGGTGTGCTGCCCTCTCCCTCTCTTGTCATATGATTCTAGAGGAACTGATGTGCAGCCATGAGAATGCTCCTGGCAGACCTCTTACTACAGAGAGCATAACTGACCATGGGCCCCGTAAAGTCCATTTCCATCTTTGCACTAAAGCCACATTCTCAGATGCTACTCCTGCCAATGATTGGGTTTGACAGTGATACCAAGGCAGATCTAGCTCTGGCAGACACAGGGCTCTTTTGTCAGCCAATTTTGGCTCAAGGATAATTCAATATCCTTGCAGAAATTTCCATACACTGCTCAGCAATCTAGGATATCTCTACCCAACCTTCTCTCTCTCTCTCTCTCTCCTTCACTCAGGGTCAGATTGCATTGTGGTCTGATGGTTTCTCAGCCTTTTCCAGCTCCTTCCCTAGTTCCTTTCATACAGGCATTTCCTCTAATAAAAGCCTTGTACATTTAATTCCATTTTGACAGCTGATTCTTAGAGGATATGGACTAAACACAACTGTGCGCTCTCTCTCTCTCTCTCTCTCTCTCTCTCTCTCTCTCTCTCTCACACACACACACACACACACACACACACACACACCACAGGGGTAGCACAGACTGGGTCAATCACTTAGTATAACATCACACTAGCTACGGTAATTGGTTCAAGGAATAGGCACGTGACACAAGCTGTCCCTGAGACGGGCTGAATTTAAACTCAATTTAAACTGGAGGTAGAATTCAGTTTTTCTTTATGCATATGGAGCTGAGGGGTGTGACCTCAAATCTGCCACTGGCCAGGTCCGAGTCATGTGGAAAATACCAAGTGAGTATGGATGTTGTCCAGATAGAAACCGAAAGAGCACAATACATAGCACCAGTTAGTTCTCCGGTTCTACTGCCTAAGGTTCCAGCTGTTTCCTGCAGCTCTTTCTTTGATTCTGTGAGTTACCTCAAGATCTTTCAAGTAAGACCCACCCCCCTTTTTAAATTTAAGCTGATTGCTAGTGACAGAGCTTGAAATTACAACCAAAAGAGTCCTAACTAATATACCTAGTGACAAAACAGATACAGGATTAAGTAGATGGTAAAAAGAAAAGTTAATTCTAAGGATGTCAGCATTGGAGACCAAAATGATGGTACTATTCACAGAAATATGGGAATTAGAAACATCTCATGGGAGATGATTGAGTCAAAATAAGATACCTAAATAAGGGGAAGCGGCTGTGGCTCAATCAGTGGGGCTCCCGTTTGCCATATGGGAGGCCCTGGGTTGGGTTCCCGGGGCCTCCTGGTGAAGGCAGGCCCGCCCGCACGGCGTGGTTGGCTGACCCAGCGAGCACAAGCAGCAGGGGGGAGATGAATGAATAAATAAATAAAATCTTAAAAAAAAAAAAAGATAACTAAATAAGATGTGCTCTAGGTTATTGAAGTTAATAAGAGTGTATCATTAGAGGGAAGCAGATGTGACTCAAGCAATTGGGCTCCCGTCTACCATACAAGAGGTCCAGGGTTCGATTCCTGGGGCATCCTTGTGAAGGCAAGCTGGCCTGCACGGCGAGCTGGCCCGTGCAGGAGTGCTGGCACAGCAAGATAACGCAACAAAAAGAGACAGAGGAGAGACAAGAGACACAGCAGACTAGGGAGTTGAGATGGTGCAGGAGATTGAGCGTCTCTCTCCCACTCCAGAAGGTCCCAGGATCAGTGCCACCTAAAGAGAACACAAGCAGACACAGAAGAACACACAGCGATTGAACAAATAGCAGACAGCGAGTGCAAAATACAACGGCGAGGGGCGGGGGGAGTAAATAAATCTTAAAAAAAAAAAAAGAATATCATTAGAGAGGTATTTCAGGCATGAGATAAAGGTACAGCACAGATTTGATCATTGAAATTAGAATGTAAAATTAGTTTACCAAGTAGTAAATTGGAATTTTGAAGTATAATGAAATGATTGTTTCCTCTATTTTTATTTTGTATTATTGTATATAACCTATATGAAATTGTTTCCTAACACACATATACTTCATGAATGTAGTTTAGTAGTTTGTTCAAATTAACTATATATGTATTTTTTGTTATAACAAAGGTACAAATCAAAATAATGGTTAAATAACACAAACAATCCCATGCACTATAAGTGTTTTCTAATGACATTCTTCTATAATAATCACTTTAAATAATAATTTGGTATATCTAAAATAATTTGAATGGAGAAGAAGAAGAAAACACCCTGCTGATGTACCATTACAATTGTTCCAAAAAGAAAAAAAAAATTAGGAAAAGAAAGAAATTGAATATTAACTCATTCTGAGAGCTAAGTAAAAATGAATTACATTTTTTTTAGATTTTGCTCCATGAATCCCATTACTGAGTTACATGATAACATAACTTGCTCTTGGTTTAAATTTTTAAATGTCCAATGTTGTTGCTATAACAATGATCCATTTGAGGATACAGAACAAAAATTTAAAGACTGCTTTTTGAGAGATAAGAAACTCCTTTCCCAGGAAAGTGATTAGGCCAGCAAGTGATGAGGTGACTATGATAATTATGATATTTTGCCAAGCTCTCATTGATCTGAGTTCTCAATTCACATCTTTCCCTAAAAACTTTTGGCAGTAACTTCATAACCCTTGCCAAGAAGAGTTTGCTCTGGTGGCCATCCAAGCTAGTGAGTCAAGCAAAATATTCTCCATACCAGGGTATTAAATACCCAAGTCTTTCTTTTAAAGACCTGCTTTAATACATTTATATTTTTCTTGGCTACTGAAATAAAGTTAGATTTTTAAAAATACAAAATAAACAAGGCCTTCTATACAAGCATTTCTCAAAGTGTGGTTTTTAATGCTGCGTCACCGCCACCTGGGGGTTGTTAAAAACACAAATTCTCAGGCCCTGTCTCAGATCAAATGAATCTGAATCTCTGGAGGCAGGACCTGAGGGACCACTCTTTTTAAAGCATCCCATCCAAGTGATCTGGATGCACGTCAAAGCTTAGGATTGATTCCATGAAGACTGATCATAAATGCAGGGTGCTTTTCCCTCTATGGATGATTTTAAGTTCAGGAATCTAACACATAATGAAGATTTTCAATATAAAAGGTATAAAGTTCTCAGGAAGAAACATTAGAGAAACAAATCGTTTGTGGTAGCTTCCTCTTCCAGGACACATCGCCCCTTTCTCTGAGAACGATTCGCCCAGCTGAAAATGTGAGACCCTGGGAGCCAGGTTTGTGTAGGATACTTTGAACCTTGGGCATTGTTGTTTGGGCCAGGGTCCATACCTAACCCAGATGAGCCAATCAGTCCCAGTCTCTTATTTGTTCTGAGAAAGTAAAAGAACATGACAGTTGGGAACTGTCACCTTAAGTTTGAAACTTTAGAATGAAGTTCACAAACGTTTGACGTTAAGGTCCCTAGAGCTGCACTATTCTTACCCTTAGCTGAATGAAGCCTGCATTAAGTGACGATATTTCAACAGTGAAACAATAACAGGATAAAAAGGGACATTTGGAGTACAAAAAAAAAAAAAAAAAAAAAAAAAAGATTGAAAATAAGATAACAACTTAAAAATTCAATACAGGGTTGTAAGATAAAGTTGAATACATTTCCCAGGGAGTTGAGTAACCTAAAGGAAGTTGCTGTGACCTAAAACTTCTTTGAAAATTAAATGAAAATTTGGGAGACACTGGGGAGTGAAGGTGCCACGGTACAGACTGGACACCCCACAATGCAGTGATAAAAGGAAAAATATTTAAAAAAAATTTTTTTTAAATTTTTTTGTTTTTTCCCATTTTTGAATATCCCAATCCTTTAATTTAATTTTATTTTTAGTGTTTTTTTAAGTTTCCATGTATTTTATCTCTTACATTTAAACTTATCATTATTATTTCATTTTCCTATTAATTGTATTTGGCTATTATATGGGCTTCACCTTTAAGGAAGCTTTGTATCACAGAAGGGTTACAACAGGATGGGAGAGGATCGTTGGTGGGGGGTGTCAGGGATGGGGGTTTCATGGGAGGAAGTTCACCTGAACATACATAAAAGATATATAAAATTGTTCAAATGATCAAGGTGTGGGCATGGTCACAGTGGGTGGAGAATCACTTAATAAATGAGAGAATACTGAATTCCCAGCCTGGAGAGCTCTGCCACATTCTCCAAGGGAGCAGAAACAGTCCCCCAAGTGCAGGGGCAGTGACTGGCTAAGGTGGATGGTTCATTGATGGGCTCTTGTTATTGACAACGAGCCTTATGAGTCTTTGCTCTTTAAATTGAAACTTAGCCTATTGTTATGGGGTGCCTAAGGGTTCCAGCCTGAGAGCATCCTTGTTGCTCAAATGTGGCCTCTCTCTAAGCCAAATTCAGCATATGAATGCATTACCTGCCTTCCAGGGTGGGACATGACTCCCGGGGATGAGTCTCCCTGGCAATGAGGGATTGCTACCAAGTGCCAACTGGCAACACGACTGGAAAAAGACCTTGAATAAAAGGGGGAAAAGGTAAAGACAAATAGTTCATATGGCTAAGCGACTTCAAAGTGAGTTGGGAGGTCATCCCAGAGGTAACGCTTACGCACACCTCAGTAGGTTCTCATAGAACACCAAAGTGGATATCACCCTAAATAGAGGGGCTCCTGAGGGCTCTGGAGATACCCAGGTCCTATATAAGAGGGGACATCTCTAGAGATTGATGCCTTATCAGTGAGCTCTATTTTGGAATCTGTGCTCCTGAGGGTGACAGAGTTGGACTCAAATAAGTCCTCCCTGCACATGGTCCATCAGTCCTTTCTATTCAAACCTATACGTGGTGCTGGAGTTTGTAGATGTACTTCCAGAGACTGGAGCCTTTGGCCTGCCCATGTGCCAGCTGTGCCTGGAATCTCGGTGGAGCTGTAACTCCTACTCTACAGCTCAATGGACTCACCCAAGACACCTGGTGAGGAGATGATGATGGACAACAGCCATCCCAGGGAATGGAGAGAGTCTGCAGCTGCAAGTAGGATAATCCCATCCATTTTATCCATGGTATATAAGCCCCCTCTCACTTGGAGGTGGAGTGGACATCACCATCCCAGACTCCTCAGGATTGGGGGAAGAGCTATGGACTAGGGTGGGCTTACTGGTATTCTGTTGTAGACATATTGTGATTCAAGCAATGGAAGAAATTACAACATTGATGTGCCAGTGGCCACTGGACGCTTTGGGGGCAGGGAGAGGGAAAAGCAGTTGTAATACAGGGGCTTTTTTGGGACTTGGGAATTATCCTGAGTGACATTACAACGACAGATATAGACCATTTTACATCAGCATATAACATGCAGAACTGAGAGAGTGTGGTCTACAAGTGAACTATGGTCCATGCTTAATGGCAAAGCCCCAGGATGTGTATATCCATTGCAGTTGAAGTGCCACACAAACGAAAGATGTTTATGTGGGAGGTTGTGGGAGGTGTGGGAGGTGGGAAACATGGGAATCCCTATAATTTTTGTGTAACATTTATGTTATCTAAGCATCTTTTAAAGTATTTTAAAAAATAAAAATTAAAAAAAGACAAAAATATAGGAAATAGGAAAAATAAGATAATGTGGCACAGAAATTTCCATATAAAAATAAAAAGAGGGGAGGGAGAGGGAAGAATAAGTATAACATGGGGCATTTTGGGGACATTGGAATTGTTCTGCATGATATTGCAATGATGGACAGGTCATTACATATTTTGTCAAAACCTACAAAATTGTGCTGTGCAAAGTGTAAACCATAGACCATGGTTAGTAGCAATGCTTCAATATGAGTTCATCAGTTGTAACAAATTACCACACTAATGAAAGATGTTGTTATTGAGGGAAAGTGTGGGAGGGGGAGGGAGTGGAGTATATGGGAATCCCCTATATTTTTTATGTAACATTTATAAATCTAAAGCTTCTTTAAAAATAATAATAATTTAAAAAGAAAAATAAAATAAATAAAAAGTTTCAGAAGAATAGAAGAGAAGAAATTATTTAAAAGAAAAATTTAAGAAAATTTTCCACATCCGAAGGACATTTTCCAGATTGAAAGTATCTGTACAATTGATGAAAATAGACATATGCCAAGACACATTTCATGAATTTTTAGAATACTGGGGATAATAAGAAGATCAGAAATCAGATGTAACACAAGGACAAGAACAATCTAGTACATCATTTTTGCTCAATAAATTGAATCAAATTGTTTGTAGACTTTTCCAACAACAATACTATAAGCTAGAAGACAATAAAGCAACACCTTCAAATTTCTGCAGGAAAATTATTTCCATCTAAACTTCTATAACCAAACAAATTTTAAATAAAGGAGAAGGGTAGAATAAACACTTCTTCAGGCATGAAAGTTCTCGAAAAATCTTAATTCCTGTGTCCCCTCTCTCATATGGTTACTTGAAAAGTTCTCCAACATAGTGAGGGAATGAACCACAAAAGAGGAAGGCATGGATTATAGGAAATGGGAGGTCTAACATGTGAGAGACTCTTGAAACCCCAGGACGGTGGTAAACTATGAGCCAGGGAAATATCTGGGCACCAGATAGCTGACCAGACCAGGTCAGAAGCCTCCATGAGAGTGATTTCTTCAAAGATGAAACTGACTTGATGTGCCTGAACATCTTGAGAAGGTATTTAGAAATTTCAGGTTGAATTAATGATAGGAACATAGAAAACTAAGCAGATAAAATTTAAAGTTGATGATTTAATTCAATTTGGAGGAAATGGAATGTAATCATTATTTACTACGTGGCTTAGCTCTGAATAGCAATCACTTAGTCATAACAATGTAGACATTGAAAATTGATCTAATCAAAATATAATTTAACAATTTTGGAAGGATACCATGTGTATGGTAGGAGTACAGGGAGGAAATAGAGCTAAATCCTCATCTTCCATAATTGAATAGATAATGCCTAAAAGTGAAAAGTCAAGTGGTAGCAACATGGCCATGTAATTGAGAGACATGGAGATAAACACTAAAATAATCAGCTAAATAAGGGTAAAAGGTTGTCTCTTAGGAGGAAGAAAATGGTAGGAGAGGACCAGGAGGATGCTGTCTTTTATTAAAAAACAAACAAACAAACAAAAAAAACCTGTAGAACTTTTTTTTTTTAGGAGGTATCACAGATTATTGAACCTGGGAACCACTTGAGTTACATCTGCTCCCCTATTTTACTTTTTAAACTATGTGGACATATAACTTTGATTCTTTTTGAAGAAGAGTCCAAAGAAATAATAAAGGGGATTTATTGGCTCATGCCATAAAAATACATAGCCTGGGAAGGTTTCACAATTAGTGTTTCAGTTTGAGCCTTCTGGGAAGCAGATGCCATGTCAGAGGTAGAAGTGCAAGCCATTTATTGTGAATAATACCTATGAAAGAGAAAGGGGAAAGGGAATAGGAGTAGGTATAAAAGCCTTCAGACCACAATATAGGTCTGACCCCTGTGAAAGGAGAAGGGGAAGGAAGGAGAATTGGTCAGAAATAGCCTTGGTCTGTGGTGCTGCTCTGAGAAAGTTTTCTTAGTCCAAGAGTGAGCTCCAGAGCAAAGATGACTTTTTAGACGAATTCTCCTTTGAGTAGGAATGACCAGAATGTAGTCTTGCCACCGTGCTCAGTCTGTGGCTGGAGCTGCCTGGGGAGAGTGTTTCCCGGCCTTGATCATTGCAGCATGTCCTTCAGCATCTCCATGGTTCTATTACAGGCCTCTCTTCCTGAGGAGAAAATTAGAAGATGGAGACTAGTGTGATGAACTACAGCACTCATCATTACCGTTGATTATAGGGCTGCAACTGGTACTCGTTGTCTCTTCCACTTTTCATTCCAAATTTCACTCATGCTGAGCTATCACTTCCAGAGGTCTTGGTGGCTCACCTGGTAGTGTGGCCCAAACCCCTCACTCATCAAGCCAGAGTTGCTGTGTTTTCCATTCCCAGTCACAATTGGTCAAGAAATTTTCAAGAAGCACCTAAAAGGACCTCCTGCAGTCTATAGACATTCTTCTCTGTCCTGATTGTGTAACGGTAGCCTTACCTCCTCCCGATAATCAGAGCATATTACTCCTGCCAAGATGCTGACTCCTCTTCTCTGCTGGTCCCTGGAAAGCAGAGTCAAAAATACCCAGGCAGCCACTTTAGCTTGTAGTTCATAGGACCTTGGCAAGAGTGCTCCCCTTTTGGGGACCAGGACCTCTAATCTTGTAGAGCCCAGAATTGTGAAGACAGGAAGCGCAAAGTGTCCCAGTGGGTGACTGGAAATGATGGTAAATGAGGCTGCTCCTGCTTCTATCCCTTGGTTCCCAGGTATTTCCAGTTTCCTAGGCTGCTGAAGCAAATACCATGAAATGGTTCAGCTTAAAAACTGGAAATTTATTCACTCAGTTTTTGAGCCTGGGGAAATGTTCAAATGCAGGCATCATCAAGGCCTTACTTTCTCCTCAAAGACTCTGGTGTTCTGAGGCTGGCTGCCAGTGATATTTGGTGTCTCTGTCACATGGCAAGGCACATGGTGGCATCTCCTGAATGTACAACTTGCCAACAACAGAGACCAATATTGAGCTCTGAATTATTTCTGAGTTTGGTATAATAACAACCATTTTTATTAAGCACTGAGTTGAGCACCTAGCATATATGATGTCATTTACTCCTCCCAACACCACATAGATATTATTATCCCTATTGTTCCCATGAGGAAATGGAGGCTTTGAAATTTACCTGCCCAAAGTCATTCAGCTAGCAAGGAGCAGTCTAACTGACTGAAAAAGCATGTGCCTTTCATTTCTGTGTGGTATTGTTACATTTTATGAATGCTGCCAAAATGACCTGGTGTGGTCATTTCTTCGGTGGATTATTTCTTACTGGGAATTAATCTTTCTTGGGCTAACTATGAATCATTTCTGGTATCTTCTTCTACTACCTCTTAAGCACACACAGATAAAGAATAAAAAGATGGGAAAAGAACAATGATAAAGAGTTAAAGCTCAAAAGTTTCATCTGAGAAATAGATGCTTCTTAAGTTTGAAATGAGAACAAAATTTAATTCCTCCACTGGATTACCCTAGGCTTTAAATTAGCACTCCTGTAAAAATCCTCAAATTTCTTAAACGTTGTTTCATGTCAAGACAGAACACTACACTTCAAGATCAACCTACTTTGTGCTTGGAAATCTTAGGTTTCCTTGTCTTTTGAATTTCTCTTGTTTACTCAGGTAAACTGTGGAAGGGCCATACTGGCTGGTGGGCCATATCCTATATTCTCCATTCTAAGAGGTCCTTTGTTCACACTTTAACTTTTACAGATGACTTATGCTATCAATGTGTACATTTAATGTGACATTTCTTTTCATTTCCAACAAATATCTTGTTAAATGATATATGTCTTACAATGGACAAATTTTCAGAATTGAAAATTTTTAGTAACTTTGAGTAAGCTTGCTAAACAAAAAATTGTTTTTCCTCTATGCTTTTGCTCTTTCCCTGGTAAACCCATTCTTCTCTTCTCTGCTTGCTGAAATCTCCCATCCAATGCAACTGAAATTCCACTTTCTCCATGAAGCATTTCCCAATTTAGAAAAATCTCTCCTCTGGACTACTTGTGCTTTTTTAATACCTCTATTATATAATACCTATATTTTATTTGGTGTTATAATTTTTTTTTAAAACGTAACTACTCTACTAGATTGCAAACTTCTTGAGGGCTTTTCTTTACTTCTATTTGTAGTTTTTGTAGTACATAGAACTTGATTTTTTATAAATTGGGCCTCAAAAAATTCTTTATTGAATTGAACTGAATTAGAATGACTTTGCAGTAGATGCACTCCACCAGACAGTTCCTCTCTTTTAATATGAATGGGTAGCCAAGGATTACCAGATATTTGGGTAACAAATACCTCCAAAATAAAAGAGAGACTAAAAAAAAAAACAAAACAGAGAGAAAGAACACTGAAGAAATATAAACAGAAAGCAGAAGTGTTTTGTTTAAATCTCTAAGATTAATGTCCTTAGAGAGGAAAGAGAAATATTTTACCCATGAAAAAAAAAATAGAATCAAAGGACAAGACTGAGCTCTTAGAAGTTAAAAATCTGATAACTGAAACTAAAAATTAAGAGGATAGAGTGAGAAATAGAAAAAGAGAGGAACAAAAGGAAGGAAAATTAGAAAATCAATCCAGGCGATCTAAATTATCTCACATGGGTTCTAGAAAGAAAGAGCAGAGAAAATGGAGAGGAGGAAATTATCAAAGAAAGAATACCAAGGACCTTCCCTAGAGTTGAAGGATGTTACCTATTTTAATTGAAAAGGATCAGTGAGTGCCCAGAAGAAAGACAAAGGAAGGGAGGGAAGGAGGGAGGGAGGGAGGGAAAGGAAAAAGAAAGGAAAGGAATGGAAAGGAAAGGAAAGGAAAGGGAAGGGAAGGAAAGGGAAGGGAAGGGAAGGGAAGGGAAGGGAAGGGAAAGGAAAGGGAAGGGAAGGGAAAAAATTTCAATAGAGCTAAAAGATCTTAAAATTTTTCTAGAGAGAAAGAAAATAGTTCACATAGAAGGAATCAGGAATCAGTGTTCTAGTTAAGTATTACTGCATTACAAATCACTTTACAGCTTAGTGGTTTAAAATAATAATTTGTTTAGCTCATGAATCTGCTGGAGAAGTCACTCTCAAGGCAGCTCACCTACATGGTTGACAAATTGTACTAGTTGGCTGCTTATTTGGAGCTAAGGTCCACATACCTGGATTCCTCTTTATGTAGGCCTCTTACTGGGCTGCTTGGGCCCCTTAATGCATGGTTGCTGTGTTCTCAGAGCAAGTATCACAAGAGACAGGAAGTGGAAGCTTCCAGTTTCTACCTACACAAATGTCACTTCTGCCACTTTTTGCTACACAAGAAGTCAAAGAACCCAGCTCTAAGTGAAGTCGGGAGAAGTCAGGGGATGATGGATTCACTCTAGGTTCTGGTTATGTTACATAAAATAATTTAAGAATTATTAATTAACATGTCAATTTAGTTAGGCCAGTAGTTTATTGAGAAATGAGAGAAGAGAACAGGATTATGCACGAAGATATTGATGCAGGCTCCTCTAGGCAGAGAGAGCGTTTTGGGCTGGTGGGCTACCTTTATTAAGCTATTATTTATTCCTCCCTTTCCTAATGTTGGGGAGAGGGCCCAGCTGTTTGCTGTGATGATTGGTTACCCCATCTGTTAGTTCCCAGGGGGCCTATGGTGGGGCCCCTTGAGGGTATCTGGGGCTTTCCCTTGACCCTGAATGGGGTCTCACTCCAATCTCATTCCAATTGGGGTTCTGTTGCCAAGGTCTTGCAGGGTCCTTCCAGCAGCCTTCTTGGTGGTGGTCTTTCCCTCAGGGGGGTTCCAGGCGGGGTTCCATGGCCCCTTGTTTTGTGGTCCTGTTTTTCTACCAGGTCTTAGACGCGTCTTCCCTTTTCCTAAACTAACCTGCCTCATATGAGGAGGAAACATGGATTCTATCTCTCATTGAGAGGGGTGTCAAAGAATTTTAGGGCCATATTTAAAAACTGTGTACGGGTTTTATGTCCATACACTGTCACAAGAGAAGTGGCATGATCCTGATGGATGTAGACTAATCAGGACTCACCTCTGGAGCTGGAAGTGGGGTCATTTTCACCCAGCCATATGGGGGAGAGGTGTATACTCAAACTCAAAATTGGTAATGTAGGAAGAGGGAAGAGGGGAGAAGTTGCTGGGTAGCCAGCAAATGCCAGCATGCTGATGTTCCTTTAATTCAACTTTTCTTCCTCATATATATAGTTCTGGAAAGACTCCTCAAATCCACCAAAGACTGAGGAACAGTATAAACACACACACACACACAAATGCATATACATACAAATATGCACACACATAAACATTATCAGAGGGACCTGAGGTCAAGGAATTAATTACAGTTACTTATTTGTCCTCAGGCTTAGTTGCTATATAGCATATATATATATATATTTTTAAGATTTTATTTATTTATTCATTCATCCCCCCCCTGCTGCTTGTGCTCGCCCGGGTCAGCCAACCACGCTGTGCGGGCGGGCCCGCCCCCACCAGGAGGCCCCGGGAACCGAACCCGGGGCCTCCCATATGGTAAACGGGCGCCCCACTGATTGAGCCACAGCCGCTTCCCGCTATATAGCATATTAACAAGTATGTATTAAATCTTATAAATTTAGTTTTCACTTGGTTAAAATATTAAACTCTGCTAATTCATGTTCAGCCTTTCTAGTTTGTTACTCTTGCAGAGTAATTGCCTTTCCATAGCTTTTCAAATGTTAGAAAGAACATTGGATGGCAGGAAAAACAACCCCCCCCCCCCGGGCCACTGTACCTCTGCCTAGGCTTTTGTCATTCCTTTCTTCCTTCCCCTAATTCACTGGGTCTTCCTCTCTGGGCTGTTCTTTCCGTCATTAGGAAAGAAAATGAGTGGTTATTGTGAAGAGAAAATGCAAAGGAGTGGAAAAGAGAAAAATCAAGAAACTATTACCCAGAGGATGTATTGAATCAAATTTAAAATGGAGAACTGTCAAGGAGTATAATCCATTGTTTAAATAAACATATATAAAAAATAATAGCCAGCAGTGCGGGTGTAGCTCAGTGATTGAGAGCATGCTTCACATGTATGAGGTCCTGGGTTCAACCCTCAGTACCTCCTAAAAATATGTATATATATATATATATATCCAAACAAAATACAGATTGTATGCAAATATACAGACCAAGCTGTTTCATAGCACTATGTAAGGCTGCACAAAAGACTCTATTAATATAAGAGATTAAAACATGGTAGCTCATCACTATATCTAGGATTTAATTGATACCTTTTCCCAGTCATTCACTGGTTTTAAGTAATATATTAAATAGTCATCATTCTGAATTTGACAGGTAACTAAACTTCTAATATCCTGATATGTAGTTGCTATAAACTTTTATCTCCCAGAAACAAAATGTAGTTATAAGCTTATTTGATGTTAAAAAATAATATCAATATTAAAAAATAAACCAAAGATAGTCAATTCTCTCTAATGAAAAATGTCTCAGGGGGGTTTTATTCATTGCTTGAGGTAAAAGCCATGCCATACTGTTATTTGAAGAATATTTTATTCTCTTTGTATAAAATTCCTTTCATTAAAAACTAATTGAATATTGTCTCAAAACTGCAGATATAATTTTAATGACATTTATGAACACATATTTATTTGCAGACTAAGAAAATTAGTCCATGAATAAGCCTTTGAAAAGCTCAAGTATCAACTTATTAGAATACTTAATGTTATGGGAGATGGTTATTTTGTTCATTAGCATTTTTAGGGTTTTAATTTAAAAGGATTCCTTCTCACCTAAAATTAATGATTTTCTATAAAATATGAATTGAGGTAAATTCTAATTTCATACATTATTTTCCCTTTTATTTACAGAAGTACAGGCCGTGAAAAAGAAAAACCAGATTTGCAGCATTGTAGTGCCAATGTAGCATATGCAAATTTGAACCCACTTCAGGCTAGCCAGGCAATTTGACTTGTTAAAAACTAAAAAGTAGGTGAAAACGCAGAACAACAAAAATATCCTGAGTGGTACTGGAGTGCGACTACCCACACCTTCCCTAAATTATGATGTTTTAGGAATTGCAATCCTATGTTCCTTTTTTATTTTGCTTTGGGTTTTTGGAAACGGAGATTATGAACTGCCCCTGTAGCTGTAGTGCTTTCTTCACCACTCCAAACTCAATTGTGTGCCTATCTGAATCTCTGCAGGCCCAAGAGTCACGCATCACCAATTTAGGTTGGAATAACTAGGAATACCTGGAAAATGACTGAGATGGAGAGATGCCTACAGAAGGTTTATTGGGAATACTCAAAGGAGACATGTCGTAGTGACTCTGGTACACATAAGTATGCTGCTGGTGGAAAGGCAAATCAATACATCCCTTCTGAAGAACGATATGGGGTAGTTACCAAAAGTTTTTAAAGGCATATTGCTCATAACTTAGTAATTGAAAATTTGAAATTCATAGGAAGAAGTTAGGAATGTACAGGTACCTCTATGACCTTAGGTGATGATCTTAGGGGAGCTAGTACTTAGCCCATGAAGTGTCCTTTGGCAACAAAATTGGTTTGATCCAGAATGCCATGTGTGATGTGCTTTGGTTCTTATTTTTTGCCCTGAGTCCAGTAAATGAACCAATAGGCATTTTGTTAGATAAAGTGTTACAAAGACCATCTCTAACAGAAGGCCTCTTCCTCCAGCTCCCTGTCTTTGTGGCTAATCACAGATTTATAATTTGCAAGTCATGTGGGTTCACTGAGCTAAACTATGTGCTGTTCCAGAAACATCATCAATAGACCCTCTTTGAAAAAAAAAAAAATCTCCTAATGACTCAGTCTTCAGCCCTCATGACTCTCTAGTTTTAGGCCTGTTTTGGGCTCTTTCCTCCTTTTTTTGTCTTGCTGTGCTTCCTTTTGCTTCTCTTTCACAGCCTTATCAACATTTTTTTTTCAACTCACAAACTGTCAGCTGCTACCCAGCGTAGAAACCTCTAATTTAAGGTAAAACTCCACCCTGACACACTGTAATCATTCTCTCCTATGGTGGCTTGCAAATCTTTGTTGATGCTTACGGAAGAGGAGGTCCAAGGAGTAGAAACCATGCAGTAAAAATTTAGTATGATTTGCCAAAGCAAAGTCACTAAAAAATTCTTTTGTCATGAAGTTTTAAAATATTACTCAAATTATACTGATGATACAGTTGAACTCTAGAAAACTTACTTCCCTTTCTAGCCTTACCTCAGATTCACATGCTCCATATTCCATCACCTCCTCCATGAAGCCTTCCCCGTCCTCTTTAGTCTGTGAGAGGGGCATCGTTCTCTATGCCCCTTCTGTATGTATAATATTGCACATACCTTTATTAAACCATTTCTTATTTTGAAGTAATGATGTTTACATGTGTTGTTTCCCTCTGTACCATAGGCATCTCCAGATGGCATACAGTCAGCATTTAATAAGTGTTTGCTGAAAGAATTTATCTCTTTGTGCAACTCTAACAGTCAGTTTCCAGTTATCCATGCTAATGGAGGTGAGAAGACACTTAGGAAATGATATAAAATAATTGACAATTCTGAAATCCAAGATCCCTGATTCTAGAGGCTTTGGATACTCAGGAATGTAATCCCACACCGATCCACCAACAGCTAAGCAACTAGGAAGGTTTTAGAGGAAAATGTCAACTTATTCAGACTCTCTGCAGGGTGGATTAGCCAGTCATGGAAAACTTAGTAAGACTGATGCAGAGGAATTCACTCTGCCAGAATGTCTTTGCATCAGATTCCCTGTGGTCAAATGTCTTTTACTGTCAGAGCTAAAGGCCACCAGTTTCACGTCATTAAAATTGCAGGCAATTAGATATATCCTGTACACGTTTGTACCAGTTTTGCCCTAGGATGCATAGGAAATAAGTTTGAAAAGGCCGGCAGGCCTTGCCCTTGGGGAGGGTCTTGAATACTGTACTCAAGAGTTGGAGTTTTGAAGAGTGATGAAGGTTTTAGAGTAAGAGAGCTATATGCTCAGATATGGCTTAATGATGATCCTTAGATGGCAACACAAGGGCTGATGGGTGGCAGGGGGGGGAACAGTTGGGAAGCGGTTAAGAGAACAGGTGAAGAAGAAAATCTTTGAATGGAAGTGGGGCACATCTTCCTTTAAGAGAGGGAAAGGATTGTTGATAAAGTACAGAAAACTGAAGTGAGGCCAGAGAAGGTAGGAGAGTTCATTTTAGATGGCCTCCCACTTCTCAGATAAGAGGTGAAGGTGAGGAGAGGAACAAAAGGTTTTCTTTCTTTCTTTTTTTCAACTTTGGGAGGTCAGTTTGGTTTGAAATGGGCACTATGGAAAATTTGAATGATAAGTTTAATCCGTTCTATTAGTCACTTTTATCCAGGAGGAACTATTAACATCGGCAATGCAATTTAGAGGCATCTGCTTTGGAGAAAAAGCAGAAGAAGGCAAAGGGCAAGTTGCTGGGATGGGAGGCAATTTTGTAGCATTTTTGCTATGCCCCATGAATGTGCCTCTGTTTCCCTTGATTTCTTTTCCTCTTTCAGTCACTTAGTAAGGATGTAATGAGATTGCTATACAACCATCAATCATTCAGTATGTGTGGAGTGCCTAATACATGCTATACACTGTTTAAGGCACCGGGGTTAGATCAGGAACAGATCATATTAGTGAGCAAATTCTGCTCTCCTGGGGCTTACATTTTACTTGGGGAGGCAAACAATAAAGAAGTAAGCAATAAAGAAGTTGCAGATATTGATAAGTCCTGTAATGGAAGTAAGCGTCAGGATAGTGTGACCAGTTTGGAGGCGGCACCGTTCTAGCTGGCAGTCAGGGAATGCCTTTCTGAGATCTGAGCCAAGAAGCCCCCATGTGTGAAAACCAAAGGCAAGGGCCTCGGGACAGACAGAACGCGGCACAGTCGCTCTGAGTGGGGAAGAGCTTGGAGTGTTAGTGAAACAGCAAGAGGGCCAGTGTGGTGAACACACGGCAGCCAGCAGCACGAAGAGGGTGGACGAAGAGTCTAGAGAAGTGCGAGGCAAGAAGACGTGGCAGCCAGAGCCCAGACCCAGGCACTGGGAGCCCACATGCTCCCCCGGGCTCTGTCATTCATTTCCAGAGTCACCCTGGGTCTCGGTTTGCTTGTTGCAAGGTGAAGACTCATGCCAGATGACCTGGACTCTAGCCTGCTGCAGAGAGGACACTTCCTATCATTTGTTTAAAGGTGAATCTTTAAGATTCCTTCCGGCATGTCTTGTGTGGCTCAGCCCTCTCAGGGCTCTGTGCTCAAATTCTTTGCTGACAAACTGGTTCCAGATTCCCTTTCTAACAGCATTTCCCTCTACCCTTTAGGACTAGCTCTTTAGCTGGGCTGCTCTCCTCCCTGTTCCCAGAACACAAGTCCCTCCCCACACCTCCCCAGGTTTGCTTATGCACAATAACCTCTGTCAAAGGAAAAACACTTGCACCAGGCCGTGTGAAACAGACAAGGATGACTTTAGTCATAACTACCATGGTAGGGGAGAGAGTAGAACTCACCTCCAAGAAGGGCAGGGGATGGTTGAGTTTTATAATCAGGGCAAGGACAGTGGGAAAGTACCAGTAGGCCATCTGGAAAAAGAGCTCTGAGAGGAGGGCTCAGGGGCGAGGATAACTTGGAAGAGCTGGCACCTGAAGTTGTCTTTTTTTCCCTTTATTTCCTTGTCTTCTGCAATCTGAGTAGTTTTTCTCTGTAGTCCCTCAGCTGCAAGATTAGTTTCAAGGTAGTCAGGGCAGGAGAAGGGCACAGGGCTTGAGGAAAAAGGCTGGAGTCTTGGTCAAGAGAAAAGAAACCAGTCTTGGTCACCTCTTCTCTTTTTCTATTTGTTCACCTTTCATCCATCCTTTAAGCCTCAGAGAAATCCCACTGTGCTCAGAAAGCCTTCGTTAACCTACTCATCCTCAAGTCCAGGAGAGTTTACTCCCCTCCATTTGTGAGTAAACACATGCCATTAGTTGTTTTCCTTTGTACATATTTCAATCTTTGCAATAGTCTTCTAACCCCTTAAGGATGGTGTATTAGTCAGGGTTCTCTCGGGAAACAGAATCAGCAGGAGATATCTATCGATAATATGAAATTTTAAAAGAGTCTCTCACGCGACCGTGGGGATGCATAAGTCCAGGTTCCGCAGGCAGGCTGCAAACCAGTGGCTCCAATGAAAGCCCGATGAAAGGTCGTTGATGAGTTTCTGGGAGAAGTTGCCTGTCCAAGATGAGCTGGGAAATTCTCCCTGAATGTTGAAATCACTTCCACTTTTAAGTCATTCAACTGATTGGGTAAAAGAACCACCCATTGCTAATGTAATCTCCCTGATTGATGCAGATGTAATCAGCCATCCACGCAGTAAACTCACTGGTGATTGAAGTCCATAAATGCTCTTGTATTACAATTAGCCCAGTACTTGCTGGAACAAACACCTGGACACAACTACTTGGCCGAGTTGACACATTAGCCTAACCATCACAGATGGGGATGGGGACTTAGGAAACTTCTTGCACTTTATTGTACTCAGCACAAGTGCATTGCATTGGTAAGCACTTAATAAAGAGTCAACAAAAAGGCTCTAGTTGGTGCGGTCTATGCATTCACTCAGCAAATCTCATTTCAATAATCTTCTATTTACATTTGCATAAAAGAAAAAGGGCTTTGTTATATGTGGTCAGTGGTATTTACCTGTGAAAATACTGCAAATCCATCCTGCTTTGGGTGGAAAAGGTCTATGGTAAAGTATTTAGTTATTAGGCCAAAAGCAAAGAAAAGAAATGAGGATCCATAAGCCATATCTACTGTCATGTGTATAAAATATTTAGTATCATCTTTGTCACGTGTTACAAGGGTAAGTAATAATATGGTCAAATTCCCAGTGTTAAATACCCCAAGGACTAAAGAACTTATGAAGAAAATGAATAATTTGTTAATGTTTTGGAAATGAAGGCTTTAGGCGAGCAGAGCGGTGTTCCCTAGTCTTAATAAATGTAGATGGATGTGTTTCATGATAATTTAATATGCCTGGAATAAACTCCCACTTTGCATCTGGCAAGTTTCTCCCTTTTTATTTATTAGATTTTTCCTCTAGACTCTTTCATTTCCAAAAACCTCTGAGAACCACCAAAATACAATTTTAAGGCAACCCATGCCCAGTTACTAAATTCTGAGAATAAACAGAATTCACGGGCAGTAAGGGCATCAGGAAATTGAGGCCCAGAAAAGTCTGCAGTTGGTGGTGGGATTGGGGCTAAAACTTTATTTTTAAAATGCTAAGTAGAAATATAAGTAAAGATACTTTTGTCAATTAACTTGGTTAACATGTATGAGTTATTTCTGGAAAAAAAATGAAAAAGAAAAAACCATTTTTAGTTTTGAATTCTGGGCTCCTAAACAACAAAGACCAAAAAAGTCTCCATCTTCCTATTCATTAACTGCAGAATGGATAGATTTCCAATGGCAGACCAACTGTGAGGGTTGTTTAGACAATATTTATGTATATGGTTTATAATCACTGACAAGTCCTGCAGGTTAACTGGTCCGTAAAAAAATCTTCAGCTTTGATATAGAGAAGACTAAAAAGCAGAAAGCCCCTGACTTAAAACTACCCACTTTTTCTGACTGTTAGATAAAATATATGTAAGCATTACTTACTGGAAAAGGGACAAAAGTATCAGCTGTATTAATGGCTTGGCAAGTGTCCGATAATTCCCACAGTGTGGGGATCTCTGGTACAACCTGAAATAGAGAAAGTTGCTTGAACACAGGCCTCTCAGCTCCCCACTGGAATCTGGGCCTTGGGCCGAAGGGGCAGGGCAGATGTGGCAAACTCAGGGTCTGCTCTGAGTCCGTGTGAGTAAACTGCTGTATGGTTGAGCACTGCATCACATATCATCACAGGCAGGGGAGACCCAGTTCTCTTTACTATATGGACAAGAGAGGTACAATGGGCTCTGCTTCACCTAGAAGAAAGATAGATGTGGACAACTGAACCAGATAACCTGCTGGGCCTAGTTCCCGCTTTCCAGGCTAATACCTGTGCCGGCTGTAAAAAAAATGAGGAATTAATAATTTTTCCTATGTGGAGAGGAACTGGTAGAGACTGGAGACTTGAGCAGTTGGTGGAAGTTCCCTCCTCTCTTGGTGGAAATGGGAATACTGGGAGAGGAATATGAAATCTCCTTCCAGCTGATTATGTTGTTTCTGCTTTTGAAACAAAGAAAATAAACTTTGCTTCAATATTTCAGAGTTCTGAACCCAGGTGAATTATTGATAAAAACTGTTGGGAATGGACTAGAGTGGACTTAATGGTAGTCTGTTGTATACATATTGTGATTCAAGCAATGGAAGAAATTACAACAGTGAGGTGGAGCCAGTGGCCACTGGACACTTTCGGGTCAGGGAAAGGAAAAGCAGTTGTAATACAGAGATTTTTTCAGGACTTGGGAATTATCCTGAGTGACATTACGATAGATATAGGCCATTTTATATCAGCATATACCATGCAGAACTGTGTGGGAGAGAGTGTGGTCTACAATGTGAACTCTGGCCCATGCTTAGTGGCAAAGCCCCAGGATGTGTATATCCATTGCAGGTGAAGTGCCACACTAATGAACGATGTTTATGTGGGATGTTATGGGAGGTGTGGCAAGTGGGGAACGTGGGAATCCCTGTAATTTTTGTGTAACATTTATGTAATCTAAGAATCTTTTAAAATACAAAAAACAAAAACAAAAACTATAATATTGTGCGGTGCAAAGTGTAAGCTATAATGTAAACTCTAGACATGATTAGTAGCAATGCTTCAATATGTGTTCATCAATTGTAACAAATGTACCACACGAATGAAAGATGCTGCTAATGTGGGAAAGTGTGGGAGAGGGAGGGAGTGGGATATATGGGAATTCCCTATGTTTTCTATGTAACTTTTATATAATCTAAAACTTCTTTAAAAATAAAGGGAAAAAAAACTGTTGGGAAGATTATAGAGCAAATAATTACTACTTATCTCAACCTGGCATTTTGGATGCCGCACCCTCTGAACTGAGGGTAGAGTGGAAAGTGTGGTATTTGGAGATCACCACCATTTACTGGCTGGTGACCACCTCTTTGAGTCTGCTTCTTCACCTCTATTTGGAGATCATAAAGTCCACCCTAAAGAAGGTTAATAGCACATAGTAGACACTCAATAAATGGCATTATTAACTGCTCCTGGTTTTTCCACGGGTATGGACACTAAGAGAATGAAACATAGTCAAACTCATTGGAGAAGAAAAAAAACTATGGCTAAAGAATAAGACTGTGTTTCCGTCTGTCCAAGTGTTAAAATAGTCTTAGTAAGGTGCAAAAAGACAAACAACTCAACTGAAAAATGGGCAAAGGACTTGAATAGACACTTCCCCCAAGAAGAAACACAAATGGCCAAAAGGTACATAAAAAGATACTCAATATCATTAGACATTTGGGAAATGCAAATCAAAACCACAATGAGATACCACTTCATGCCCACTAGAAAGGTTATCATTAATAAAACAGAAAATAACAAGAATGTGGAGAAATCGGAACTCTTGTGCATTGCTGGTGGGAATGTAAAATGGGCAACCACTGTGGAAAACAGCTTGGTGCTTCCTCAGAAAAATAAACAAAGAATTACCACAGGGCCTGGCAATTCCACTCTTAGGTGTATACCCCAAAGAATTGAAAGCAAAGGCTCAAACAGACACTTGTACACCAACGTTCACAACAGCATTATTCACAAGAGTCAAAAGGTAGAAATAATCCAAGTGCCCATTGATATATGAATCAATAAACAAAATATAATGGAATGCTATTCAGCCATAAAAAGGAATGAAGTTCTGATGCATGCTACAACATGGATGAACCTTGAAGACATCATGCTAAGTGAAATATGCCAGACACAAAAGGAAAAATATTGCACAATTCCACGTATATGAAATATATAGAATAAGCAAATTTATAGAGTCAGAAAGCAGATTAGCATTTGCCAGGGGCTGGGAGCAGTTGTTGCTAAATGGGTAGAGTGTCTGCTTGGGATGATGAAAATGTTTTTGTTATGGAAGGTGGTGTTGGCATTGCAACATTGAAAAAGTAATTAGTGTCATTGAATTGTACACTTTGAAATGATTAAAATTACAAATTTTATGTTTTATATATATATATAACCACAATTTTTTAAAAAATATCTTTTACTAAGGGTACCTGAATGTACATGAAATTGTAAGAAAGCAACGGTCATTTATTTAGTATTCATTGTTTATCAGGCACTTTGGTAAACAGTATATGTCCCTTCTACACATAGCCAGCATGCAGTAAATGTTTATTGATGAGATGAACACAAGAGCCTCATAACAACAGGAAAGGATGTCCTATCGATGACAGAAAAAAGTTAGCTATGCAGAGTAACCTGGCCAGAGTCACACAGCTGCCAGGTGTTAGAGCTAGGCTTGGAAACCAGCCCTGATAATGGCAGAACCTCGCAGCACTGTTTGCACTGCTGCACACATGTGCCCACAAGCACACACGCTCACACACACCAGACTGTTCCTGTGACACGACCCTCTTGACCCACACATATCTCTTTCATGAATCTCTGCTGTTAGTGCTGCTATAGCATGCTAGTTTTTTTTAAACCACTGTCAAGTATAAGTAGATAGGTAAATAAATTGATAGGGATTTCATGGGGGATTAATAAGTATGAAAGTTAATGTCATTTGTATGGTCTTTATATACTGAGTAAATAGTTATTCTTTGAGACTCAATGAAAAATATAAAAATAAATCCATCTGTACGTGTTGGGCCTTAGCAGGGAAAATGAAACAACTACATGGATATTTATGGTACAAGATGGAAAGACATAAAGGTTGTACAATAGATGTAGAGAAAGTGCTAAAGGGTTCAGGGAAGAGGGAGATTGAACACCTGCTAGCCAGGAAGATTAGGTTAGGCTCATGAAGGAAGTTCACAGGTGCAGTGGGCCTGGAGGCAGGGGTACAAATAGGATATGTGGATTTAGGAAGAGGGGAAAGGAAATCCCAGAAAGGCAAATCGCATAATCGAAGGACAGAGGTGGGTGTGTATAGGAAACTGCGTTTTCAGTTTGGCTACAGACATGAAGAAAATGGGGAATTTAGATTAGGAAGATAGGTTGGGGACAGATAGTGGGGTGGAGGGAGAGAGACTGGCATTTTCTCATAGCTGAGGAGTTTAGAGTTTATGATGGGGAACCGGTGAAGATTTTTAAAAATGGGAGTGACATGATCCCATGCTGTCTTAGGACACAACTCTGACAGCAGTGTGTAAAATGGATCAATCTAGGGAAGGGCCTGGAGCTGGGAAGAGGCTCTCACAGGACACTGGGTGGTCAATATTGAGGTTGGCCATGACATGAGGCGGGAGGAAGAGGAATGGAATGGTGGGGTCAAATGGACAGAAATGTGTGTAGGTGAGGGACAAGACTATGACAGAGGGAGGTGGCAAGGTGAAGAAGGCAGGACACTGGGCTCTGGCCCCTTAATTGCCTGGCCATGAAATAAGGGGAAGGGAACAGAATTACTGAGAACACACCATGATAGGTGAGCTGTGCCAGCTCATGACAACCCTACAAGGCAGACTCTATCATCTGCATTTTGCAGTCAAGGAAATTAGACTCAGGGTAATTTGGCCAAGGTCATGTCCTAGGTCTCCATGGGCTTTAGTTTCCTCATCTATAAAATGAGAGTGATGGACTAGGTCTCAGGTCCGTTTTAGCTCTCACATCAGATGAATCCGTGACTCTTTGACCCTGAGGGATATACAGAGGTAGAATCAGCAAACCTGATAACTAACTAGGTGTTGAATAAAAGGGGAGGGATGGTGGCAGTAGGAAGTATCCTCTCTGAAAGGACATACATTAGAGAGTGGATGTGGCTTAAGCAATTGAGCACTTGCTTCCCACATGGGAGGTCCTGGTTTCAAACAAACAAACAAACAAACAAACAAACAAACAAACAAACAAACAGACAAACACATATTTCCAGGCCTGGATGATTGGGTGGATGGTGAGATCAGTAACAGAAACTGGAGTCATAGAGACGGAGCTGAGTTCGGTTTCGAACCTATTGAGTTTGAAGTGCTGGCAGGACCTGCAGCTATGGATGTACTTGTGGGAGATCACACAAACACACACACCTGTTCAGAGATCCCTTCTTTTATTGTCTGTCCTTCCTTCATCTCTTTGTACTCTCTTTGCATTTCCTTCCTTCCTCCCTCCCTCCCTTCCTTTCTCTTCTTTCCTTCTTTTCCTCTTCTGTTTTCTTTTATCCTCTTCCCCTTTTTATTTTTCCCAACTGAGTTAAAAACATGCCAATGTCTTCTAAAATGGAAAAACTATAAAACATAAGTGGCTATTCTTGATATTCTCTTTTTTTATAGAGTGGTTCTTAACTAGGGGTGATTTGACCCCCTCCCTGGGAAATTTGACAATGTCTGGAGGCACTTTTTATTATCATAAGTGGGGGTGCTACTAGCATGTAGTAAGTAGAGGGTCGGGGTGCTACTAAACATCCGTCCTTGTACAATGTACAGATAAGAATTATGTGGTCCAAAATGTCAATAGTGCCATGGTTGAGAAATTGCTCTTTCTGATGGTGACCACTGCAGCACTGCAGAGTTCCACCAGTGGCCCTAGTTTAAGGTAGGGAAGACTGGCTTGTTTAGTCAGAAGATAGGCCATTACAGATCAAGCATTTCGGGAATCTGGGATTCTTGCAACGTGCTGCTTTTCATATGTAAAAATAATAACTAACATTCATTGAGCACTTGCTACGTGCTACATTTTTTCTAAGTACGTCACAGATATTAACACAGTTAAGACTCCCTACAATCTTTGAGGTAGAAATTAATATTATCCCCATTTTATAGATGAAGAAAATAGGGTTAGACCGGTTACAAAGTTGGCCCAAGTTCACACAGCACATAGGTGGCCAAGCCAGGTAACAAACCCAAGCACTCTGGCTGCTGAGCCACATATTAAAACACTTTGCCACACTGCTCTGAGCAGCAAGATGACTGTATTAGTCAGCATTCTCTAGGGAAATAGAACTGACAGGAGATATATGTAAATATTATGAGATTTTATAAAATTGTCTCATGTGACTGTGAGGGTAAACAAATCCAAATTCCATAAGGCAGGCTGCAAGCCGGGAACTTCGATAGAGGTCCTCAGTGAATTCCCCCAAAGCTGGCTATCTGAGGTAGAGATGGAAATGCTCTCTTCTGACTTGCTGAACTCATCACTTCTCCTTTTAAGGCCTTCAACTGATTGGCTGAGATGTCTCTCATTGCAGAAGGCAATCTCCCCAGTTGACTATAGATGTAATGAGCCAAGATGCAGTCAACTTACTGATGATTTAAGTCCACAAAATGGCCTCACAGTAACAATTAGGCCAGTGCTTGCCTGACCGTACTACTGTGCACCATCACCTGGCCAACCTGACACATGAGCCTAACCATCACTGTGACACTCCTATGAAACCATCAGTTTGGCCTATTTTTTTCAGGTTTCTCCAAAGAGGCCTGGATCATAAAATCCCATTCAATACTTTCTCATTAAGCCTTGCTTCTCCTAAAATACTCTTAACTTCAAAATGATGGTGGAATACATTCTGTGGTCATGAAATAGAGATTTTTCTCTTTGCAAAGCTAATTGACTACTAAAGAATCTAATTTTCTTAGCAAGATAACTGTGTGCCTCAGTTTCCCCATCTGTAGAATAGAGACAATAACTATATCATAGGGCTTTTTTGTAAGGGTTAAATGAATTAATACAGTGCTCTTCAACCATAGGCTGCTGCCAGTCTGTGAATGTTTGTTACTGGTCCATGGAGAGGTAAACACAGAAATTAAGAGTAAGCATTTAGAAAGTTTGATAGCAATTTGCCAGAGTAATTTTATGTCTGTGGAATCTAATTTTTTTTTTTTTAATTAAGCTTAAGTTTTGTGTCTTTTAAAATTTTCACTTTTTTAGTAATTTTTTTTATTGAATTATACAAAAACATTGACCTGTGACAGATTGGAAATTTGAAACAAAACAAAACAGTGGTTTGTCAACACATATAATGTGAAAAGCACTGAGTTAATGTGTAGTGTTTAAAACAGTACCTGACACTTATCAAGTGCTTCATGAATGTTAGCTAATAATAATATCAGCACTGTGTTCTAACAAAATGAGCTATCTATCCCAAAGATGGACGGTCTTGAAATTTATCTTATGACATTTTGAATTCATCCTCAGTTCTATTAAATCTCTTTCCTACAGCGTGAGCCATTAAGAGAAGTGCTACAATTCTCCTAACTCATTTATCATATATTATCAGACACTACGTATTTTCACAGCCAAAGTCTGTCATTGGTCTCCAGGGGAGAATAACTAGCCTAGTGCATAGGAATTCTGGGCATTAGGTTGCCACAGAAGGTGACACACTCTTACACTGTGCCCAGCTGCTAAAGGATCAGTGTCCTGGCTCATCAAAAGGTGGAGGGACTGCTTACTCACCCTGACCTCACTGTCCCTCCAATGCTCCTTCCAGGATGTGGTTCCATATGCCTTTCCTGAGGAATTATGCTATGTTACAGTCCAGGCCTATTGAATCACCCCTGTTGATCCTCAGTTTCCTGCAATGAGGCAATGGAAGTACATATTTCAAATAAAACAAATTCCTGGGTAACAATAATATTAGTATTGAAATAGTTCTATCTCTCTGATATTACTGACTGCCTATAAGTTTTCATTTAGTGCATCAGTGAAATGGGTGGGAAAAGTAAAGAGAAAAGTCCAATCCATGTAAGATATCTAGCACATCAGAGCAGAGCCCACATTGGCTTCTGTGAAGTGCACTTTCCTCCCTCCCTCTCAAATCAACATTAGAATCCTATCACCTTCTCTTTTGAAACCCCAGGGATTTTACAAGGTCATGGGCAGGCAGGTCCTAACACTAGCTAGCCTCACTGTACCTTCAAATTAATGCCGTCACTCTATCTTTTGACTTCAGAATTTCTTGAAAATTTCACGATGCCTTTTAGGATAATCAAAAGTTCAATGAAGTGTTGGAATCACAACATAAAGATCTAGAACTATTTCCCTAAAGACTCACTTGGCTCAGCCGACCAGGCCAGGTGCCAAACTGAACCTTCCTCTGGCAAAGTACTACGTGGGTCCTTTTCTCCAAGAGTTTTTCATCCTGAATGGGAGTAAGGACTCCTTGGAGAGCAGGGAACCTGGGCTCACACATTTCCTCTTTATTGGAGCTCGGAGGGAGGGCCTCTTGCCCGTTTAATCATTCACATCATAATAAAATCTCTTTGCCCCAGAGGAACAGGACTGGATTTCTTTTGTTAAAATCTCATTAAAGCCTGCTTCAGCCTGTAATAATTTGTTAATAGATGGCAGTGCTATTTGGCTGCTATTGGGTTTCCTTTCATTTCTTCTCAGGTCTCATAATTGTTTCCTTATCTCCAAGGCATTTCGGTTGTCACTGAAGTATAGCAGATACAGCGGCTGCTCCAGACCACTTGGTGAGCATCTGCATTATCTGTGAGGAAAGAGATGTCTCATTAGTTTCTTTCCTTCCCTCTTTTCTTTTAAAGCTCTTTCCTATTCAGCTGAAAAATGACTCTTGTAAAACCAGGCCAAATTTCCAAGGTATTTTCCCTGCCCAGCGGTTTGAGTTAAACCCACCTGCCAAGGGACTCTCCCTTCTGCTGGGTCCACACAAAATGACCAAGCAAACTTTTTAGATAAAAAGTGTTTTCTGAATAGCCACCCAAATGACAATGACTAAAGCCTTTTCAGAGGCAAGTGACAGAGCCTGTCTATGGATGGAGAGGTCCAAACCCTCACGGGGTCCCTTGGCAGATCACATGAGATCATGGAGGCAGAAGTGCTTTACAACCCGTAACCTACGGAGATGGGGGACACTGAAGTGCTTTGGAGGACCCTGGGTTCTGGCTGGATTGTGGAAGACCCTGGTGGCCTCAAGCCTGAAGAGAGACAGGAAGTCGTTTTAGCCACCACCATATCTACCAGCCATGAATTCCCTTTATAAAATATAAAGCAGAGTGGGGTGGGAAGGAATGTGGCATTAGGTGTTCATTTGTACTGCTGTATCTGTCAGTCATTTTCTGCCACCAGTCAGATGGCAAGTGTGCTACTGAGTCACACAGTCATTCCACAACCTCACCAACAGTTATGGAGTAAAATCTTTCTGATGAAAATGCTCTAATAATGATTATAATGGTATAATAATGTGATTATACCAAATACCATTGGTTGTACACTTTGGATGAATTGTATGCTTTATTAATATCTATCAACAAATTTGATTTGTTAAAAAAAAAAAATCTTTCTGATGAGTTGACAGAGAAAATGGAATTCTGTAAATACTACAACAAATAATAACTACATCAATATACTACCATTTACATCTCTCTCCCACTCCGGAAGGTCCCAGGATTGATTCCCGGTGCCAACAAAAGAGAAAACAAGCAGACACAGGAGAACACACAGAGAGCAGACAGTGAGTGTAAAACAATGGTAAATTAATAAATAATTTTTTAAAAATGCTACCATTTATTAAGCACTTTCTCTGCCTGGCACTGTTCTAAGATGTCTGTATATATTAATTCCCTTACTCTTTACACAACCTTATGAGATAGGTATTGTTATCAATATCATTTTAAGAATGAGAAAACTAAAGTATTTGAACCCAAGCATTCTGACTCTTTGCTTTGACTGAACTGAAATGTATTTCTATTTCCATAATAAACAGAGGGCCAGCCTACCTCCATTATGTCAACCACCGTCAAGGTCCTTGGATTGGAAGGTAGTTGAATGGAGCTGAGTTATTGGCCAGCTAGATCACAATTACTATTCTACTCTCAATTGGACTTTAGACCTACCCTTTCAAAGAAGGCACTTGTTATGCATTGAATTGTGTACCCCCCCAAAAAAAGATATGTAGAAGTTCTAATACCCAGTACCTCAGAATGTGAAATAAACAAAGTTGTTACAGATGGAATTAGGCAAGTTAGAATAAGGCCATACTGGAGTAGAGTGGGGCCTTGATCCAATATAACCGATGTCCTTTTAAGAAGAGGAAATTCGGACATAGACAGACAAAGGGGAGACTGCCATGTGACAACTGAGGCAGAGAATGCCAGGAGTTTGCCAGCAGACCACTGCCAGAAGCCAGGCACGGAACCAGTTCTTCCCTATAGACGTAGCCTCCAGAGCTAGGAGACAATACATTTCTGTTGTGTTAAGCTACCAGTTTGTGGTACTTTGTTATGGCAGCCCTAGCAAACTAAGACGGGACTTAATAACATTGGGGTAAGTGGGAGAGGGCATACCAGAAATAAGGCATGAGATATAAGAAGTGTGGCTCAGCCTGAACATGGCAAGGGGAAGTGGGTGTTGCTGGTGGAGGCTTCATCAAAGAGAAGGTCTAGAGGCACTTGGACTACCTAATAGGCCATTCTCAGACACTTGAATTATATCCGGAGAGCAATGGAGCATCCACTGTAGGGTTTAACCAGGCGGACAACACAATCAGATCTGCTTATTAGAAACCGTGCTGTGGCAGCATTGCAAAAGATGGATCAGGGACATGCAAAGCCAGAGGCAGGGACAACGCTTACTATTGGAGCAGTCCAAGGGAGAGATGACAGGGGTCAAGAACAGAGATAGTAAGATGTGAGCTGTAAGATTTCATAGGCAGATATTAAAATGATGATGCAGAAGCAGCTGTCTGGCAATATTCCCAGGTTTGTGTTTAAGTAATTGGGGGGATGATGGTGCCAATATAGACCATACAGGTGCAAGAGCAGACTGGACAGTGAGGGGGTGGGAGGGGTGTTAATGTTTCTACCTTGGACACGCTGATTTGGTCCCCACCCGGAGGACTCTGATGTGAGGCTGTTGACAGTGTAGTTGGATGTGGAGTTTTGAGCTCACAGAGACTTGAGAGTAGGGACAGAGACCTGGAGGGTTCAGCCTAAAGATGCAGATGAAGTGGGAGCATGGGATTATCTACATTTAGCTTAAGAAGAAAAGAGGGCCAAGGATGGACAGTACTGGGGAGGAAGAACTGAGCAAGATTCTGGAAACTTTGTGTTAACCATGTTTGTAACATCTTTGTGTACTGCCTGTTTCTTTCTGATGGTAAATGGTGAAAAAACAAAAGGGCCTCTGTGTTTGTCTTTGAGGATAGCAAGAATGAGTGTAGCTTATAGGAGCTAGTAGCCCACTCAGAAGTTAGTCCTGAGGGGCTGATGGGCACCTGTGAAGGTGAAGGAAAGCAAGCTGATCCCTGAGGGGTGCCTCTGGGAAACAATGCAAGGGAAACCAAGCCCACTGGAGCTGAACTGAGAGAATCCTTGCCTGGCAGGAGACCCCCGTGGTTCCTGGCCACCTGGTGTTCTGGGCTTAAGAAATTGTCTTACTATCTTTCAGGGAACCTGGACAGTTTCCCCAGATCACTAAATGGTAACTACAAATACCAAACTGGGGCCCAGGGGCTTCCTTCTATGGAAGACATGGCTTGACAGACTCATGCAAGAACAGGAAATCATTCAGCCCCCGCAAGCTCCAGGACAGTCAGGGGACCTTCATTCCTGCTGTTTCTTCCCAACCAAATACAGGAGGCTCTAGGAGAAAGTATACCATGAAGACACTTTGAAGTCCATCACCTTTGCTTTATGGAGACCAGCTGTCTAGATTGTATACAATGGACCTTGCAAAGTGTCCTAGATTTGTAAGCTCCCTAATTGCAAAAATTGGGACATCTATTTATTAAATTGTCCTTTGTAAGACTGTGAAATAGGCAATTTGTCTTCAAATCCATTTTTCTAAATTTTCTGGAATTACTACCCATCCCCTTCCTGCTTTCTTTATATTCTCTTTCCCTTTCACAGAGTCCAATTTTCCCCACTCTCCTCTCCACCAAAACTCATTCTCAAGGAAGTGTTTCAAATCATGTATACTGATGGTGCTTAACAGGGCCACCATATACAGTTGTTCAGGCTGGCATTGCACAATTCCAGGAGGCTTGATGCCTGATACTTCCTAGGGATATCTTTAATTGGGCAGAAGGCAAATCTCAAGCCAAGGAATAAATCTAAAATGGTGGAATTCTAGTCATCAATTGAGCAGATGAGAGGTTTCTGAGGAGTAGAGGAATCTTTCCCCAGTCCCTGAAATCAAGTAGGCAACTGCTGCCCCTGATGACTCAGAAAGCTGTTCTTGCTTCCAGTGTAACCTCATAGGCAATTAAATTCAATCCCGTGTTGCCGTTAAAAAAAAAAAAAAAAAAAAAAAAAAAGCCAATTGCCATTATGTTGAAAGACAGCAAGTGTCAGTCATTTCCCCCGGGTTGCCCTCTCTGTAGACCTAAAGCTTTTCTCCTCCACTAAGGTTAACTCTCCCGTAGAGATTTTATATAAGGCAGAGTCATTTGGGCTCATTGAACCTGGGGGATTTTTCTACTTCCCAAGTAATCTTTTGGTGAAAAAAGCCCCAGCTCTTTGGAATACAAATTCTTAGCTTGAGGTTGCTTGAGTAGAAATTTTTAACAAGCATTTCCCTCGACTACAAAGGCATGTAAAATGTGACTTTCTTAATGTGTGTGTTCCCACAGAAGCTAATAAATGGACATTACTCTGGTATGGACACATCCTATTACTCAGCTTGATCCTAATGTCACTGGCAAAAAAACCATTTGCTGTACTAGCAAACAGCCAAATTCGTTATGTCCAGCTACATGAATAATACCCAGACAGATTCTTGTTGACACAGACAGAGTGAGCGCTGCTCTCGGAGGGACAGCAGGGCTGCCAGGCACAGCAGCCAGCATTGCCATGGCCCTCCTGCCACCCCCGTGGGGTCCCACTAATCAGAAATGGCCACGTGCTGCTGATAGTGTGATGTATGGCAGACCCAAGACAGCTTCTTAGTTCAGAGACAAAAAGAAATTTAAAACGAACACCAGAAAGGAATAATCTCTAGGTTTAGACTGGGGAGGAGGTGATTCTCAGCAGAGGATGAAAGGCTATTCTGTTAACCACACTTGCTGTCACTCAGTGAGCTGAAAAGTAGGTCATCATTGTGCAGCCACTTGTCCATGGTGATCCTGGATCCTTGGGCTGAACAGGCTCCTGGAAGGACATGTGGTCTGCGCCCTGCCTTGGGGCAGACGCTCCCCCATGCCCAGGCGGGGTGGGGAAGACTTCCAAGAAGGGAGGCTGCAGAGTCACTCTGTTGCTCACTCTGGATAGGCACAACCCTATGGGGAGGGGTCCTTAACCTTTTTTGTTCCACAAACACTTCTGCCAGTCAGGTGAAAACCACGAACCCCTCACTAAGGCCACACTATACTGTGCATTATTTAATAAATAGAGCACACCTGCACCAACACGTCCCCACAAGAATAATGTTTGCTTTTTTAAAAAATTTCCATTATACCCTTTCTTAAGAACCCCTGCTAGAGGGCAAATCTGGGGAAGGTTCCTGGATGCAAGGAGCAACAGCCCTTAAGAAAGACATTCCCTTTAGCCCTCTTGGAGAACCACAATGGCCAGCAGGGTCTTCAGAGAGAGGCCTTGCCCTGCCTTGCCTGCAGCGACCTGACAGACCCATCTGGCGGTCCCTCTGGCAATCCCTTCTTGACCTGACACTGCTTCCATTTTCCTGATAATTCCTGGACTGCTCAGAAGGGAGGTAAAATCACTCCCCAACTCACACATCTTATTGTGCTTTCCCCTGTACTCAAGAAAGAAGTAATTATTATAGTGTTCATCCTTTCAAAGTATTACTGTCCCAACTGGCCATGCTCCCTATAGGTTCTCAGCAAAGTTATTTTCTTCCTCTGCTGACCTTGAGCTCCAGGCAAATGGTCCACTAACTCTTGATTGAAAAACCTTCTCCATGAAGTTCTTCATAAACCCTTCAACCTGATGTGATTCCCTATCCTTTGTACCCCATAGCAGTTTGTATCCTACTGTCACTTCATTCATTCATCCATCCATTCAAGTATTTATTGAGCACCTACTATGCGTGAAACAGGCATTGTTCTAGGCAGTGAGGACACTACCTAGAGAAGATAATGTCCTGATCTCATGAAGCTTACATTCCAGTAGGAGAGACATTCAGGAAACAATTTCCATCTATTACTGCTGATGATAGAGTCAAAGATTATTACAACTCGAGAAATAAAATTATAAGCCCTCCAAATTCTGATTCAAACTTGGTTCAAATTAAAACTGTAGGTCACAAAGGTATTCACAAGCCTTGGGTGAAAATAATTCTATCATGGTGAACAGTGTCTTTATGCTGACTCTAAGGGCTTACCTGAGGCTGCCAACCTCCAAAATTGTTTTATAACCCTAAATTCCCTACTTTTCCTTTTCCAATCAATCTTTATTATTCCGGACAGTTGCTTAACTAGGTATTAGAGAGAAAACCATCTTACTGAATTACTTCATACTAAAGTGTGAATGATTAATTAAGCCTTAGTCATTCACACACTCACACACGAAGATATTTGCCTTTTTTTTTTTTTTTTTTTTTTTGGTAAGAGAACCCTTACTTTCCCTAAATAATATCTAGAGTTTCAGGCATCAATATAAAGTGGAACAAAGAAGACAATATAGGAGAAGTCTCTACGAGATTGTAAGCTTTGAGTTTCTTGAGGGCAGAGATGATCTCATTTTTAGGTACTCAACTACCTAGCGCAATCATTTGGGTGCCTAATCAATATTTATTGAATTGAGAAGAATGGAGCAATACACAGAGAGAGGATAGGAGGAGGGAGGGAGGACATAGGAGAGCAAGGGGAAGGAGAGAAGAGAAAAGGTGGGAGGAAAAGAGGAATGAAAGGAAGGGGAGGGAAGGAGAGGACAAGAAAATCTGACTGAGGGGGGAAGAGAACAAAACACAACCCTAATTATGGTACAGATTCTGGTTTCTTTTGCAGTGAGAGCCCTCAGAGAAACTGTAGCAAGGAAGAATTTATTTCCAATAGAAAGAAAGAAAAAAAAAAACAGCTTCTGCTTCAGAGTGCCAATAAGACAATGGAGCCAGGAGATGCTGAGCCCTAAGGAAAGATATTGATCAAACCCATAAATTTCTGTTTTCTAGCACCATACAAATGACTCATGACAGATGACTGGTCACCCTCAATTAGTCTCCCTGAGGGGCCCCGGACCCAGAGGAATGGGCCTATCATCATCTAACAATCACAGGAATTCAGGAACTAACCCTGTTAGGATTATAAAAATTGATCTCTGTAGATTTAATATAATTAAGAGTACATTCATCTCTACAAGGCCACAGTGGAATTTTCCACTGAAGCCAAACTAAAATAGAAACTTGAGACAGAAGTGGAGGTCAGAAGGCAGAGAGCTGGGACCATCAGTTTCCTTTAGGGTCTCAGGAAATAAGAGAAGAAATTGTTTTTAGCTGCTAAAGAAGAAAAGCATAGCAGCAGACTCTGGCTATAGGGAACCCAAGAGACCAAATGCTCTAGAATTCACAGAGAAATGGGCGCAGCGCCTCTGAGCAGTGTAACACTTGAGTAATATCAGCCCAAGAACCAAATGGGACTGGCATCAATTTTGCCAAGATATATCTGAGGGAGTATATTCTATGCACTATGTGACTGGCCTGTGCTAGACAGGTATAACCGAAATAGTTCTGCTTAATCCACAGCCAATAAAATTGTGGGCATTTAAATGTTTGCGTCAATCTGTACCAGCAATGAAACCACGATGTCTGGATTTAGAGCCAAACAGAATCCTGACCCTATCACTCACTGGTTTCAGGACCTTGGTCAAGCTATTTAATCTCTCTTCTCCTCTATTTCCTCATCTGTAAAAGGGGGGCTGACAGGAGGAAATCGCTCTGTTTCTTTACCATTTAATTGCCAGACACTATGCACTTTACAAATACATTATCTTTTTTCTTCACCATTCCCACGCGTGGTAGCCATTATTATTATCATTTGACAGATGAGGAAAATGAGGCTTAAGGAGATGATTTACCCCAAGTTTTCCAAGGTCACATAGTTGGTGTTAGAAATGGAACTGATACCGGGCCTGCCTTTAGAGTCCATCACGGCGTTGCCTCCCAGCAGTCCTAAAACCACGTTGTTGGATGAAGATAGGAATTTGGCATGCTTCTGTTCAAAACATCAAGACCTATAAAGGAGCTCTCTCCTGTTTATTTTTTTGGCTAACAAAAGGCACAGGGCCTTTTTTTGTTGTTTGTTTCTGTTTTTTTATTTTATCTTGGGAAACACCAACCATAGCCACCAGGTCTCCGGTGAACAGAATTGCTATAAGGGAACTGCCATTTGCTAGCTTTCCTTGGTAACCTAGACATGGTGAGTGTATCGCCAAAACAAAGTCCCTATTTCTGTGGCAACCTTGGAATTCAACCTCTCTGGCTTATTAAAAGAACAAATTACCCACCACAAGAACTGCGGAGTGCATTCAGATGGAAAATGGTCTCCTTTTCATGAAGTGATTTAATTAGGAGCAATTTTCCCATCAGCTCAGTTGTCAGGCTGAGGCAGCCACTGCGATGAGCATTTGGCCTACGTCTTCCTCTCTCCCTCCTTTCTGCTGCCGCCTCTTGGAGAAGGAAGAAACTGAAACCACATTAGGAAAAAAAAACAGTTCAAGCTGGGAAAGGAGACAGACCAGGTCTGATGCCCATTTTGTAAGGTAATCAGAGAGTCTTATCATTTCAGGCCATAATGCTCTAATTTGGAGCATAGTTCTCCAGTACAATGATTTTTTCATGCCTTTGCTCCCTGAGTTTCTCCCTTCTGTTCCTTGACCCTGCAGCCCTGGTGGCTGAGAAAATAAAAATGAATTTTAAAGAGATCCTTGCTGGAAGTGTATTCTCGGGAGGATGGTTCACATGGAGGACTGGTGGAAGGTTGAATCCAGCTAGGTCTGTGCTGTCCAGAGGCTGCAAAGTTTTTAAATTTGCATGGGAAATCTAGTTTTAAAAAGCCAGAAAGGCCTGTGTTCCATTCTGGACCAGCTGGATCTTGACAGTTTTGCAGCATTTCCATCACATTTTCAGCACTCAAATATAAGCACCTTGATCTGCATAGATGGCAAGTCATTCTGCACCATTCCTGCGACTCTCCCTTCCACAGCTTCCCAGATTTGGGAATAAGCAGGATGAGTGTCCCCCAGATACCAAAAGAAATTTTTTTTTTTTTTTCAATTTTCCTAGAAGGAAGGGATGGTATGTGGTTTAAGATTAGTGACTGAATGTACATGGGTGCCAAGAGCATCAGAGCCTGATGAGATTAGGATGGGAAGAATTCATGGAGAATGTGAGTTTTGAACATGGCCTGAAAATACTTCATGGATTTATGGCACATATCATACTTAATTTTTTTTTTCCTGAGAAAATCAAATAGTTACAAATTCTTTCGAATTTTGTTCACACTGTTGTAAGAAAGCATCCCTTTTCATTTGATGTGTCATTAGGATGGCATATAAGTAATACTTGATTCAGTGCAGTGTTTTTCAAATTGCAAGTTGAGACCTTTTAGTGGATTGTCATGTCACTGTAATGGGTCATGACCAGGACTTTTAAAAATGAAATAATAATGGAATAGAACAGAAGAGAGAACAACAGTCTTTTAAGCACAGGTGCGCTCTTGCACACACTGGGTTATAGTTTAAAATATATCTCTTACTGTAGGTCATGGAGCTCTAAATTTGGCATCAGAAGACCTGGGTTCTAATCTTGGTTCTTCCATTAACTATGGGTCCTCCAGCAAGTACTTAATTTCCTTTCTCTAAACTTCTGTTTCTTCCTCTGTGATATGAAAGACTTGGGTAAATTTCTAAGCTTCTGTGATTCCAGAAAAGAAGAAAAAGTATAAATTTACTTCTGGAAAAATGTACTGCATTCCAAAAGCAACTAGAAGTAGGTCAAGGATGCTCTGAACTACCTGCATCGAGGCTCCAATGACGAGCAGCTATAGGAGATTTGACTAAGATGATCCTTTTGATCCGTCTAGACGCATTCCCAAAAGAACTTCAAGTTTATTGCAGGTTTTATGGAATGGATATATCAAGTCATGATGATATTTACCTTTGCCACAGATGGCCACTTCTCGGCCCTGAAGTACAATCTATCATGGGCCAGCCTGAGTCAGGACTTCCTTGGGGAGTCATGACTATCACTTCTCAGAGGAATGCACTTCAGATGATCCTCCCAATTTTCTGTATATCCCACACGTACCATACTGCAGGGTCCTTAAACCTGATCCCCTGTAGCATCTGAAATTTGGATGTAATGGAACTTGATTGAAGTCTTGATAACATGATAATATAATTACTGTTGTGTTTTGTAATTATGTATTTACTTGTATGTCTCATTCTGTTAGATTCCTTGAGGTCTAGGATTTAGTCGTGTTTATTGGGAGATTCCCCAACAACAAGTGCATCACTTGGCACATTCTAGGCTTTCAATAAGTTTTGAAATTCATTTGATCTCTGGAGAAGAAAGAAGAAAAGATGTTATCTAAAATAACAAACTGTTGGTGTTACTATATTTGGAATCTCACATTTGAATGAAGTGCATGTGTGTGTGTGTTATCAGAGAAACTCACTTCTAACCTAAAGGAATTATCAAAGCTTAAAGGGACTTTACAGACCATCTTGACCTGGGGTTGGCAATCTATGGCCAGTGGACCAAATCCAGTCTACCATCTGTTTCTTTTTTTTTTTTTTTTTTTAAGATTTTATTTATTTATTCATTTATCCCCCCCTTGCTGCTTGTGCTCGCTGGGTCAGCTAACCACGCCGTGCGGGCGGGCTTGCCTTCACCAGGAGGCCCCGGGAACCGAACCCGGGGCCTCCCATATGGTAAACGGGAGCCCTACTGATTGAGCCACAGCCGCTTCCCATACCATCTGTTTCTATAAGTAAAGTTTTATTGGACTACAACCACACATTGCCTGTGGCTGCTTTCGGACCACAACTGCAGAGTTGAGTAGTTGTGATGAAGACTGGATGACTCGCAAAGCCTAAAATATTTACTATCTGGCTCTTTACAGAAAAAGTTTGCTAACCCCAGATCTCAAGTACTACTCCCATTTTATATACATGGAAAGCGAGGCCAAGGAGAGGAAATGACTTGCCCAGCCTCATTAATGACACAGTTGAGACTGTACTCTAGGTCTCCACTGTCCTCTTTCTCTTTTTGAAAATCCCACTCTTTCTTCCACCAAATAACAAAAGCTCACTTTGAAGATCTGATTTGGAAAAAAACAAGAAACCGTCTCCTGTTTTCTGCTTTGCTAAGGAAATATTTGTGAGCTTCCTCTCAGAGTCGATGGGTGTCACCCTGTTTTCCCATCCATGTCCATTTCAAGGAGTGGTAGGTCTTGGGCTGAACCTAAACTTTGTTCACCTTGGATTCAGACATCCTTGGGCATGTTTGGAGAATCATGGCAGGGGTTTCCTAAGAGGCCTTTCTTACGGAGCAAAGAGTAGAGTTGCACAAATCTGGTCCGTGCGAGAGGAGCAGAGAGACTCAGATGGTTTTCCTGAGTCCTAGGGAGAAAGGGCTGCAATCAGGAAAGAATTAAAACTAAAAGAGTTGTTCCACTAGAACTGGAGGGGTCACAGAGGATATAAGACAGTAAGGAAGATTTGTGGCCCTTGGTGCTGGTGGTTTTGGAACCGAGGACCAGTGTCTGTGGTTGTTTTTCCTAGTGGCTTTGTGGACATACATGCTATCTATAAGAGAACTTAGCACAGCAAGCTGGAGAAGGACTGGAGATAAATGATGCATGCTAGTGATAACCCAGAGGATTTTTGTATGTACCCATGTGAAATACTCCTTGGGTTCCCCTAGAACCAGCTCGGAAAGAAAATGAGGAGGCTGGGTTCATAGCAGCAAATGGGGCTGACCCAGAGAAATGCTATTTTTTAAAAAATCCTGAGCTAGTATAGCGGGTAGAAATAACAGCTTCTGACAGTTTTGTTGAGCTTATTAATCCTGGTTCAATAGGGCAGGGATATACTCCAAGTCATTCAGCAAGCAATTCCCTGCACTGTCAGATACTACTTGTCTATAAATAGAGTCAGTGTAGTTGATGATATTGGCACAGTCAACCTAAACTTGAGTGGGATCCAGAGAAACTACTTTTGGCTTGTGAGGGAAAAAGCAAAATAAAACAAACACTTGTTTAACAACTGTGATTTCCATCTATAATAGTAAATACTGGTTTATAAGTCTAAGGCTTAAAATAAGTCAATGAGAGGTAGGTTTATTCACTCCATGTATGTGGTTACTTCACTGAACTAAAGAACATGGAGGAAAGTGTAAAAATGGCAAAAGAGTAAGGGGAGAAAAAGTAGGCAAGGTTGTAGTTTGGATTAGATCACTTCTGGAAATCGTTTTCTGGGCTAATATGTGCTCATGTATGGTGACTTGACTTATAAGCAATGGTGTCTTACAAAGAGTGAAGCTGTGTGTTTCCAAAACTTGGAAATAAGACAAAAATATTATGTGTGCCATTTAATATCATACCATAGCATTGTCTGAAAGCTCTCCTGATGTTCTAGGGGAAGTAACCTAGTTAGACTTACTAATTACAAATGATGAGAGCCCAAACTCTGCAAAGGAAGGTGTTAACTCGAGAAGATTGATAGATTTCAAATGACTTCGTTCACTAGAGAGGTAAATGAATTCTGTCAGACTGAAAGCATATCCCCAAGCGGTCTGATCTTTTTGCTATTTAGGACATTAATCAGTTATGCATTATTTTGCAAACTTACTTCTACACCCTTTCTTTCAATGATTGTATAAACCAGTCCTATGTTCTCCTTTAATTTATCTTTGTCATCCTGCCAGTTACCCCATCAAGGAGTTAAGTGAATCTTTGACTATATATTTATGTGGGAGTTGTATTTTTTACATTTTTTTCCATTTTAAAAATTTTGTTTTCTTTTTTCATTTATTATTATTGTTATTATTATTATATATTTATTGTTTGTGTTTTGTAGACTTCTCTGTCTCCAAAATTTACCGGAGGCTTTCTTGTTCATAATTATTTATCTTATTCTCTATGCACCATAAGGAATTTGACTCACCTGGCTTTCATTTCTCAGCTGGAAGATTAGAAGTCTCTCTGTTATAAAAAATGGAAGTTTCCATCATTTGTGCTTCAAAGCCAATTAACTTCAGCAAGTTGCTTGGTGACCTTTTGGGCCCCATTGTGCCCATTACTCCATGACTCACAGAAGCAAGGTTGTAGCCCTATCCTTAAGCATCTTACAGACCAACCTGGGAGATGAATCGTATGCCTTTTTTATAATAGTCATCCACATCGAGACATTGCTACGGTATGCTCAGACCAGTTAGCAACCTTGAGCTCCGAGGTTAATTTGATTTTATTCGAGGATCTAGGAAAACAGGAAGCAAGAAAGATGTCTATAGCTGTAGCAAGTTCCAGCCTCTCCTGGCTCTCACCCAAACTGATTGGTCAGTCTGGGAGATTGATTTCCCCTCTAGCCAGCATCTTGTTCAGCATTTCTGTTCATCATGCCTCTGGCATTGCTTCCTCAGAGGACTGTCCATCATTCCTAAATCATCTCTTGCTCTCTTGATAAATCAGCACACAGATGCTGGGGAGGCAGAATGGAAATTCAGAAAATATACCTGATCCCCAGACATATTCTCTCCTTGTTACCTTGGCTTCTCACATAAGAGAGAATCATCAGGTAGTCTGATAGTGAATAGGGAGGTGTGTGTGCATGTGTACGTGTGTGTGTGTGGGGGGGTGGGAGGACACTTGGGGTAAAAGGGAGATTCCTGGGATGACTTTGAGGGGAGAAAGTTTCTAAGCAAGCAGGAGTCCTCTAATCTCTCTGAATTCTTGTAGTCCCATTTTGGGGCATATTTTGGAATGATGCTGATTTTACTGCCTCTTCAAGGTCAGAAACAAAACCCAGCATGTTCAGTGTTAATAGAAAGAAGAGAAGGAGGAAAGCAGAGGCTTTGTCACCTACATGTTAACTTGGATAAGAAGTGGAGAATCTGGGGTAGGGGTGGGGGCAAGATTTGGCCAGACTTCTGTTAAACTATTTTATAAACAAAACTCAGTTTGGATCTCCCAGGTCCTTCAGATCCAGATAAGATTTGAACTATCTGGATTATGCTAGAGCCCTCACCCAAATTTCTGCAAATTATTAGGGGATCTATACTATCTTATTCAGCTCTGGTTCCAATTTTCTGCTCCATCCGAGTTCTTGTTCTCTGCCCTAAATTTTGTGGCTGCTTCTTTATTTTCACCCTGGCTCTAACCCAAACATAAAAGAACTCAGCACCCTTACTTTGCTTTCCACAAAGTAACCATCACATGTGGAGATGAAGATTTACATGCAACAAAAACTATTGAAAATTGAGCACTGGATGTTCCTATTCTTAAAAGGCCTTTGGCCACCCTGCCTTATTGCTCTGCCATCCCCCAAATTCTCGTGTTCTTTTATGCAAAGGTGGCACAATAATTAGGAGCCTGAAGCGAGACTGCCTGAATCCATATCCTAGTCTAACCCTCACCAGCTGTATACCTCAGGCAAGTCACTTCAACTGCCTGGCCTCATTCTTCTCATCTATAAAATGGAGACGATAGTCAACCTACCTCATAAAGTAATTGTGAGGATTAAAGGAGATACTTATTTATATTTAGAACAGTACCTGCCGTATAGGAAAGCTCAGGGAACTTTCTCAGGAAACAGATGGCACATTTGAATGAGTTTTTAAGGAAAGTTTAATAAAGAATCAATTCACAAAGTTATGGGTAGGTGTGGTTTGAAGCTGTATATATCCCAGAAAGGCTTTTTAAAATCGAATCCATTCCTATGGGTGTAATCCCATTGTAAGTAGGACCTTTTGATGAGGATACTTCAGTTAAGGTGTGATTCACTTCATCCAGGATGGGACTTAATCCTATTATTGGAGTCCTTCATAAACAGAATGAATACAGAGAGAGAGAAAAGAAAGCCAGAGAAGCAAGATGCTGAAATCAATGAAACTCAGAAGGAAGGGAAAGACCAGCAGATGCCACCATGTGTCTTGCCATGTAGCAAAGGAACCAAGGATTGCTGGCAGCTGGTCTTTTGATTTAGACATTTTCTTGGTCTCAAAACTGTAAGCTAAAATGGCAGTGAGTTCCAGAAAGATGGCACTGGAGTAGGTAGGCAGAGCTCAACTCTCTCACAAAAAACAATGGCGAAAGAGCCAAAAGCTGTCTGAAGGACCTGTGTTGGGGGTCAGCAGATGAGGACAATGCTACACAACTCCCAGGGGGGTGACGGACAGAGAGACGAAGAACCCAAAACAACAAACGTGAATTACCAAACCCCCACGGCAGTCTGGAAGGGCTCACTTCCCCCACCCTCAAGATATTACGATGGGGTAAAACCCCTGGCTCACTGCAGCTGACTGAGAGGGGAACAGACATCTGAGAGGGGAACAGACATCTGAGAGGGGAACAGACTCCCTGTCAGCTGTTACAAGGGAAAAGGGATGGGGAGTCAGGGGGTTTGCTCCAGTGAATTTGGTCAACAGGGCCTACTTTGAGACTTGGCTCTGGCCAGACAAAAACACAAGGAAGTGGAGATTGAAACACCTTTGTGGAAAGGTGTGCTGATGAGCACCATCTGCTGGCTGGTCTGGAATTTGCATGGACAAAAACTGTGGGTCTGTCTGTACCCTAACTCATGGGAGAAAATCTGTACCCCATTAGTGAGTCCATGGCCCAATTTTGATAACTTAAGCTGGGCAATTTTAAAGATGTAGAATAAACTGAACCAAATATCAAAGAAGGGCTGTGAAAAAAAATAAGCGAGAGAGAAATTGGCCATCAGAGTAAATTCACCAACATATTCAGATGCCTAGACATCAGCAAAAGTTACAAGCCATACTAGGAAACAGGAAGAGATGGCCCAGCTAAAGAAACAAACCAAATATCCTGAAGAGATACTGGATTTAAGACAATTAATAAATAATAACCACACAACTCTCATAAATCAATTCAAATAATTGGAAGAAAATATGACCAAAGAGATAAATAATATTAAGAAGACACTGGGTGAGCATAAAAGACAATTTGAAAACCTGCAAAGAAAAGAAACAGACCTTATGGGAATGAAGGACACGATGGATGAGATTAAAAAATATTAGAGGCACTTAAGAGCAGATTTGAATTGCTCCAAGACAGAATTAGTGCTTTTGAAGACAGAACATCTGAACTAGAAAAGACAGGAGAACAGACAGAGAAGAGAATGGGAAAAATGGAACAGGGTCTCAGGGAATTGAATGACAATGTGAAATGCACAAACATACATATTATTGGTGTCCCAGAAGGAGAAGAAAATGGAAAAGGTGTAGAAAGAATATTTGAGGGAAATAATGACCAAAAATTTTCCAACCCTTATGAAAGACATAAATATCAATATCCAAGAAGGACAAAGTATCCCAAACAGAATAAATCTGAATAGACCTACCCCCGAGGCACCTACTATTCAGAATTACAAAAAGAGAGGATTCTGAAAGCAGCAATAGAAAAGCAAAGCATCACATACAAGGGAAACTAGATAAGATTAAGTGCCAACCTCTCATCATAAACCACAGAGGAGAGAAAAAAATGTTATGATGTATTTATTTATTTATTTATTTATTTATTTTTTATTATGGGTAAAAATCAAAATTCTCACAATACATACAAACATTTGTAAAATGATATATAAATATATATGCATATATGTGTATTTGCTTACAAAAATGTTATTTTTTATATATATATATACATATATATTTAAAGTACTGAAAGAGAAAAACTGCCAGCCAAGAATTCTGTATCTAGCCAAACTGTCCTTCAAAAATGAGGGTGAGTTCAGAGTCTGCACAGACAAGCAAAAAACTGATAGAATATGTTACCAAAGACCAGAATTACAAGAGATACTAAAGGAAGGGCTGCAGCCAAAGGAAAAAACAAGGGTGAGAGACTTAGAGAAGAGTGTAGAAATGAAGATTATTAGGAAGGGTAAATTAAAGGGTAAAAAGACAGACAATAGTATGATATAACAGAAAGCCAAAGAACAAAATGGAGTAAGTAATATTTGTACAGTAATAACACTGAATGTTAATGGCTTGAACTCCTCAAACAAAAGACACAGGCTGATAGAATGGATAAATATATATATATATATATAAGCCATCTATATGTTGTGTACAAGAGACTCACTTCAGAACTAAGGACACAACCAGGTTACAAGTGAAAGGGTGGAAAAAGACATTCCATGCAAATAGTAAACAAAAAAGAGCTGGAGTAATATTGGACAAGATAGATTTTAAATGCAAAACTGTTATAAAGGATGAAGAAGGTCATCATATATTAATAAAAGGGACAATTCATGAAGAAGAAATAACTATACTAAATCTTTATGTACCTAACCTGATTGCCCCAAGGTACATGAGGCACACACTGGCAAAACTGAAAGGAGAAATAAATGTCTCTAAATAATAGTTGGAGACTTCAATATACTGCCCTCAGTATTGGATAGAACATATCTGGACAGAGGATAAATAAACAGCTTGAATAATATGATAAATGAACTAGACCTAACAGACATCTATAGAGCATTACACTCCAAAACAGCAGTATATACATTCTTTTCAAGTGCTCATGGAAGCATCTCCATGGTAGATCATATGTTGGGTCACAAGAAAAGTCTCAATAAATTTAAAATGATTGAAATTATACAAAACACTTTCTCTGATCATAACAGAATGAAGCTGAAAATCAATAACGGATGGAAAAGTGAAAATTCATAAATACATGGAAATTAAACAACACACTCTTAAATAATCAGTGGGTCAAAGGAGAAATTGCAAGAAAATTCAGCAAATATCTTGAGACGAATGAAAATGAGAACACAACATATCAAAACCTATGAGAGGAGAGCAGATGTGGGTCAAGTGGTTAAGCACCTGCTTCCCACATGGGAGGTCCCTGGTTTGGTTCCTTGTACCTCCTAAAAACAAGACAAAACAAAACAAACAACAAGCACCAAACGAAAAAGTCAACTCAGGGACACCGATGTGGCTCAGTGGTTGTTCACAGGCTTCCCACATGCAAGGTCCCAGGTTCAAGCCCTGGCCCTGGTACCTGAAAAAAAACAAAAAACAAACAAACAAAAAACAAAATAACCCTATGGGACACTGCAAAGGCAGTACTGAGATGAAAATTTATGGCCCTCAATGCTTACATTAAAAAAGAAGAAAGAGCTAAAATTGAAGATCTAATTATACACCTGGAGGAACTAGAAAAAGAACAGCAAGTTAATCCCAAACCAAGGTGATAGAAAGCATTAGTAAAGATCAGAGCAGAAATAAATGAAATCAAGAACAAAAAATACCTGGGGGCGGATGTGGCTTAAGTGGTTGCGCGGCCATCTCCCATATGGAGGGACTCGGGTTCACTCCCCAAGACCGCCTGGTAAAATAAAAATAGAAGGCGTACAGGCGAGCCACCGGCCCGTGCGCACGCACATAGTGAGCCAGATCCCACTAAGCCACGCAGCAAGATGATGACGCAACAAGGGAGAGACACAGGATAGAGCCAAGACGAGAGGCTCCGGAAACCAGAAACTGAGGTGGCACAGGTGGCAGAGTGCCTCTCTCCCACATCGGAGGTCCCTAGGATTGAATCCTGGTGAAGACTGGAGGAGAAGGATGAGAAGAGAAGGCAGGAAACAGACACAGACGATCATCCAGTGAATGGACACAGACAACAAGTGGGGGTGGGGTGGGGTGGAAATAAATGAAAAAATCTTAAAAAAAAAAAAAAAAAAAAAGAAAGAAAGGAAAAAAAAAACAATAGAGAGACAAAATTGACAACCCTTAGCTAGACTGACAAAGATAAAAAGAGAGAAGATACAAATAAATAAAATCAGAAATGAGGGGGGAACATTACCACTGACTCTGCAGAAATAAAAGAGATTATAAGAGGATACTATGAACAGCTGTATGCCAAAAATCTAGACAATGTAGACAAGATGGAAAATTCCTAGAAACACATGGACCACACTCACACTGACCCTAGAAGAAACAAAAGACCTCAACAAACCAATCACAAGGGAAGAGATTGAAACAGTCATCAAAACCTCCCAAAGATGAAAAGCCCAGGACCAGATGAATTCACTTCACAGGTGAATTCTACCAATCATTCAAAGATGATCTAATCCCAGTCTTGCTCAAACTCTTCCAAAAAAATTGAACAGGAAAGAACATTACTAAATTCACTCTATGAAGCCAACATCACCCTAAACCAAAACCAGATAAAGATACAACAAAAAAAGAAAATTGCAGACCAGCATCTCTAGTAAATATAGATGCAAAAATTTTCAACAAAATACTTGCAAATCAAATCCAAAAGCACATTAAAGGAATTATACACCACGATTAAGTGAGTTTTATCCCAGGTATGCAAGGATGTTTCAACACAAGAAAATCAATTAATGTAATAAACCACAGTGACTACTTGAAGAAGAAAAACCACACGATCCTCTCAATTGATGCAGAATAGGCATTTCACATAATACAGCACCCTTTCTTGATTTAAAAAAAAAAAAAAAAAAAAACACTCCAAAAGATAGGAATAGAAGGAAACTTTCTCAATAAGGTAAAGTGCATATATGAAAAACCTACAGCTAGCATTGTACTCAATGGTAAAAGATTGAAAGCTTTCCTGCTGAGATTAGGAACAAGACAAGAATGCCCACTGTCATCAGTTATTCAATATTGTGCTAGAAGTTCTAGCTATAGCAAGTAGGCTAGATAAAGAAATGAAAGGGAAGCAGCTGTGGCTCAATCAGTGGGGCTCCCGTTTGCCATATGGGAGGCCCCGGGTTCGGTTCCCGGGGCCCCCTGGTGGGGGTGGGCCCGCCCGCACGGCGTGGTTGGCTGACCCAGCGAGCACAGGCAGCAGGGGGGGGGATAAATGAATAAATAAATAAAATCTAAAAAAAAAAAAAAAAGAAATGAAAGTCACCCAATAGGAAAAGAAGAGGTAAAATTTTCACTGTTTGCTGATGATATGATCCTACATCTAGAAAATCCTGAAAAATCCACAACACAGCTACTAGAACTAATAGATGAGTTCAGCAAAGTGACGGGATACAAGATTAATATGCAAAAATCAATAGCATTTCTATACACTTCTGATGTGCAATCTGAAGAGGAAATCAGAAAAAAAAATCTATTTATAATAGTGAATAAAAGAATCAAATATTTAGGAATAAACTTAACCAAGGACTTAAGGGACCTATATTCAGAAAACTACAAAACATTGCTGAAAGAAACAAAAGAAGACTTAAATAAATGAAAGGACATTCCATGTTCATTGATTGAAAGACTGAATGAATATCATTACAATGTAAATTCTACCCAAACTGATTTACAGATTCAAAACAATCCCATTAAAATCCCAACAGCCTTTTTTTGCAGAAAAGGAAAAGCCAATTACCAATTTATATGGAACAGTAAAGGGCCTCAAATAGCCAAAAATGGCTTCAAAAAGAAGAATGAAGTTGGAGGTCTCTCACTTCCTGAATTTAAAGCATACTACTTAACTACAGTGGTAAAAACAGCATGGTACTGGCATAAAGACAGACAGATTGACCAAAGAAACCAAATCAAGAACTCAGAAATAGACCCTCATATCTACAGTCAAGTGATTTTTGACAATGCAGTCAAGTCCTCCCACCTGGGCCAGAACAGTCTATTCAACAAATGGTCCTGGGAGAACTGGATAGCCATATCCAAAAGAATGAGAGGACCCCTATCTCACACCTTATGCAAAAATTAATTCAAAATGGATCAAGGACCTAAATATAAAAACGACAACCATAAAACTCCCAGAAGAAAATGTAGGAAAACATTTTCAAGATCTTGTGGTAGGTGGTAGTTTCTTAAACATTACACCCAAACCACGAGCAATGAAAGAAAAAAGTAGTTAAATGGGACCTCAAAATTCAACACTTTTGCACCTCAAAGGACTTTGTCAAAAGGATGAAAAGGCAGCCGACTTGATGAGGGAAAATATTTGGTAATCACATAGCCGATTAGGGGTTTAATATCCATGATATACAAAAAGATCATACAATTCAACAATAAAAAGACAAAGTATCTGATTAAAAATTTAGCAAAATACTTAAAAAGACAATTGTCCAAAGAAGAAATATCAATGGTGAAGAAACACATGAAAAAATGTTCAACACCACTAACGATTAGGAATATTCAAATCTAAACTACAATGAGATACCATTTCATACTTATTAGAATGGCCATTATTAAAATTCAGAAAACTGTAAGTGTTAGAGAGGATGTGGAGAGATAGGAACGCTTATTCACTGCTGGTGGGAATGCAGAATGGTACAGCCACTGTGGAGGACTGTTTGGCAGTTCCTAAAGAAGGTGAATACAGACTTGCCCTGTGACCTGGCTGTACCACTACTGGGTATATACCCAGAAGAACTGAGAGCAGTGACATGAACAGACATCTGCACACCAATGTTCATAGTGGCATTATTCACGATTGCCAAAGTTGGAAACAACCCAGGTGTCCATCAACTGATGAATGCATAAAGAAATTGTGGTGTATATACATTATTATTATTATTACTGGAATAATGAAAATACTCTGAAAATGACTAAGTGATGAATGCACAACTATGTGATTATACCGAATACCATTGGTTGTACACTTTGGATGGATTTATGCTTTATCAATATGTATCAATGAAATTGATTTGTTAATAAAATACTATATGCTAATAAATTACCATTGTTAAAGCCAAACCATTCCAGAGTATTTGCTCTCAGCTGCTAGGAAACTAAAACAGTAGGGTTAGGGGAAACTAAGAAGGGATGGTGGAGCATGCCCAGGAAAGGAGAAGGAATTTAAAGAGCGAGATTTCAGAGTAGAGGATGGCCAAAGGGGAGCTGTGGCCTCCACTGAGAAGGCAGTCACTTCCTACCTGCAGCTCAGCTGGGAGAAAGGCAGGAGTATGAGTGCTTAGTGATCACAGGATCACTCTCTTTCCTCTGGAGCTCCCACTGGCAGAACCCACCTTGCAGCCTGAGGAGCCCACTGATGTAGTCCACGAGAATTACCCTCCTGGGACATCTGGCACAGTGGAGAAGAGGCAAGTGTGGAGCAGCACAGCAATTATTATTCCTTGGACTAACTTAGTTTTCCCTTTGTTTTGTCCCCTCCTAAGAGCCCTGCCCTAGGGTAAACCTTTGAGAGCCAAGCTCTCAATAAGGAATGGTCCAATAAGTTACCTTCTTAAAGACGGTTTGCTGACTAAGAAGTTTGGGTATAATTTTTTTGTTAATGTGTCACACTTTCTCTGTAGTAAATACTTGCAATCTTTTGCAGAGATGCCTCACAGATTTTCTCCTAGAGTAGTTGGAGAGGGATAATTTAAACATCTGAATGCTTTCCCCAGGACAGGGGAAAAACAGGGCTGAGCTATGGGCTGAATCCTTCCTTGCCTTGCTGATAAGAGACAGATTCTCAACTTCCCCTTCTAGTAACCATAGCTACGGAGGCTGTATTTATTCCTTCCTAATGTTATTTTCTCCTGGAGGCTCGGCCTCCCTTTCTCAGGGGCCTTTTTTTGGCCTAGATTGGTGATTCCAGATTTGGATTAAGATCTGGGCAGAAGGAGGTTATGACTATCCATTCCAGAATGTCAGTCGCCCCACCCTTCTCCTTTAACACATGCCTAATGCCACCTTGCCGCCGCCATCCCCTTTCTCTTTAGAAGGTTGAGAATCAGGCCACTTGGGTCGTGCTTTGGGTTTTGCTTCCCAACTCTACCTTATTATTTACTTGTTGGAAGAATGCCTGCGATACTGTACTAATATTTTGATTCAAGTCAAATCTAAAATTTTTATTCTGCTCCATAAAGTGGGGTATCAGCAATTTCACATTTCATTTCATTTCTTGAAAACAGATTTCATCCCTCCCAGTTGATCAAAAGCAGACATAGTTGGAGAGTTGTGAATAGGTCCCGGGGGTCTTATAGTCTAGAAGATTTAGGGAAGTTCTTCTGATCTAGTGACCTGCTCATTTTCCAAATTTGTGTGAACTCTTAAATGGGAGCAGTTCCATTGCTTTTGTGCCACGCTTAGGCATAGGGAACTTTGCAATACCCTTCCCAGTCTAGAAGAAGCCTCCTTTGATCACTTCTGCTTCTTTTCCTACCCTGACCTCAATGTCCTCCACCTTCAGGAAAAACCAGTAGAGTTCTCCTGGCCTGGAAAATGCTGCTTTACCCCTCCAAGGCCTCCAAGGCAGGGAACCAAAAAGGCCTGGTTAACTTCTAAGTGGAATGTTATGGGAACATCCGTAGCAATAAAAAAAATAAAGCATAAGCTATTATCTGGGTAAGTTACCCTGTTTTGTTGGAGGGTGAGGAAACCACCACACTCACCCCACTCTCAGAGATGGATTTCTGTCATGGTAGAGCTGGAATTCTGTCATGGAAGGAGCAAGAACAGGACCCAGCTGGAATTTCCTCTGAGCTCAGATTTCTGTGGGGGACAAAGGCAACCCCACAAACGATGGGGTTAATTTCCTTTCCATGCCCCTGGGCCTCAAGTTCCTTTCCCTTCTGGGGACTGGAATGGGCATAACCAGAGGTAGCAGTCTTTGTCTCAGGTTTCAGGACACATAGAACAATACCCGGAAAAGTCCCTGTGCATGGGCCGGGAAGATCTTTGACAGGTGTCACACATCCACTCTTCTTCCTGTCGACATCTCTTTACCCAGTTGCACCTGGAGATGGAAAAGGAAAATATGGAAAACTTCATTTCCAAGGGGCAGGGAGGAAATTTTCTGGGAAATGATTAGGACCCAAGGGAAAAGCTGCACTGACTTGAGTATCTAGCTTAAAAGGATGATTCTGCCATTGTGCTGGAGCCCAGTGATGCAGGTGGCCTTGAAGTGCAATGCCTTCATTCAAGCAGTCCCCAGAAATCCAGCGTCCTCCAGGAAGCCTTCTTGGACTTTTTAGGAAAAAATAAATAAAAAAGTCAACCAGTGACCTTCCTGTTAGAAAACTTTGGTTTTTCCTCCTATCAGCCTCAATCCCTACCTCTAGAACACCCTCCCCCACCTGCACCCCCTGCCCACATACAAGGTATGGATGCTTCCTTTTGTGTTTGGAAGTTTGTGCCCCTCTAGAAGTACCTGATGGCTGGGCCCCCTCCTCGACTCTCCACACTCTGAGGATTTGCCATTTGCAGGCCAGCATGTCAGATCCTTGTTTGGGATGAGTGTCAGTTCTCCTCTTCAGTATATTCAAGGAGGTTTACTGAAAGTGGACAATAGCGTGGAGAACACGACAATGATTACAATAGGATAACAGCCCGCAAGCCATGCAGATAGATATAGACACCCAATGTGCAAGGTGAGAAGAGAGCAGGATTAAATTTGATAATGAACTGTGGAGATTTCATAGGGATGGTTGTTTGAAGTGAGTCTTGAAAGATGAGTGAAGTTTCAGCAGGGGTCGAAGGGCAATTGGCCATTCCAGGCAAAGGACACAGGATGCCGAGAGATCTTGGTCCTCTTACTCTGCACCACCTGAAATGATGCTTTATGGAGTGTCCATTTTCTCTCAGCCCATAAGTGCTGGAAGCATGTTTGTCATGTTCATTGTTGTGTCCTCCATGCCCTAAACAATTCCGGGCACACCATGGATGCTCAGTTCATAACTAGAGAATGAATGGGGCAGTGCATGGCCCAGGTGAAAGGCACCCAAGGGAACTCATATGTGCTCCAAACGTAACAATGTGGTTTCATTTAATCCTTACACAAACCCGAGAAAGACATCAATGTCTCCACCTGAACAAATAAGGAAGCCAGGGTAAGGTCAAAGTTAGGCAGCTAGCCGAAGATCATACACACTGTTGCAGTTGGGCAGTTTGATGTAGTTATGAATTCCAAAAATATAATTGGATCATGCTTGTAAACTGATCTGTTAATCTGGGCATGAATAAGTTATGATTAGGGCATTGACCGGGCCATGTCAGTAGGGCATTGAGCCCCACCCCTTGGTGGGTGGGGAATCAAATATAAAAGGCATGGCAAGAACAGAGTTGAAGCAGTTTTTGAGAAACAGTTTTGATGTTGGAAAGAAGGCCCCAGGAGAAGAGAAGTGAGACGTTTGCCTGATAGTCTACAGCTGACCTTGTGGAGGAACTAGAGGAGCTAAGCCTGGAGAGAAACGCCCTGGGAAGAGAGGAACCTAAGAAGCCTGAACCCTGGCAAACGTCGGCAGCTGTCTTGCTCCAACATGTGACAATGGACTTTGGTGAGAGAAGAAACTTACACTTTCTGGCCTGGTAACTGTCGACTTCTACCCCAAATAAATACCCTTTATAAAGACCAACCCATTTTTGGTATTTCACATTAGCACCCCTTTGGCTGACTAATACACACACACAGTGAAGGTAAAGCTGAGATTCAAAATCCAGGCTGTTGGGTTCCTACGCCTGGACTATGCCAGGAAGAAGCTAAGAAAGGCCTGAACCAAGTAAGGCTGTGGGAAGGAAGTTAGAGGAGAGCTCATGCTTAAAACCGGTAAGACTTTGCCACAGAGAGAAAGACAGAGCTCTCTTGGCAGATTCATCTCCACTGCAGCCAATCACATGGGATTGTGGAGAAAGCATGGCCTTTGGCCTTAGCTACGGCCTGTTTAACTTTGGGAAGCTTGCCTAATTTCTCTGAGCATCTTTTTCTTCTGTAAATGGTGATAAATCATGTTTGTTTTAAGGGTTGGTGTGAGATGATGTACGTAAAGAACCCAGAACAGTTCCTGACCCATAGTTGGCATTCAATAGAAATTCACTTATCTTTCCCCACGGCCTCCTGATGTCTTTTGGCCTGGAAAATACTGTACCTGAGAAAAAAACAGAGAGGGAGGAGGTGTGAGGGCATCCCACCTGGGCACAGGTGCAGTGTATGGCCTCAACAAGGGAGTGAGTGACTAGCTGGGCCTGGGAAGGTGATGAATAAGAGGCTGGGATAGTGCCCAGTAGAGAAAACTTTTCTCTCTGTGAGGAAAACTGATGACCTGTGGAATGAAGGTTCAGATAAGCAATTGCAGTTCTAAGAAGTAGTTGCCCATCTCTTCTCTGCAAAAAAAGTGTTGTATGAGCTTGGTGAAGGGAAGCCTGGGGTCTATTTGGCCTGGGAAACACGTACAAATTTGCTTATATATCCAAATGAGGTTTCTCATAAAGTTATAATTTTTGGTTTATGTTAAGAGGTTAAACATTTTTATTGTTTGAAAGTTTAAAAATGTCATAGAACCTATTGTGATTTTCTGTTTCTTTAAACATAAGGTATACTGCTCTGCAAAAATAGTTTCATAACATAAACATACTACCCATGGGATCATTTTTTAAGGTGTTAACATTTAAACATAAACAAACTATACCACAATTTTTGGTAACTGTCTATAAATTTCTTCATTTCCTATACATTGTAGTTGTCAAAAAAAAAAAAAAAAAAGGCAGAGACAGGCACTTGGGGGAAGTGAAGACCTGGTTCCAGTACAGTACTTGCTTACAGCGCCACCTGGTGTTAATAACTCATGCAATGTCAAGCTTCCTGATCCTTAAGAGCGGATTTGACTGAGTGAAATCCCCACCACTATTTTCTGATACATTCTCTCTCACTATCTCTTTTCTTCCACTTGCCAAGTATGAGAATCATCAGCAAGGATAACTCAAAATAATAGTTAATGCCTTACAACTTTCCTTTTTTTCAGCTTTGTAATGTGGAAAGAAAGGTCTCTATGCAATACTAGTTAATGTATTGAGCAGTTACTATGTCCCAGGTACCTGCCAAGTGCCCTGCACGGATTAAGTAATTTCATTATTAAAACGACACCTATGATATAGGCATTATTACCACCCCCATTTTACTTTAGGCACAGAGAGTTAAAGGAATTTGCCAAAAGTCATACAGCTAGAAAATGGCAAAGCAAAGATTTGGCAGCCTGGCTTCAGTGCTCATTTTAACTACTATGTTATGATCCTTCTCTGTGTATGTGTATGTTTCAAGCAAAAATACCTTCTGAAGTTTTATTTGGACTGATGGTAAGAGTTTGCTTAAAGCTTGATGGACCTAGAGCAGGGCTTCTTAACCTGTTTTGCTCCACAGACCCCTTTGCCAGTCAGGTGGAAACCACGGACCCCTTACTAAGTCCACACTATACTGTGTATTATTTAATAAATATATCACACCTGCACCAACACGTCCCCACAAGAATAATATTGTGTGTTTTTTTAATTTCAGTTCAAGCTCATTGACATCTTGTTAAGAACCCCTGACCTAGAGGGTAGATAAGAAATAAAATATGCCTTAAATAATCCTATAATTTGAGTCATTAATCTTTCAGAAGCATAGATTCCCATTTAGAGTGCCATACAGTCCACACAGATGGCATACAAAACAACAAAATTAGTATTTGTTTATAATACTCCATCTCTCTACCTCCCCGCCCAACCAACTGAAAGAAAATATGATAATCTCCCTTAGTTCTTCTTTTAAGAGTTCAACAATCCAGGAGATCTTTCCTTTAAAAAAGAGTAATACCTACAATTTATTGTATTTTTTTCTGTTGTTTGTTTTTTGTTTTTTAGAGATAGAGCATGATAGTTTGATGCTTTATGGACCCCCCAAAATTATGTTCTTGTGGGTGTAAACCTATTGTGGGTAGGGCTTTTTGATTAGGTTACTTCAGTTAAGGTGTGGCCCAGGGTGGGTCTTAATCCTCTTACTGGAGTCCTACATAACAGAAGGTAATTCAGAGAGAAAGAGAGAAAGCCAGGGAAGCAAAAAGCCGAAAGCACGGAAACCTGGAAGAGAAGGGAGAGACCAGCAGACGCTGCCATGTGCCTTGCCATGTGACAGAGGAGCCAAGGATTGCTGGCAGCTGGTCTTCAGGAAGAGAGCATTGCCTAATGATGCTCTGCTTTTCTACAGTTTTCTCAGCCTGAGAACTGTAAGCTGGTAAACTGATAAATCCACATTGTAAAAGCCAACCCATTTCTGGTATATTGCCTTTGGCAGCCTAGCAGACTAAAGCAGAGAGAAGCAATTATCTAGTGAACATCGATGTAAGTTCTTGGAGTCATAATATCTGGGTTCAAATCCTGGCTGTGCTAGAGACAAAGAAAGTTACTTCACATTGTTAAATTTCATATTCCTTCTTTGTAGAATGGGGAAAATAATGGGTAAACAAGGATTAAATGATTTAACACATGTAAAAAGCTTAGAAGAATTTCTGGCACATAGGAAGTGTTCCAAAAAATGTTAGTTTGCATTATAATGTGCCAGGAACTTTCCAAAGCAGATTAGTAACAAAATCATCTTTCTATGCAAAAGTATCCATTTGTACATAAATGGCTGGCTTTTATTATTGTTATTATTACTTGCACAGAAAGAAAAGAATTTGGGAGGAAGTATACCAAGATGTTAATAAAAATCACTGCATTGGTGGTTATGTTTTTTAATTGTTTTCTACTATTTTATTTGTCTTTACTTAATGAGTATGGGTTTCTTCTTAATAAGTTAAAAAAAAAAAAAAAGAATAACTTTTTAGAAGAAAAATAGTCATAGGAGCTAAGGCTAATGGGCCTGGAGAAGAGAGATCTCATAGAGACCATGATAGGTGTTTTTTATTTTTATTTTTATTTTATGATAAATGTTTTTGAATAGTTGAGAGTTAACAAGTGGAAGAGAAAGAAGACTTGTAACGTGTAGCTTTAGAAACAGAAATAGGACTTGTATTAGTCAGCCAAAGGGGTGCTAATGTGAAATACCAAAAATGGGTTGGTCTTTATAAAGGGTATTTATTTGGGGTAGAAGTCCACAAATACCAGGCCATAAAGCATTAAGTTTCTTCTCTCACCACAGTCTATTGCCACGTGTTAGAGCAAGACAGCTGCTGGCGTTTGCCAGGGTTCAGGCTTCTGGGGTTCCTCTCTTCCCGGGGCTGCGTTTCTCTCCGGGCTTAGTTCCTGTTTCCTCCACAAGGTCAGCTGTAGAGGATCAGGCAAACGGCCTGGGGCCTTCTTTCCAACATCAAAACTTCTTCTCAAAAGACTGCTTCAACTGTCCTTTGCCTTGTCTTTTATATTCGATTCCCTACCCACCAAAGGGTGGAGCTCAACGCCCTAATCCTAACCTAATCATGCCCAGATTAACAGATCAGTTTACAAGCATGATTCAATTATATTTTTAGAATTCATAATTATATCAAACTGCCACATTGGACTGATGGGTGGAAGATTCATGAAATCTCTAATAATAAGAGCTGATTAGAAAAGCAAGTACCTCATCCTTGAAGGCAATCAAGAAGAGGCTAGAAGAGTCCTTTTCAGAGATGACCTACAGGTGATTCTTAGATCAAGTGGTAGATTAGATCACAAGACCTCTAGGTTCCTACTGAATTGGGGACTCTATGATCCATTCCCTAATTTGGCTTTGAAATGTGCCAGAAGGGATGAAAAAGAGGTGATCATCAGTTTTCAAAGTTGCAGTCTGGTTTCTTGCCAACTATTTTTCTGCTACTAGCATTGTTTCCACAAGTACTTGCTCATCCTATTCAGAGGATCACAGAAGGCAACACAAAGTCAAGAGGCACTTAGAGCTCTGTCCCCACTGTTACCGCATGGGCAGGCATCAGCCCTGACGTGCAGGTTCCTGCAGAGAACAGAAGAAAGAACAGGCAGAGTCTTTAGAATTCAGGAGTCTGTGATCCCATTTTTGTCTTCTGTATCAGTTACTAATGATAGAGGACTGACCTCAGTGGCATAAACAAATTAGGGGTTTATGTTTTTCTCATTAAAAAGGGTGCAAAGGCAGTTTAGGACTCATGTGGCAGCTCCACAAAATAATCAGAGAAACAGTCTGCTCTTTCTGCTCCACCACATTCAGTGCAGAGCTTCTATCCTCAGGAGCTCCAGCCATCGCTTCTGCTCTCCAAGCAGGAAAAAGGGAAAAACAAGAGGCAAAAGGGATGCTTCTCTTAATTATAAAAAGCTCTCCTAGAAGCCTGCCCATGTTTAGTACGTATATTTCTTTGGCCATACCTTACTGCCAGGGAGCTGGAAAATGTAGCATTAAAGCTGGGCACTTGGTCACCCCAATAAAATCCAGGGTTTTGTTACTAGGGAAGTTGTGAATATTGGGCACATCACTTGCAGTCTCTTCCACTTTCTGATCGTCCCTCTGAGGGTAAGGATAGCAGGAATTATTCCTGAGTTGATAAAGATGAGAAAACAGAGAAGCAGCTGGGGCTTGCCTGGAGCCAAGCTGTTGTGGTGATGTTGGTCCCAGCACCCAGCTCAGGACACACACTGAAAAATAATCGAGAACATGGAAGGTGGACGTCTGTGAACATCTGTGGGCAACCACCATCTGTGAGCCCAGGGCCATCTCTTCCTGGGAGTCCAAATGGCAGCTGAAAGAGGCCATAGAGGTCAGTGAGGATGGGGGCTACAGGACATGGGGACAGATGCTTCAGTTATGGTGCTCCGTGTGACTCCCTGGGTTGGCAAGAGGTAGGCAGCCTTGGCTTTGACTCAGCTGGGAGAACAGATGGGCAGGGATTTGGTGCAGTTTCCAAATGAGCCAAACAGCAGAGACTGCCTTCCTTCCCACACAGTGTCAGCAGAGGCTACCGCTCCCACCTGGTCACAGTCAGTTGCAGTGGTCAAACAGTGCAAGCCACGACAGCCCAGCCTGGAGCAGCCCAGGAATGTACCATCCTTCACTGACTATGAGAGGCCATCAGGAGATAAACAGTGAGGATGACATCTGGGTTGAGCTGTCCACCTTTAAGCCTGGCCCAGGGACAGGATCAGATTTCTCAGTGTAGGGCCAACAAGCCCTTGTGGCAATCAGATCGCAGTCCTGGAGTCCTTTTGAGCGCAGGGCTCTAACGATTGAAGTAAGCAGCCCATCCACCTGGTTGGAGCCTGGAGTTCTGTTCTTTCCCCTGCCCCCATTATTCCCTTAGGAATAATGGTGATATGGCCAAAGGAGAGTAAGGGGAGCCCAGGGTTTACCTGCAGGGAAGTAAAAAGTCACTCTGGAGAATGCTTCTGAAGAACAAGCAATGCAAGCAGAGATAACTCCTTCCCACATTTGAAGAAAGGAAGGCTCACAGAAGGGAGGTGAGAAACAAAAGAAACTTGACAGGAGGATAGGAACTTGTGTTCAGCTTCGGAAATAGCATAATATTAGAGTGAACGTAACTGGCAGTGCCAATATGCAGATATGATTGTGATTGAAAGGGGAAGTTTAGGGTTGTGTACATCACTAGAAGAAAAGCTAAAGGATGAAACATGGGACTGTATAGCACAATGAACCCTGTTGCAGATGATGAATGTGTTTAATAGTACAATTTAAGAATGTTCTTCAATGAAGCAGAACAAGTGTACATTAAAAATAGAAAATGTTAATAATAGGGTGGTAGCTGCGCTGAAATGCACCTAAAGCAAACTATGGAGTGTAGTGAATAAAATATATGGATTTTTTTCATCAGTTGTGAAAAAAAGAGGGAAAAGTATCATAAATCACAGAAACCAAAGTACTGCATATTGTTTGACTCCATTTACATGAAATTTATAAATTTATAAATAAATTTATAGAGATGGAATTTGATTAGTGGATATGTACGGCAGGGGCTGGATAGAGATTGAAAAGTATCTACTGAGGGGTGGGGGTAATGAAAATTCTCTAATATTGACTGTGGTGATGAATGCAAAACCTTGTGATTATACCAAAACCCATTGAATGTATGCTTTGGATGGACTGTATGGTATATGAATATCTCAATAATATTGCTAAAAATTACAAAGAATTTTATTGCAAGTCTGGTTAGAGCATATGATATAGGAGGAAGAAATGCAAGTTTTTTAGAAAGAAATGTGCTTCTTCTGCTCAGCTGGATATGGGGGGGTTAACTTGGAGGAAATGATGAGGCCCAGTGAAAAGGAGTGTAAGCTTTCCTCTCTTTCACCTTCCAAGGGTTATTGGTGCATCAATTCCCCATTCACTGACTGAGTCAGAAGCTGACCGATATATATTAAGAATTCTATTTATTCCAGTTTCCAGAAAAGCTTTTTCATAAAAGTCTGGAGCAGAAATTTTGTACTTACTGAAAACTACTACCACACTATTTTAAAGAGGTGGAGGACAGGAGAAGGAGAGAGAGAGAAGAGAGTGTGAAGACATTCGAGAAGGCCCCATTCCCTGCAGTGCCCCTGCAAGGAGCCGCCCATGCATTTCCACTACATTTCTCTTCCACAAAGCAACTGCCGCCTCATAGCCACCTGCAGGTTGCACAATGAGGCTCTTCAGATGATTATAAAGAACTTCCAACTCCTGCTCCCTCACCCCAGGCCCTCTGTCATCATGAGACCAGAGACTCATCAAATCTCCACTCTGGCTGCCTGAAGATCTGCTCATGTGGCCTTGGGAAGGCTGGGCAGAAGGCGGCCAGCAGGCTCTGGCACCACCTGCCTTTCCTCCTCCTCCCTCGGCAGCCTGGCTCCTGGCCTCCACAAGGGCACAATCAGGGCTGAAAGCCTTCATGTGCCCCTCTTGGCCCTCTGGGGTGTGAGGAGTCAGCAGGGACACACACCCCATCCCTGCCGGGGCCATCTGCACTCAATTATAAGCCCTCTGGGAGCCAGCAGAGGGCTGTTTAGTTGCTGCTGGTTCTCTATGATTAGCATGTTCTTGTTTTTTGAATATTGCATATGGTGCAGCCAGCTGTGGGAAGCATTCACAATTCAAAGCTTTTTTTTTCCCCTCAAAAAGAAAAGTGCTCAACTAGTTATTACCATGGGGAAGAAGAAAAGCTTTTAAGTCTTACTTTCTGAGTAAGTTCCTTTCACCACCTTTTAAGTCCACCTCTTCCCAAGACTGGAACCATTTTTTTTCCCTATTTTCTCCAGTCTTGCAAAGAAATGTCAAGATACTGTGTAATTCCAGCTCATGCATTATTAACCATAGACGAGGAATGTCCCTCTTTCTTATTTGTATGTGTGAGAGACTAGGTGTTAATAAGGCATCCTTTTAAAGAAACTGTATTAGTCAGCCAAAGGGGTGCTAATGTGAAATACCAAAAATGGGTTGGTCTTTATAAAGAGTATTTATTTGGGGTAGAAGTGCACAGATACCAGGCAATAAAGCGTTAAGTTTCTTCCCTCACCGAAGTCCATTGCCACGTGTTGGAGCAAGACAGCTGCCGTTTGCCAGGGTTCAGGTTTCTTGGGTTCCTCTCTTCCTGGGGCTGCATTTCTCTCCCGGCTTAGCTCCTCTGGTTCCTCCACAAGGTCAGCTGTAGACGATCAGGCAAACGTCTCACTTCTCTTCTCCTGGGGCCTTCTCTCCAACATCAAAACTGCTTCTCAAAAACTGCTCCCTCTGTCCTTTGCCTTGCCTTTTATATTTGATTCCCCACCCACCAAGGGGTGGGGCTCAATGCCCTACTGATGTGACCCAGTCAACGCCCTAATCATAACTTATTCATGCCCAGATTAACAGATCAGTTTACAAGCATGATCCAATTATATTTTTGGAATTTATAATTACATCAAATTGCCAAACAGCTACAGAAACCATTCCAGAGATTCACTTCTTTGCAGTTGTATTAGTCAGCCAAAGGGGTGATGATGCAAAATACCAGAAATTGGTCAGTTTTTATAAAGGGTATTTATTTGGGGTAGAAGCTTACAGTTACCAGGCCATAAAGCATAAGTTACTTCCCTCACCAAAGTCTATTGCCACATGTTGGAGCAAGATGGCTGCCTACGTTCAGCTTTCCTCTTCTCTGCTGTTTAAGGCTCCATGGTCAGGCTCTCTAGGCTTTGCCTCTCTCCTGAGGCTTGATTTTCTCCAGACTCAGCTGCTTGTTTGCTCCATAAGGCCAGCTGTAGACTATCAGGTGAATGGCTCATCTCTTTCCTGAGGTCTTCTCTCCTTCCTCATGACCAAGCTCCTCTGTGTGCTTACTTCCCAGGGCTTCAGCTCAAAAACTCAGATTCAAGACTCCAACCCTGTCCTTTGCCATGTCTTTTATCTGTGAGTCCCCACCCACCAAGTGGTGGGAACTCAACACCCTGACGTGGCCCAATCAAAGCCCTAATCATAATTTAATCACACCCAGGTACAGACCAGTTTACAAACATAATCCAATATCTATTTTTGGAATTCATAAACAATGCCAAACTGCTAAAGCAGTCAACTCAGAAGCCAGGTCAGCTGCTGAGGATTACCTTCTTTCCCAGGTGCTGAGCCAAGAACAAAGCAATACTATTCTATTCCCACTTGAAATCCTCAGTGTTCTCTGTGCATAAGAAGCAGTTGGGACAAAGGGTTTTGTAGGACTTCAGGGAAGATGGAGGATTAGAGAGACATAGGATTCACTTCTCTCCCAGAAAAAATAGCTAGGTGATAGGCAGAAATGGCCTGGAAAAAATCTTTAAAGTTTAGGGCACCAGAGGAAGCCTGGACACCACCGAGAGGCAAAGGAAAAGAATCTGGATGGGAAAACTCTGTGAGTAAAAGCTGGAGTCACAACTGCTGGTGCCCATCCCCCTACCCTTGGAGCAGACAGCTTTGAATTCTCTGGGCTTTGGCCAGTGGCTATGGACAGAGGGTGCCACAGGGATCCACCATCCCAGGAAAGGGGAGAGAGAGGGCTGCAGCCTAAGACTGATTCAGCTTTTGGCCAGCAAATTTGGTCTGCTGTGTTCCAATGGCCCTTCCAGGCCAGGGGGCTGCTCCTGGAGCTGGCACAGGACTAAAGAGATCCAACTCCAACCCCCACAAACACCCTCCCTACCAACCAGGATTGGTTGTTGAGGACACATAGGGGAGTGGAATTATTTCATATGGTGGAAAAGGGAGGGGGCTGCCTGCAAAGATTGGAGAATAGCCTTTGAGAAAGTTTGATTTGCAAGGCTCTTAATAGCCTTGAGGCAGGATCCTCTGTCACATTGCTCCAGTCTGGGTTGTAGTGAACACATTCTGATGAGGGTTTGAACAGAGAAGGCTGCTAAAGAGTGCCATCTGCTGGCAGACCAAGGAAGATGCATGTGAGGAAATTAAAAGTAAATAAAGGAGAGCTTTTTTGGGTCCTTACAACCTCCCACCCCCAGGTCCTTGGAAGCGGGTCTGCAACCCATTACTGGTTCAATGGCCCGGGTCTGAGCAACTAAACAGGGATAATCCTAAAGAGCAAGAACAGGTTGAACCAAGAATCAAAGTATGACAGTAACACACAGCCTTCAACCACTAAATCCCTATGCAAGATAGAGAAATTAAGCATCAGACTAAACTCACCACCATAATCAGATGCACAGACATCAGCAAAAAATTACAAGCATGGTACTGGCATAAAGAGACAAAGATTACCAATGGAACCAAATTGAGAACTCAGAAATAGACCCTTACATCTACAGTCAAGTGATTTTTGACAAGGCTGTTAAGCCTACCCAGCTAGGCCAGAACAGTCTATTCAACAAATGGTGCTGAGAGAACTGGAGAGCCATATCCAAAAGAAAGAAAGAGGACCCCTATCTCACACTTTACACTAAAATTAATTCAAAACAGATCAAGGACCTAAATGTAAAAGCAAGAACCATAAGATTCCTAGAAGAAAATGAAGGAAAACATCTTCAAGATCTTGTGGTAGGCAGTAGTTTCTTAAACCTTACACCCAAAACATGAGCAACAAAAAAATATATAGATAAATGGAACTACCCCAAAATTAAACACTTTTGCACCTCAAAGGATTTTGTTGAAAGGGTGAAAAGGCAGCCGATTCAATGAGAAAATATTTGGAATTCACATATCTAGTAAGGGTTTAATGTCCCTGATTTATAAAGAGATACAACAACTCAACAATAAAAGACAAACTACCTGATTAAAAAATGGGCAAAAGTCTTGAAAAGACAATTGTCCAAAGAAGAAATACAAATGACAAAGAAAGACATAAAAATTGTTCAACATCATTAGCAAGCAGGGAAATGAAAATCTAAACTACATTGAGATATCATTTTACACCTATTAGAATGGCCACTATTAAAAATTTAGAAAACTCTAAGTGATGGAAAGGATGTGGAGAATTAGGAATGCTAATTCACTGTTGGTGGAAATGTAGAATGGTACAGCCACTGTGGAGGACTGTTTATTAGTTCCTAAGGAAGTTGAATATAGACTTGCCACATGACCTGGCAATACCATTACTAGGTATAGATCCAGAAGAACTGAGAGCAGTGACACAAACAGACATCTGTACACTGATGTTCATAGTGACATTATTCATGATTGCTAAAAGTTGGAAACAACCCAGGTCTCCAACAACTGATGAATGGATAAACAAATTGTGGTATATACACATGATGAAATATTATGCAGCTGTAAGAAGAAATGAAGTCATGAAGCATATGACAACATGAACCTGGAGGACATTATATTGAGTGAAGTAAGCCAGATACAAAAGGACAAATACTGTGTGATTGCACTGTTATGAACTAAATATATTGTGTAAACTCATGGAGTTAATAATTAGAATATAGGTCACCAGAAAATAGAATGAGAGTAGAGATTGGAAAGCTGAGGGTTAATCTGTGCAGAATTAGTAAAAAGTTTGTTTGTAAATTTTTAGAAATGAATAGAAATGGCGAAAAAACATTGTAGTGTTTGTAACTAGCAGAGCTATTATATGGGTATGACAGTGGTTGAAAGGGTAAGTCTAAGTTCACATATATTCCTAGAAGGAAAGCTAAAAAATATAACATGGGACTATATAACATAGTGAAACCTCATGTAAAATACCAATATGGGTGATATTGCATATATAAGACTGTTTTTACAAAATATAAATACAAATAAACCAGAGGATAGAAACAGAATAGTAGCTATGTATGGCAGAGGAAGGAAAGAGAGATTGAGAGATGATGAGCTTTTTTTTTGTTTGTTTATTATTATTATAAGAATTATAAAATGCTCTAAAAATGACTGAAATGATAAATGCACAACTATGTGATTATACCGAATACCATTCATTGTACTCTTTAGATGGACTTATGCTTTATTAATATGTATCAACAAATTTGGTTTGTTAAAAAACATTAGAGGCATACAACAGCAGACATGAAATGATAGAAGAAAGAATAAGTGATGCAGAAGACAGAATAGCTGGAATTAGAGAGAGAAAAACAGAGAGAAGAATGGAAAAAACTGAGCAGGGGCTCAGGGAGTTGAATATAACATGTAGAGCAACAACATATGTATCATGGAAGTTCCAGAAGAAGAAGAGAAGGGAAAAGGGGCAGAAAGAGGATTTGAGGAAATAATAGCTGAAAATTTCCCAACTTTCATGAAAGAGATGAATTTACGTGTCCAAGAAGCTTCCCACATTCGAGGTCCCAGTGTTCCATCCTCGGGCCCAAAACAAAACAAAACAAAACACTTGTGGGATACATCAAAGGCAGTGCTGAGAAGGAAGTTTATAGCCCTAAACATCTATATGAAAAAAGATATAGTCACATAGTTGTGAATTCATCTCTTCAGTCATTATTAGAGCATTTTCATTATTTCAATAATAATAAACAAAAAACAGATAAATAAGAAAATTTTTGTCTGTATATTACTAGAACGAAAGCTAAAATATGTACCATGGGATTGTATAGCGCAGCACCACCTCATGTGAAATATAAATATGAGTAATATTGCATATCTAAGACTTTTTCCTTGAATCTGAACAAATGTACATTAATGTTACAAGATATTAACATTAGGCAAAAATACAACCAAAGCAAAATATGGACAGTAATGTATAGTAATATATTAATAATATTCCATTAAGGGTAAAAAACAAAAGGAAATATACTAAGTGAAAGAAACTAAACAAAAGGTACTACATATTGTTTTATTCCATCTGTGCAAAATATAAATACAAATAAATTAGAAAAACAGAAGCAGAATAGCAGCTAAGTATGGCAGGGGAAGCAAAAAGAGATTGAGGTGATTTTTTTTTTTTTTAGGGTTCTTAATCAATCATTAAGATTCTTTATTCAAGATAATTTGGCCACAAGGGCTGAATAGCTGGCAAAGAGTTGCTTTCAGTCTAGCTCCACAAATACTGAGTTGAAAAGAAAAACTGCTCAAGAGTATACTGGGTTATTTTTTTTTTTTAGGTGATTATTAAGGGGTATAGATTTTTTGTGTGTGTCTATTTTTTATTATTAATGGAATAATTAAAATGCTCAAAAAAGGATTGAAATGATGAATGCACAACTATGTGATTATACTAAATACCACTGATTGTACACTTTGGATGGATTGCAGGCTTTATTAATATGTATCAAAATTGATTTAAAAAAAAAAAAAAGCAGTAGGCCAGGCTTAGCTACAAGACAGTATTAAAATCACTAGGGGTACTTAATAAAATGCAGATTTCTGAGGCTACATCATGGCGGGCTTGAAACCCAGGCTCACGCGAGTGGAGATCCAAAGAAGTTGAAGATTTGGAAGTCTTGTGAACAGTGAAAATCAAAGCCATGCGATTAGCTGTGATACAGGGAAAAGAAGATGAAAACAGAAGGTGATGGGGGTGATCATAGTTCCTCCTTCCTCACACCTCAGAACTTTTTTCTTCTTCCTCACAGTAATAACAATTAGCTTGGCCCTTTTCTTTTTGAGGGGCTCAAAAAGAACATTTTTTGTCTCATAAAATACAGGCTCTATAGTAAGAGCAACACATATGTGCCAATAACTACAGGGCACATTATGTATGTATACAGTTCTTAGCAGTATGGGCTTAGCTGGCTTATACCAATCACCTAACTTCTCTGGAATTTAGCTGCGTAGTAAAGAACTAACTTTACCTAAAGAGAGATCTGGCCTTTGCCCTTGGCTTCTGGGAGGTGATGTCTAGGCCCTCAGAATATCGTGCCTCTAGGAGTGTCTGTTTGCCACTGGAAAGTCAAAAAATGTGATTTACCTGGAGGGCATTATGTTGAGTGAAGCAAGCCAGACACAAAAGGACAAATACTGTATGAATGCATTACTATGAAAAAATATATTGTGTAACATATTGTTTGATTCAAAATTTTTTTATATGTATCCAGTATATTTAATTGAGAAATGTATATATTTATTCATCTATGTTTACTTTTTAGTTTTTAATTGTTTATATTTTCAATTATTAAACGTACAAAATAAGGTCAAAATATTAATAATAATTTAAAAATGTGATTTATTCCCAATACTCCCAAGCTCTGACCTCTGATGGCCTGGGACCAGTGACACCACAATAGTGATGAAGCACACCTAGGGCTTAAAATTTAGTTTGCCAAAAACTGGGGTATTATTCCAAAATGGGAGACTAAAGAGACAGGACAGCAAAGGCAATATATAATTCTGAACTACATCCTTTTGCTATAAAGGACCGTATTAGGATCCTTGTCAAAACCTAACTGGGGTCCAAGGATTAGCTGCTAACAAGGCAACAGTGGCAATGGCTATATTATGGTTATGGAGGAGAATGTCCTCGTTTATAGGAAATATAAAGTATTTGGGGTGATAGGACCATCAGGTTGGCAAGTTACCCTGAAGTGGTTTAAGAAGAAAAAGTACTTGTAACTTTTTTGTATGTTAAGGATGTTTCAAAATAACAATGTTTAAAATGCAATTTCCTCCTCACTTTTATCTGCAATATAACTCAAAAAATGGCTATAGTGATGATGAATACAAGATATTGAAAATGGATGTAGAGTTTGAACAAAATTATTTGAGTTTAAATGAGTCGGGAGGTCATCCTAGAGGTAACGCTTATGCACATCTCAGCAGGATCTCATAGACTGCCAAACTGGATACTACCTCAAATAGTAGGACTCCTGAGGGCTCTGGAGACACCTGGGTCCTATGGTCAGGGCAGATAGCTCCAGAGTTTGGTGCCTTGCCAGCAGGCCCTACTTTGGAGTTTGTGCTCCTGAGAATGAGAGTTGGACTCAATTACGGCTTCCTTACACATGGCTCATCTGTCCCTTCTATTTAAACCTACACTTGGTGCTGGAGTTTGTAGGTATACATCCAAGAGACTGGAGTCTTTGGGCTGCCCATGTGCCAGCTGGACCCAGAGCATCAGTGGAGTTGCAACACCTACTCTCTGGTTCGTTGGACTCGCCCAGGACAACTAATGGGGAGGTGAGGATTGACAGCCACCATACCAGGGAAATGAGAGAGCCGACAACTGCAAGCAAGAGAATCCCATCCATCGGCTGTATGGGATCGAGGCCTCCTCTCAATTGCAGGTGGAGTGGACATCACCATCTCAGAATCCTCAGGATTGGGGAATGAACTGTGGACTGGAGTGGACTTACTGGTGTTCTACTATAGGCATACTGTGATTCTAGCAATGGAAATTACAACATTGATGTGGAGGTAGTGACCACTGGAGGCTCTGGGGGCAGGGAGAGGGAAAACAGTTGTAATATGGGTGCTTGTTTGGAACTTGGGAGTCATCCTGAGTGACGTTGCAATGACAGATACAGGCCATTTTATATCGTTACATAACATGCAGAACTGTGGGAGAGAGTGTAGACTACAAGGTGAACTATGGTCCATGCTCAGTGGCAATGTCCCAGGATGTGTTTATCAATTGCAATGAATGTGCTACACTAATGAAGAATATTTATGTTGGAGGGTGTGGGGCATATGGGAATCCCTATATTTTTTGTGCAACATTTATGTAATCCAAGTATCTTTAAAAAAAAATAAAAAATAAAAAAAAACACTATTTCTTGAAATGTTAGGGTGAATGTTAATGTTATTTTATATAATGTGGTGTTTAGTGTGTATATTTTTAACTAAATCAAAACATTCACTATTATGAGTCTAAAAAGGATCAGTGAATAAATATACTTTAAAAAAAAAAGATTTTATTTATTTATTTCTCATCCCCACCTTGTTGTTTGCGCTCGCTGTCTGCTCACTGAGCCTGTTTGCTGTGTGCTCTCTGTGCCTGCTCATCTTTTCTTAAGGAGGTACTGGGAGCTGAACCCGAGACCTCCCATGTGTGAGGGAGGTGCCCAATTGCTTGAGCGACATCTGCTCCCTGCTTGTCGTGTCTCTCATTGTGCTTCCTTGTTGCATTATCTTGTTGTGTCATCTTGTTACATCAGCTTGCCACGCTGGCCCATCATGTCAGCTCACTGTCTTGCTCATCTTCTTTAGGAGGTACTGGGAACCAAACTTACGACCTCCCATGTGGTAGGGGATGCCCAACTGTTTGAGCCACATCTGTTTCCCTGAATATACTTTTATAGGTTGAATTAAAGAAAACAGTTCTGCAAAATCTGTTGAGATCTAAAATCATAACGATATTCGGCAGTAAGAAATATTCCCATTTCTCAAAACCAGTTCACACAAGCAATTGTGTGAATGCTTTACTTTAAGAAAATGTCAAACAAATATGTAAATCTGAAGGATCTTACCATCATACTAAATTAGAGGTAAAATCATAAAAGCATTTATGGTTCACAAAAAGATTCAGAATTAAAAGTTTCCTTCTATGAACTTCTCAGAGTCCTTCCAGCCTGCTCTTGACGACCAAAAGATAGTTTACCAAAATTTGGTTTACATTTAACTTTTCAGAAACACATGAACCTGAAAAGAAAGAAGTATCAGATCACACTGACACTACCTTGTGCTCTTTTCCTCTATCAACCTCTCTCCTGTATTTGTAATCAGAACAGGGTCCAAAGAGCACAGAATCGAGTGCTACGTATCATGCTGCCAAATACCATTTTCAGTACAAAAAAAAATATCTCATTTCTCTCCAGTGATAAAGAGGTGGACGTTCTTGTTAGACTGTAGCATCTGTGCCGCCCGCTCCACACCAACCACGGTGGCCAGCCTCTGGGCGTCGTATTTGGAGTAGAGGACAGTGCAGGTCCACGTGGCTTCTTCTCCTCTATTGGTGGCTTTCAGCATGTTACAGATTTCGCTGTAGAAGTGGGCGTATGTGGGCAGTTCATAGAAAATCAGGTTCCTGATGCCTTTAATTGTGTACCTGTTATAGAATGGGCAAGACAGGGAATATGTCTACTTGAGAAATAATTTATGGCAAAGCTACCTAAGAGTTTTGGGGGGGGGCATAAACGAAAAGGGGAAAATAATGGCACATAAAACAGATAAACCAAAGGTTATTCTAGCTGGAGCCTGGAGGGCTTATTTTTGCAACAACATATTTCCTTAAAATGATGACAAAACAAAACAGGATTTCTTGAGCCTGCTCTGGGTAGGCTGGGATAAAGTGGGAAAGCATAGTAGACCAGGATTATAAATATGTCCTAGAAAACTTAAAAAGCAGGCAATTGTCCTTATCAACAGGCAAAATAGAATGTTCTGTAATGGAGATGAGGTCAGACCTGGCACATAAACTGCAAAAACTGTAAGTGCATTTCCATTAGTCTTTTCTTGTCACCCTGTAGACACGTTAACTCCATGGCAGATGTCCCAAGTTCATCCATTTACAAAATCCTGCCTGAGGACTCATTAGGCATTATGGGAAAGCAATTAGTTTCAATAGCTTATGCATTTCCACCTCTTTCCCTGCTGCACAGTTCTGCATGGTGGTAGTGGGGAGTGCAGACCCCAGGGACTCACCGTATGGTTGGGGTCAAGGTCAAATGTTCTCTCAGGGCCTCCACAACAAAAGATTTTATACATTGACTAGGTTCTAATTTTTCCCTGGTATACTCTCTCATACACTGCTGATGTTAGACTCCCTTGGGACTTTCATTCACAGAGGATAAGCTTTCCTTATTTTTTATACCATGGCTCATCCTAATCTCTCTGGAGATCTCCCTCCTCTTCCACACTGTAATTGTGATCCATTACTTGGTTAACCTCTCCAAGAAGAAATTCTAAAGGCTTAATGGGCCTGAATAAACTGTTCTTCCTTGCTAGTTATCAAAACAAACAAAACACACATTAGTTCTGTTTCTGCTTAATATGTAGACAATTCAAGAGCAGATTGCTCCCATACTAACAAAATAAAGCCAGATAATCTACAAAAGCATTCCTGTTACTGTGCCCAGAGAACTGATGTCACAAAGCAACTGGGTAAGTTAAATTCGGTGATATGTTGTGCATGTTACTAACTGGTCCTCAGTGGGGAAACGGGGTGCACGGATTTGGAGCATTTACCAATTTCTGTGGTGTAAATACTCCCACCAAAGCCAGTTTCAAACGTGACAGTTCCGAATCCCTGGGCACCCTGGCCACTCCTTGAGTTCACATTCAACTCTCAAGCTCGCTCCTTTCCATGGGCCTCCTCTTGGGAGCTCAGGAGAAAGACTGGAGACAAGGCGGAGAGCTGAGCAAACCCCCCTTGGTGGTGCATAGGCATGAAACCCCCCAACTCCCAGACCCAGCCCTTCTATGAAGTAAAGACCTTGAAGCTGAAAGGGACAGGAACCCCTTACTGTCCCCTCCCCTCAACCATGTCCCAGGCAAAGGTGAGCTGCTGGCAGTGGGAGGGTGGGTTGAAGCAAAAGCTACCTGCCTTTAAGGGAAGGACAGTAAACTCTCCATCCTGCGCCGCACCCCCTACCCCCAATAAGAATTGCACCCAGTAAAAAGCAACGGCAAGTCCTGCAGAAAGCATCAAGAGCAGGGGCAAGAGTGTGGAAAGAGAATCTCCCCTGTGGCACAGGTATACAGGGCCTGGGGAAAGCTGAGAGGAAAGCAGGAATGCTGAGAAAACCCCTCTGGCACCCCAGGCCCTACTCCAAGCCCACTGTCTGCTGGAGGAAGTTGAAGTCTGTGGTGTACAGAAGGAAACTGTAGCAACAACAAAATCCAAACCCAGTTCAACCCCTGACTAGACTTACTCAACTCCCACACTGGTCTGGCAAAAGAAAAGAAGCACCCATTTCAGGGTGAAAATACGATTCACTTCAGCCTCTACATTCAATAGCAAATTATGGGAAAGAAAAAGCATTAGAACAACGTAGAGTCATTTTGTCTAACAAGTCAGTAACAACAATTTAATCTGTGAGATTCTGCAGAAACGGATCCTTCTCAAACACTGCCAATGGAATATACATTATTATGTCTATAATTTTTCTAGGGTAGGAGGAGAAGATATGGGGAAGATGTGAAGGAATAAATAATGGCAATGTATATCAAAATTTTAATTTACGGTCTTTGAGATAACAAGTTTCCTTCTCAAAAATTATTCTTGGTGATGAATGCACAACACTGTGATTATACTAAAAGCCACTGATTACACACTTTGAATAGATCATATGGTATATGAATATATCTCAATAAAACTGCTTAACAAAAAATTATTCTAAGGAAATAATTTAGCAGCTATGCATCAAAATATATGCATATGGATGGTGTTTGCACTATTATATTTAATAGCAGAAAATAAGGGAAAAATATTTATGCTAATTAAAAGGAAATCGGGTTAATTATATATCCATACAATGGTATTTAATGCAACCATTGAAAAGGATGTGCTATAAACTCCCTAGATTATTTATTAATTACAGAGAAAAGGTACTTTACAATGGAGAGATCTGGCAGATCTGCTTTGACCAAGTTATTAAATTTAGCATCACTAAAAATGTGATAAACTGACATGATGTGACTCTTGATGAGATGTGGCAGGAAGTTTACAATATCACTTAGGTATTAATTCTTACTAAAAAACATTTCCTCTAAATCAGTGGTTCCCAAACTTTGCTCCACATTGAATTCACTCATTTTTATTTTTGTTTGTTTTTAAAATACCAATGCTTGGCCTTTATCCCCAAACATTTTGATTTAATTGGTATCAGTGAGCAACTTGGGTATCTGATTTTTACAAGTACTCCAAGGGGATTCTAACATGCAACAAAGTTTGGGAGCCACTGATCTGACTGACAAGGCAACAATTAGAGAGATCCAGAGTGGGATGTTCTACAGGAAATTGGACTAGACTCTTCAAAAAATGTTACTGTCATGAAAGAGAAAAAAGGAAGATCAGGTTTTCTCAACCCCAGCGCTACTTGACATTATGGGCCAGTAACTGCTGGGGTGTGGGGTGGAGGGGGGGCGGGGGTATGATGCCCTGTGCACTATAGGATGCCTAGCAACATCTCTGGCTTCTACCCACTAGATGCCAGTAGCACCTCCCAGGCATGACCACCAAAAATATCTCTAGATACTGCCAAATGCCCCTTGGGGAACAAGTTTGTCTTACGTTGAAAACTTCTAAGCCAGACTAAAGAAACAAAAGAAACATGTTAACCAAATGCAATGTATGATCCTTAACTGATTCCTGAATTAGAGGGAAAAACAACTATAATTGCCATTTTGGGACAAGTAGGAAAATTTGAATATGGATTATATATTAGATGATATTATTATAGCAATGTCCAATGGTATGACAATGAGCTTGTGGTTATGGTAAAGGAATGTTCTTGTTTTTAGAAGCTACATGCAGAAATGTTTGGGGATTAAGTGTCATGAATTTACTTTCAAATGGTCCAGGGAGGGAAAAAAAAAAGGTGTGAGTGTAGAAAGGTAGGGAGAAAGAAAACCTATGGGTATGCAAATCTGGCAAAATGCTAACCAACAGCTGGTGAATTCGAAGTTAAAAGTTCATTGTTATAATCTTACAATTTTCTTTTGGTATAAAATCTTTCAAAATAAAAATTTGAGGGCAGGAAGATGTGATAGAGGCATATATATATATATATTTCAAAATAAATCTATGATATACAAATACACATGCCAAAATGTTAACATTTGCATTTGTTTTTCAATGAGTACATAAAACATTTAAGATCAAGAAAAAAAAAATCTCAATCAGAATGATCCCAATTTTGGTATGAAAAAAAATGCCCGAAGATGTATATGTGTGCCCACACATATTTTTCATATAAGAAAGGATGGAAAAGATAAAAAAAAAGGATGGGAAAAAAATTACAAGATGGATATTTGTATCAAGACATTAAGATTATAGGTGATTCTACCTTCTTTTGTTACCCAGTTTTTCAAAGTTTTCAACAATAATTGTATAATAATTATAATCAGGGAAAATAAAACAACAAAACCAATTCCACTAAGTGTGGGATTTAAAAAACTCTCTTACTTGATATTTTTTAAAAATCTCTCAGTCCCAATTTGTCCACAACAGAGACTAGGTATCTCCTGAAAGTAGAAAATGTGGCCAGGGTTCCTTCAGATGGGCAGTTAGTGCCGATTCTCCAATTCACAGCACATCTTCCCCTCCACCCATCTCTTGCTTCTTCCACCTTTACATATGCTTCAGGTCTTCAATGACCCGTATGAATGCAGCCTAAAACCCTGGCAGGACCTAAATCTAAGGACATTCTGTATATCTATCTTCCCTGCCAAGATAAAAGAAAAATGAGGCAACCTCAACTGAGTTGATAGGCTAGACCAGGTCTACATCTAGAACTGGGAATCTCACATCAGAAAAGTGGGTATTTATAAACACCCTGGCAGCCTTTCCAAACCATAAACATCATCACTAGAGTTTCTGACTTGCCCCTCAGTTGAGAATCCTTTCTACTATGGAAAACTCACAAATAAGGATAGTAATGCAGAGGAAAAGAGCTGTGAACCATCCTCTGAGGGCAATCATGACCAAAGCCTGTCCAGTTCAAAGATTCTACTGTTTTCATCTCCCCCAAAGAAAACAAATCTTCAGGTTGAAAAATTTTTGCTAGCTTATAAATGAATTCAAATCTTTCTAACACTGCTTACTGCTACAGAGACTATGAAAACAGAATTTCAGAGTTGGATATTATACTTTAAAATACATGTACTTTCTCAAGGTCAAATAAAAGACCGAATCACAAAGGCACTGCAGAACAAAACGCCCATTGTCACCTTGGTAATCTCTCAAGCAAAAAATTCTATAGTTGGACAACTTGAGATAATTAGCTGTTGCAAAATGCTGAAGTACATCATTTCCACTCATCTTCAACACAGGAAACAATCCTTAATCTGGTCCAGGGTATAACAAGATTTGACTTTATAATGACATTGGGGGCAAAACAGTTTAGTAAATCAATGAATAGTATGAGACAGGGGACTGTTCTGCTTACTTAAGTGAAAAGGTTCCATTGACACTATGCCCTCTCCCTGAAAAGCTGCTGAGATATTTGAGCAGGAATCATCACAGTTTAAATCAAGCTTGGATATCAACAATCACACTGGGAAGTTTTCCAGTCCAACCGCTTCACTTAAAGGGATTGCTTTCATTTGTCAAGCAGAGAGGAAACTTAAGTGGCTCATAAGATCTGGCTGAGTGTAATTCCCCCTAAACCCCACTTCCCAACATGAATGAAAACAACAACTTGCTGGAACAAAGCAAATGATGCCAAAAAGCAGGTACTCATTAATACTCTTTGGCCCAACTGTCTTGTCTGGGTAGCCAAGAATGGAGCCTAGGAAACACAAATATAGTCAATTCTCCACTCTCCACTTACAGATCAACTAAGTCAGCAGAATAACTGCCTAGGGAGTCTGCTGGGATTCCTCCCTCTCCTCCTGGGAATGAGAGCAAGTCTACTGTGCACCAGTCTAATATCAGCATAAACTAAAAGGCAAAGCGATGCCAAGGTGCAGCATCTAACATGCTTGGCAGGTTTCTGGCTGATCTGTTCAGGATTCTCTGAGAAAATCCCCACCCCGCCTCTCCCAATCAGTATACACGATTTAGAGTTAAATTCAGTGGACATCATTTTTGTGAAATCAGGAAGGAAGAACTAGTAGAATACAAGTTTCATCTCTATTGGTAAGGGTTTAAAAAGGGTTTTCCTGTTTGGTAGCAGAGAGAGACTTAGCAAAACAATAAAATATCTGAGCTTTTGGATCATGAAGGGGCTGCAACTATCCCAAAAAGTAACAGAGGGTTCGGTTTTACTAACACTCCAGTGAGAATATAAAAAGGCCATTCTGACTTATTCTGTCAGTCACATGGTGGGGAAGGTAAAAACAAATACTGAAACCTTTAAGTATTCACCTCTAAGCCCTTCACTTTTTGTCTCCTGCAAATGTTTAGAGGCCCTTAGTCCTGGTTCTCCTTGCTGAGGAAGTAAACGTGGTTGCACCCCCAAAGGACACACTGCCACTTTCTGAACACTTGACACTGCACTCAGCCTCCATCTTCCCAGATCACGCAGACCTTGATAATTCTGTCTACGCTTATAGGACATATCCTTCCCCTGACCGTCTTCACTTGGGTTGTCCCTCTCTAGGCTGTTCAGCTCTGCAATGCTTTCTTGAGGTGTGCAGCCACAACTACAGAAGCATCCCAAGTGCAGACCCACTCCAGATCCACCCATGGGTATGCTGTACTCACTCGTTTCTATAATCTTTCCTGATAATGCCCATTTTAGGAGCAAAGCCACTAACCAACAAAAGCCTGCCTTTTACCCTCCAGAAAGGATGGTCTAAACCTGACACTACTTTACCTTTTGTAGAAGTGGAAGCGCTCTGTGAGGAGCAAAAACTGCTTCTCTCCTTGAAGGAAGAAGTGTCTGGCCCTGGAGACACCAGACTTCTGGGTGTACTCGCAGATATGGGTGAAGTTCAGTTCCTCCTTCTTGAAGTAATTTCGGAGGCGCACAAAGTCAAAGTAGGAAGGAACATAGATGAGTGTGTGCGACATGACTGCATCACGGTACTGAGGCAAAATCTTGTTCACGAAAAAGTTAAACCTGATTTGCAAAGGAAAAGGGCAAAGTCAAGGCTCTAGAGTTTTGCCCACAGCATTACCATTAACTGTGTGACTTGGCAAATCACAGCCTCCGTCTACCCTACTAAAGAGGCCGGTATGACTCACCTCATCTCAAAAGAGATGGTTTAAGGAGAAACTTGATAAGAACATTAAAAAATAAGTGCTAACGCTATTTACTATAAAAACAAAAAACAAAAACAAAAACAGAACCACACAAAACAAATAGATGAAATGTTATCATATTCCAGAGAATTATTCTAGGAAGTATATAATCACACCATCCATTCATTCAGTCAACAAATGATTACTCAACACTGTTATGGGTTTGAGTTGTGTCCCTTCAAAACACATGTTCAAAAGTCTTAATCCCCAGTCCTGTGACACTTTGTAACATTAAGTGGTGTAACCACAGACTAGGGGGGAAGGAGCCTGGATTTACTGCCCTTGCCACTAAATAGCTATGAGACCTAGGCCAAGTCACCATTTCTCTCTGGGCTTCAGTTTCATTCTCTCTCAAATTGCACGATTGGGTTCAACGATCTCTCTAATTTGGTACATGGTAATAAATAAAACAGAGAATCTAATTCCAAATTTGTCTGCCAAAGTCTCCTTGGCCCCCAGGTACCCAACGGGGCTGAGGAGGGGTAGGTTACCTGGCATCGATCACCAAAGCTAGGTTTTCAGCTTCCATCCTCTGAAAGACATGTGGGAGCTGTACCAGGACATGACTGATGGAGCCTGTCATCGGGACATTCCTCACGGCCACCTGCCAGGAGTCAATGACCAAAAGCAACTGTTGACCAAAAGCTCTCTTCTTCTGCTTCATCACCCAAACAATGAATAGTGCTTCATGAAGAGTCCAGAGGAAATGAGGAGAGAACCTACCTGGCCTTGCAAATTGACGCAGTACTTGTTGAACACTGAATTGATCTGGGCATCCTGCAGGGCCCCAAACAGCAGTGTCTGGCGATAGTACTTGGACCAATTATTGAGGCTCCACATCCGCACTCGAGAAAAGTCCACCCCATGTGAGTCCAAGGGCAAAAGGTTCATGTGATTCATCAAATGCTTTGAGCAGAAATAACACTATGATTAATACTTATTGAGTACTTACGTGCCAGGCACTAAGCATTTTAAAAGTCTATCATCTCATATACAAAAAAGAAAAAAAGAAAAGATAAAAAAAAAAAATTTTTTTTTTTAAAGCCTATCATCTCATTTAACCCATGAAGCCGTAATGTCATCTTCCAAATTACAACAAGGAAACCGAGGCTCAGAAGGGTGAGGAACTTGCCCGTGGTCAGCTGAACGCCCCCAACAAAAACTGGCCACTGCCTGGACCTTCACAAAAGGATCAAAACAGTACTTACAGGAATAACCCTCTAAAAGAAACTTCTGACTGCCATCCCAGTCACTCTCTGGATTCATCAGTCTCAGACTTGGACAAGGGAAATGATACAGAACACAGAACTGTATTCTCTATCTGCATATAATGGCTCTCAAAACATTAGGAATATTTCCAGTACCACTGCAACTGCCTTTTTCCCAAATTATACAATATGACTCTACCACTGACATGCCTTTTCCATTTGTTATATTTTCACCTTGTAATACATAAGGGTAATGTGTGCTATAAACTTATTACTTAATTTATAAACAAACATCCCCTTTATTTGTTCCAAACTTCCTGCCAGCTTCACGTCCTGGGGTTGTAGGAGAGGTGAGTTCTCAGGTGCCTTTAAAAAAAACAACTCTATAGTTCTGTGATTGACCCAAAGCATAGTTTTTCCATTCTAAAACTGACAACACTGCAGATTATGTGGATAGGGAGAAAAATATAACACAAATTACAGTAGGGGGATAAGGACACCCTCTATTTTCTTGCAAAACAAGATTATAAATTAAGAAATCTTAACCAATATTTCATCTCTGCTGAAGACCAAACCAAAGAATATGAGCATAAACTGCATGAGGAATTCCTGGGAAGGAAGATTTTAAATAAACAAACCATGCTAAAGTGGACTATTAGCAGAAAGAGAACTTTAAGAGGAAGAAATCTCTTCTGGAGACTTGAAAACACTGGCTAGATTTTTTATATCTCTGGGCAGCTTAATTATCGACCAATCTATTGGCAGAAGAGGGGAAAGAAGGCTTTTTCAAATGGGAAAATGTAGAGTATTTCCCTGCTGCCAAACTAACTGGGACTTAATTAATGTTTAACGTGGGCTTAAACAACCCTCGAAGACTTAAACCATCGAGCTCTTTGTCTCCCTAAACGTGAATGCTGTCCCTCTCAATGTGAATGATCAGCATTACCAGGACATGCTCCCAGTTCTGCATCAGGTAAATGTCAGCTTGATCAATGATGAGCAGCTCAATAGAAGACAAAAAGTCAAAATCTCTCTTCTTCTCTCCTTCTCCACCAATGATGGTCCTTAAGCCCAGAGGGGAGGCAATGAGGATGTCCGAGGAGTAAAAGGGAGCATAGAGTCGGATGCTCCTCTGAAGTACTGCAACACCTACACAAAACAGCCAAGGACATGTCAGTTCATTATCTTCCACCAAGCCATCATCTTCCACTCTCTCAAAGCATCCACCCTCTTGTGTCTGCCACATCTGCCTCTTTTCCCCTTGGCACATAACCATGCTCACAGTGCTTCATTTATTAAAGTAATAATACTCCCTGCCTTGCACCATGGGTCCCTTCTAGTTCCCACTCTCTCTTCCTTTCCTTCACTGTCAAACTTCTCCAGAGAATTGTCTCTACTCTGAAGTGACCCATTTGTTCCTCAATCCACTGCAATCTGCCTCCTGATTCTCAGGACTCCACTGAAATTACTCCTGCTAAGGTCGCCAGCAGCACTCGTTACCAATTCAATGGACACTTTTTAGTGTTTCTTATCATGAATGCACAAGAGGTATATTGAACACCCTCCTTGAAATGTTATTTTTTTCTTGCTGGTGGTTTCCAAGCCTTCGATACTCACTTCTGATTCTATCATTGGTCCTTATCTTTGCAGATCCAAAAACTTATTCTTCCATAAATCCCTGGATTCACAGTCATTTCTTCTCTCACTCTACATAAAGCTTTCGGAAAATCTATTCACTAACCTTGGCTTTAACATCACTTTCATACAAATTTATGTCCAGCCCACATGCCCAAAACTAAACCTCAGCTCTTGCCTCCTCCCCTCTACTTTCTCCTCCAGCCATGCAGAAGCATGAGTGATTCTTATTCACACTGATATCTCTGTACCTGCAGCTTCCTGTCTAAGGCCTTTTCCTCTACTCCTGCCACCCCCTTTGTAACTGGCTAACTCCTACTCGGTTTTCAACTTAGTACAGATATAATCTCCACCAGGAAGGACTCCCTAACCATCCTGCCCCCAATATGGGTAAAGGAATTTGTTTTAATGCTCCCAGAACACCTACTACATATGTGATCCTAACACCCATTATCCTATTCTGTGTGTTTTCCCATTAGGCTGGACCTCCTTGACAAGAGGACCCATAACTGAGAAAATGCCTGATTCTAGACTTCTAGCTTCCAGCTGTGTGTCTCACACCACAGCCCTGCCCCACAGAATCTTGGTTTTGACAAGGAGGAATTACCAATCCTAAAGTGGTCATCGATGTTGCCAACAAATACGGCTTCGTAATCCTCAGGCCGCCTCAGGTTGGGTGGTCTCTCCTCAGGATCCGAACCATATTCTCCCTTAAATCTCTTTTTGTTGCTCACAATTATTTTCTTCTTGCTGTCGCCCTCAAGAAGGCTGATAAAGAGCTGCACAACCCGTAAGGCGGCCTCACGGAAAGGTACCACTATCAGCACCTGGGAAGGGAGCAACAAGCAGCCTCAATGGGGCACAAGGGGGAAGGAACGCCAGCTCCCTGTGACCCTGCTCGAGGAGGCCGAGCTCAAAAACCAGTTGGGCAGCCTTGGGCCATCCTTCCTAAGGTGCAGGCTGCCCCCGGCCAGGGACTGCATCTATATCACCCCCGTGGCACAGGGCCTGGCCTGGGACTTGAAGCTGGGCACCGTTCACATTTACAGCACCATGTGAGGCATTTCTCAAACAGAATTTGGGAAATACCTTTTAGCATAAGCCAGTGTCTTTTTTTTTTTTTTTAAGATTTTATTTATTTATTCATTTATGCCCCCCTTGCTGCTTGTGCTCGCTGGGTCAGCTAACCACACCATGCGGGCGGGCCTGCCCCCACCAGGAGGCCCCGGGAACCAAACCCGGGGCCTCCCATATGGTAAACGGGAGCCCTACTGATTGAGCCACAGCCGCTTCCCAGCCAGTGTCTTTAACAGATGTGTCCAGTATTTGCAAAAACTCAAAGGCATAAATGCACACTGAGGGCCAGATGTTACTCATTTGTCTTTTTCTTTCTCTCACAGAACACAGTACAGTAATTTTATCTTTAAGACCCATAGAAGAAATATATGATGGATAAATAAAGGAATGAGACGGAATAAGTGTAGAATACAGCTGATATGTAAGAAAGGAACAACGCATCACTACTTTTCTAGTACATTCCCTAGTACATATTTCTGAAATGAGGACAAAGCATTTCTGAAATAAGACCATAACTCAATAGGAAAAATAGGACTTGGTCTTCTAAACATTTCCAAAAATGCTTAAAGTTACACCTGTAGAAAACAAAAACAGAAGGTAGTTAAGAAATGGCTGCTGTCTAACTATCCTTTCGTAAACAACGTAATCAATGGAAATAACCCAGGTCAAATCATGCAATCCACCATATTGTAAATATGCTTTATGGGCAATCTGCCTCCTTTTCTTCCATGAAATTCTAAATCCTAAAAAGAAACAAATAACCTTATAATCCTGATGTTCAAGATTCCAGTATCTTGGGAAGCGGCTGTGGCTCAATCAGTAGGGCTCCTGTTTACCATATGGGAGGCCCCGGGTTCGGTTCCCGGGGCCTCCTGGTGAAGGCAAGCCCGCCCGCACAGCGTGGTTAGCTGACCCAGCGAGCACAAGCAGCAAGGGGGGGATAAATGAATAAATAAATAAAATCTTTAAAAAAAAAAAAAGATTCCAGTATCTGCCCCAAAGAATGATAATGTGATTCCATCAAGGGGAAATAGAGTGAAGAACTGAGGTGGCTGCTCAGAAGGAAAAGGAGCATAGTCAAAGGAATGTAGTGGATTCATGAACAATCAGCTCGGTACGCTGCAGGAACAGTGGGCCAGGAATCAAGAAGGCTGAGTTATTGTCCCAGCTGTGACACTAAGTAACTGCTTGGGATGCAGTTTCCCCAGCTCTCAGACAAGGGGGTTGGCCTAAGAAATCTCTAAGTGCCATATCAGTATTAAAATCCCAGAATCCTATTAGGCTCAATGAGAAAAATCTAAAAAGATCACTCTTCATCAATATGGAGAGACACAGGCTAAGGGGAGGGACAACACTTAGCGCCATAGTTTCGTGAAAAGTATAGACAGAATTAAAAGACATTTCCTATCGAAGCCCCAAATCTACTGAAGCTTAGGCTTATGAACACAAATGTACAAATTACTTCAGACAGCAATAACTAGACGCTGGAAAGTATGTTCAAAAGTTTACATGTTTACATGGCTTAGTGAAGAAACTCCTTGGTTCTAGCTCCATCTCAGCTACTCTTTTCTGGTTAAGGCCTTCTACCATTCTGGGTCTCCATCCTCAGCTGTAATATGTCAGGATTGGATAAGAAGCTCATTAGGTCCCTTCTGCTGTGGCAGTTACAGAGAAGAGATTTATAACAGAGTGTTTTTATATATGTTTTTCTTTTTCTTTTTTCCCCAGGAAGTACTGGGGATTAAATCCAGGACCTCGTATGGGAAGCAGGCATTCAACCACTTGAATTACATCCGCTCCCTGGGGGGTTATCCTTAAGGAAAGTATCATGGAGGTACCTTCCTCTCATAAATTTCCAGTTAGAGCCACCATCAGAAACAGTCCACTGGGCTGTGTGCAGCACTGTTCTGATACAACCTGGGTCATCCCCTGTGCTCACTCTTGGGCTCACTCATTCCATTTGATTATTAAAAACATTTCAGTACCTGCTAAATGCCGGCACCTACAAAGCTCTCCTGCTGCCACTCACCTTGGGCCTTGTAAGCCCTTGGTCCCTGAAGTCATCATCATCACCCACTCCGAGTTTCTGGCTTCGGCGTCTGCTATTGTTGCTAAGCACTTGGGCATTGGCTTTGAGGACGTGATTCAGCACATGCAAGCAGTACACATGGCGGATCTCTTCCCCATTCTTCAGGGCAGTCCTTTCTGGATAGAAGAGGTCCCGGTATGAAGTCATAATTAAGAAGAGTTCTTTCTGGAGAGGGGTAAAGGGGCTACTTGATTTTTTGGGACCAGCCAGGAACTGGCTGTTGGTCTTGGGCCAAGTGGATTCCAGAGGTTTCTGGAGATGAAGTGTCTCTAAGTCAATGTCCTTTGGAGGCTTAAATGTTTCCAACTTCTGAAACTTGGATGAAAAGACAAGCTGACCCAGGGTGGGCCACTAGGGAAGAGAGATCAAGAGCTGAGTTAGGAATGAATACTAGTAACTTTACATTCACACAGTACTTTATAATTTACCAAGAACTTTCATGATATACAGATCATCTCATTTAATCCTTACAAGGACTCTGCAAGATAGATACTTTAATAATCATATTACAGTTTAGGAAACTCTTAAGTTCAAAGAGGTTATAATGATCTAAAAGTTTACATAAGAGGGAACAAAGCCGAGGCCTGGAGTCCAAGGTTTCTGACTTAAAATCTTAAATTCCTTTTACTCTGTCAGTTTCCCAATCTGTTCTTTGGAATATGCTCTGGGAAGTGTCAAAATTCATTCTTGAGCAAGGAGTCCCATGATCAGATAACTTTGGTAAATACTACTAAATCGAATCCCTCTCAGAAAGATTCACAATGCACATTAGCAGACCAAAGGCTGTGACAAGTCCTAGAACAAGAACTCGGTTCCACTTTAACCCAGTTTTCTAAATTTATGTGGGTATGGAACAATTTTTTTTTAAAAAAAGCCCTATCTATTAGAATCTTAAGGAGTACTATATTTATGAGATACCAGTTTGGGAATTTTGGCATTGTAGCAAAACTACAAAGGTTGACCTCAGAAAAACTAAAAAGGTTGACCTCAGCAATAAAAAGGAGTGAGCTACTGATACACACACCTCTGTGGTGGATTGAATTGTGCACACCTTCTTGGTCTTGGTCCACATTCTGGTGCGTGTGGACCCATTGTAACATAGGAACATAGGATCCCTGGAAGATGCTACTTCAGTTAAAGTGTGGCCCAGCTCAATCAGGTTGGACTTTGATATGGATCACTGGGGTCCTTTACAAGCAGAATGAAATTAAGACACAGAGAAAGCCACAGGGAGATGCCAGAAGTTAATGGAACCCAGAGCAGAAAAGGAGAAGATATTGCCATGTGATAGAAAAGCCAAGGACCAAGGGTTGATGCAGCCAGCCCCAGAATGCGAGAGTCTTTGGGGAGAAAGTCGCCTTGCTGATGCCTCAATTTTGGACTTCTAGCCTCAAAACCATAAGTCAGTAAATTCCCATTGTGTAAGCCAACCCACTGTAGGATATTTGTTTTAGCAGCCAGGAAACTAAGACACATCACCTTGGATGACTCTCCAGTAGGAAAAAAGCAATCTCAAAAGGGTACATACTGTATGATTCCATTTATATAACATTATTGAAATGACAAAATTATAGAAATGGGGAACAGATTGATGGGTGCCAGGGGTGGGAATGGGAGGGTGGCAAAAGGGACGTGGGTGTAAGTATAAAAGGACACCACGAGGGATCCTTGTAGTGTTGGAACTATTGCATATTTTGTTGAATATCGAACTCTTAGAACCAAATACACATACTTGAATGACTGTAAGTTTAACTGGGGAAATCTGAATAGGATGGGTGGATTTTTGTATCAGTATCAATTTCCTAGTCATGATATTGGATTATAGATAGTTTTGCAATATGTTAACCTTGGGAGAAACTGGGTAAAGGGTACACAGGTTCTCTACATTATTTCTTACAACTGCATATGACTCTATGATTATCTCAATAAGTTCCCCAATTTTAAAAAGTTTCAATTGAAAAAAAAGATGGCGGTAAAATTTTGACAATGGATGATGGTGATGGAGGCACCACTCTGTGAATGTAATCAACACCGCTAAACTCTACATTTGAAAGTGGATAAAATGTGAAATTTTAGTTTGTATAGAAATTACCAGGAAAAAAAAAAAAAAAACAACTATAGAACTGTGCAACTGGGGAGCGGATGTAGCTCAATGGTTGAGCGCCTGCTTCTCATGTACGAGGTCTTGGTTCAATCCCCGGTACCTACTGAAAAAACAAACAAACAAACTATACAACACAAACAGCAAACTCAAATGTAACTTATGGACTATAATTAGTAGTATAATTATAATAATATCATTTTGTCAATTGTAACAAAAGTACTACACTAATGTAAGTATTACACTAATGTAAAATGTTAGTAATAGTGAAAACCCTATGTGTGAGAGAGGGGTATGTGGGAACTCTGTACTTTCTGCCTGATTTTTCTGTAAACCTACAACAGATCCAATAAAAAAAATAATTTTAAAATGAAAAGGATGAACCAGTCTCATAAACAGTATTGGTGGTGAAAAAAATAAGAGGCAAAGAACTGTCTATATCTGAATAATTTAGTCTGAATCTATCTCAGATATTTTAAACAAATGAGTAACAGTAGTAGTTATTCTTTTACTGAACACTTACTGTGTGTCAGTAAATTAAATTACTTTATTTTGAGATAGGCACATTACTGCCCCCTCTGAGCAGATGAGGTTAGTGAACATCAAACAGAAACTTTTTTTTTTTTTTTTTTTTTTTTTTTAATTTTACCCGGAGGTCCCGGGGATCAAACCCAGGTCTCTCCATATGGGAGACGGATGCCCAACCATTTGAGCCACATCCACCCCCTGAACATCAAAGAGGTACATTAACTTGCCCTAGGTCACGTGACAGCCTCCTACAGATGCCACTCTAAACACTGATGTGCCTGTCTCCAAAACCATTCTTACCCACCCCACTAGGTATCTGGCTTCCACACTCCAGCTTCCCAAAGCCTTTTTGAACTATACCTGGGCCCTATTAAGCTCTTCCAACCTTCCTAACCCAACCAAGCCATCTACCACCAGTGTGTGCCATACAGTCTGGGAGACCACTGATTCCTAAGGCTTTTATTTTATTGGGAGCTTTTCTCCATTTGTAACTGGGATGATCAAGCACTTACTTTTAGCTGGTGGGTAGTTTTGGATGTGGCAATAGCCTGAATTTCTTTTTCTTTCAGTTCTTTATTCACATGTTGTAGAAATGTATCTAGTTCAGAAATAAAGAATGTTAAGAACATTAAAGCGAAGTGAATGTGTTTTCGTTCTTCCTAGGTGAATGCCATACTGTTCTTCATATTTACTCACCCTTTTTCCTCATCTACTTTCCCCATCCTCCATCCCAGTTCACAGCTTTTAACAGGTTCATCTTCCTAAAGCAGTTGTCTAATGACAGCACTTGCCAGCTCAAAAACCTCTGAAGAAAATCTAACCTTCTCAGCCTAATGTACCTCCTGTCTACCACCCCAATATAATTCCTGATATAAATGGCCCTCAAATTCTTCTGCTCCCGTGCTTTTCCGACCTTCAACTAGAAATTCCATCATCTCCTTCAGCCTATTTTTACATATCCAAATATAATCAGTTTAATTTAACTCCCCGACTCATAATTAATAAATACTTCCCAGGAGCCTACTGTCGGGCATAGTGCTGGCTGGCTCCACTAAGAGGACATCCCTGGTCCCCTATAGACAGGCATCCCTCTTATCTCTCAAGTATCCCATGCCCACACATGCTAACACATAAATGTACATGTCTTAGCTCATCTAGTGGATCACAAGATGCCTGAAGGCAGGTTCCATGTCTGATTTATCTTGCATTGCAAGACACACAGAAGTACACAATACTCAACTGAGTAGAACAAATGATCCAAAGGACAGCACCTGCTTTCCAGGTTATCTTCAGTGCTCAGAGCTGGCCACCTAACCTTCTCCCTCAATGTCACTCACTAAGAAACAGAACAAACTTAAATGACCCATTCAAGGATTAAAATGGTAACTTCAGATGGAACAGATCTTGTACTAAACATCTAAGATAAGAGTGAACAACGGGACATAAGGCTTCTGGATGCCAACATATCTGTACAGGCAAAACAACCAGAGAAACTCTAAAACAGTCAAGCTTCCTATTGTTTCCTCCAGGGTTTTTAAGTTTTGATGGTTCAGAGTGGGGTTTGGCTCCAATTCGATCACGTTCTGCCTGCTACCTCTCTCCCGCATAATAGCCAATAGAAACAAATGAGCCAAATGAGGAACAAAATTTCAGCTTCATTTTGGTAAAGCTCATTTGAAGAATAGCACTGGGATCGATGAAGGCGGCCAGGACACAGAACAAGATCAACCCAACTTGCCCACCGAGGCGCAGGCTGAGAAAATGGACCTGAGGGAGCAGAGACCTGCCTAAGCCTGCCACAGACAGGCCTTGCCTGAGTGAGAGACATTTGGGCACAGGCATGTCTATGAGCCTAAGGGGTGGTGCTTTTTGGCTTTTGAGGGTGTCTTTGTTAATAAGGACTAATCAGATTAGCCATTCCTATGACTTACAAATGTGAAAACTTACTGCTTCAATACAGAAGAGCAAGTGTGGTAGAAAGAAAGTGGCAATTATTCATCCAACTACTTCTCTCCCTGAAGAGAAAAGCAGGTATCTCTCCCAACTCCAATTATGGAAATGTAAGGCTTGCCCTGGGGAACTGGCCTTCCCCACTATCATTCTTCAACTGTTTATTCTCCTAAATGTCCCCCTCCACCTCCACCTCGTCTAACTATTAAAAAACATAAAACAGTTGTGAGGTGTATCTTCTCCCAGCTCTAGATCTAGCTGGGGAACTATGTGTTTTTATTGCCGCTTGTTCCACTAACAGATTTAACTTGTGTTAGCAAACAACTCTGCACTAAGCACATGGTGAATGTGAACACCACACACTGTGCTCTGACCTTGTGATGCTTTCAGAGAACTGCCTCTATTTTCCTCTTCAAGAAAATTGGTTTCCAGGCTGAACAGTGACTCGTGTTTTGCATCTGTGAACTCCTCTGGTGATTCCTGCTGTGATGTGCCAGGCATCTCTTCCCCATCTTTGCCCTCAGAGTCAGCAGATAAGGCCACATCTGCAATTTTGAGAAATGTTTTGTTAAATTATTTACTCATAAGTATTATTATACTTCTGTTGACAAATCTAATTCCTTAGCCTACAGCAACGTTATGTTCACTGCTACTTGTGACTGATTGATTTCCTAAATATGGAACGCTTCACGAATTTGTGTGTCATCCTTGTGTAGGGGCCATGCTAATCTTCTCTGTATGGTTCCAATTTTAGTATATGTGCTGCCAAAGCGAGCACTTGTGATTTATTTTTAAGCCAATTCAGGTGGAAGGTGTATAGATATCAAAATTATGCCTGAGGGGAGAGGATGTAGCTCAAGTGGTTGAGTGCCTGCTTCCCATGTACGAGGTCCCGGGTTCGATCTCCAGTACCTCCTAAAAACAAAACGAATGAATGAAAAAACCAACTCTCATTGGGGAGTGGATGTAGCTCAGTGGTTGAGCACCTGCTTCTCACGTACGAGGTCCTGGGTTCAATCCCTTTTACCTCCTAAAAAAAAAAAGTCTAGGAAGCGGATGTGGCTCAAGCCGTTGAACGACTGCTTCCCACATGGGAGGTCCTGGGATCAGTTCCTGGTGCCTCCTAAAAATAAAAAAAATAAAAAAATAAAAACAATCAAACAAATGAAAAAACAAACTCAGGGGAGCCAATGTGGCTTAGTGGTTGAGCGCTGGCTTCCCACACACGAGGTCCCAGGTTCAATCCCCAGTCCCAGTACCTCAAAATAAATAAGTAAATAAATAATGCCTGATCTTTTGACCCAGTTTTAATTCTAGGAACTTATTCTAAATGATAACTAGACAAACTAAACTAAAATGTACATGTTAAGGGTGTTCAAAGGAGCATTATACGAAATATCAGGAAAAAGTGAAATGTCTATTAGTGGGATACTACTAATTAAATTACCACATATTAATTACAATGGAATACTGTATAATTAAAAAGCTAATGAGAATCCACAGTCACAAAGATGGAAAAAAGTCCACGGTATATAATCAAAGAATAAAAGTAAGTTACAAATACATAAAAATATGTGTACACTTGTACTCACATATATCCATAAAAAGGTAGTATGAAAGATTATATAAAGTGTTAAAAGTGTTTCTCTCTGGGTGGTGGAGATATAGGTTAATTAAACTACCCTCTTAAATTTTTACAGTAAATATGTATTACTCTTAGAATAACAAAAGACTATTTTTATTTAAAATCCTAATAAGAAATGAAAAATAACCTAAATCCAAAATCCCCAAAAATCTAAAATCTGAGGCAATGAATTTTTATCCCAGTAAAACCGATCAGTTAAAATATTAAGAATGCAGCATAAAGTGTAGGGGAAAACAAACGACAAGGTTGTAAGGAAAATAGACATTAAGATAGTGAGATATAAAAAGTCACCCAGCTGTATTCAGACAATGGCATACTATCCTAGAAAAAAAAAGAATGAACCACTAATAGGTGAACAGCATGGATCAATCGCAAAAACATGTTGAGCAAAAGCAGCCAGATGCTACTGTGGTTAAAAGCACAAATATGAGAATGTTCTTTCATGAACTATAACAATACTATCACATAGTATTAATAATACAGTGGTTAATGGGGAAAATACACCTAATGTAAGCTATGGGATATACTTAGTAGTAATATTTTGATGTTCTTTCATCAGTTGTAATAACTGTTACACACCAATGCAAGGTGTTGGTGGTGGGATGGTGTATGGGAATCCTATATGTTTTGCATCGTTTCATAAATTCACAACTTCTATAATAAAAAAAAAAGAAGCCAGATTAAAAAAAAAAAAAGCCAGATACAAAAGGGTACATACTGTATAATTTCATGTATATGAAATTCTAAAACAGGCAAAACTGCAACAGAAAGCAGATCAGTGGTTGCCTGATGTGAGAGGGGCACATGACTACAGAGGGACAGGAAGAAATTTTTAAGGAGGTAATGAAAATGTTCTATATCTTGATTTTGCTGGTAGTAACATGGGTGTATACATTTGTCAAAACTCATCAAACTTAAAATTTGTGTGTTTTATTTTACGTAAATCAGGCCTCAGTAAAGTTGATTATAACATTAAAGAAAAATGTCACCTGGAAGTCTGGGTGAGATAGAGTTCCTTTGGGCTTTAAATCTCAGCTCTTCCCCAAAGTTGTCCCTAATTTACCATAGCAGTGTGCTACAACATGGCATTTCTTCAATACCTTATATGTAGCTCTACTATACAAATCTGCTGCTTGAAAACTTTTGTACATTTTTATGTCTTTATTCCATTAAACCTGGTTTCCCTAAAGAAGGAATAGTAACCTCTTCAATAAATCAAGACCATCACAAAGACAGAACTGTTCTCCTTCCTTTCTATAGGGGAGCTTTAACTAGGACCAATGAAGTATCTGAAATCATAAGCAAAAATGCTTTTTCTGCATTTCCTGGTGAGAAAATTCTCAAAGATAGCACAGAACCAAACAAGATTTAAGAATCTCTGCTATAGATGCGCTCTCACCCAACTTCTACAGGACAGGGCCCTGTGCCCAGAGAGCAGTCTGTCTAGGGTCCTGGCAAAGGTGAGCTCATACCAAAGACACCTACCATTCTGTTTTTCAGTAGACTCTGCTGCTGTCTCTTCTTCCACACTGTTATCACCATCAGCATCTTCACCGCTCATTTCTGCCTCATCTACAACACTGTCTTCTTCCTCTTCATCTTCCTCTTCTTCAGAAACATTCTTTAATGTAGCGAGTAGTTTGTGGTACCCTGAAACTTGTTCTGGTTCATTCTCTGCTTCACCTTCAGAACCTGAAGAATCCGAACTCTCTGACTAAGGGGAAAATGGAAATTTTAAAAACAAAAACCATATTGTTCTCATCATTACCCTACGTCTACCATCAGTCCAACAGTGTAACAGGTTTAGACTTTCCCCACTAAAAATTAATTTTGCTGCAAATATTATACAATCCTATTTAACGAAGCCCAGTACCACATTTATTTAAAATAGCTAATCTAGCTATTATTCTAGCAGCTTTTCAATTTCTCCAAACTGTTAAGGTCCCACATAGGAAGAAAACTGGCTTTCAAGACATAGAGCTTTAAGTTATGAGATTTAATCTATGTCCAAGACATTAGGATACACATTTAAAGGAGCAAGAGGAGAAATTACAATCCAACAAAAGAATGTAACTTCTATGAGTTTGTTGTAATGAGATAGGACCTTTGCTCAATTTGCACTCTATCTGTGGTTCCTTTTATGCTGAGTAAATCGTATAGTTCCCCCTTCGGATTCACCAGAAGCCTTCTGGTAAGCCCCCTTAATTGGCCCTATTTAGTAGGCTTGTCTCTTGGAACAGTTTTCAAACTCTGGCTTCCGTATTATTTACCACACTGGTATTTTTAGAGGCATCTGCATCCAAAATAAGCAATACTAGCATATTAATAGCTTGGACATAAAATCGAAAAGAGTAGAAATGTGGACAAGTTTTATTATTATATATATATTCTTAAAAGTAACAACTTAGAAGCCACTGTTATAAAGAAGGTATAAAGCATTACCAGTTGACAGATCTGTGGTTTTGCTTCCTTTCTGGAGACTCTGGGAAGAAACAATTAATGTTAAACTCTACTAGTATGTAGCAACTAGAAAAGTCTAATGATTCAACTTTTAATGAAAAAGGAGAATATACCATTCTAAGTACACTATAATTATACTCAGGCAAAAACTACATATGCACTTGGACAGGTCTGTAACAATATGACAAGCCAATAATAATTAATAAATGAAAAGTTTAAAGAGATTCACAACAGGACACTGTAGTCACACAATAACTGGCTCTCATCCAAAAGAAGGAAACAATTTGGGGTTGTTTGAACATCGGGGTTCACCTTTTTCTAGAAAACTTCTTAATTAGAATGTCCCACCAATGGCTAATAATGCAGCCCAAAGGGGTGGGATAAGCACTAATAAAACTGTGAGAGTTTTGACACGAACAGAAGAATCCACAACCACCGAAGAACATACTGTGCCAAATAATATCAGTTTTCTCATTGTAACTGGATAAACTAAAGTGATGTCAAAGGTCCCAAGCAATTCTCCAAGCACACACGTAAAAAAACAAAAATCACCTCGGACTATCTCTTGGTCAGGTCTCTTAATACACAAAAACCAGCCCTCACAGTGGGCCTGCCGTCTAGCATGAAGCTACGAACTCAACACAGTAGAAAGACCCCATGTCCGGGCGGAATGCCGGCAGAATCCTCTGCAGTCGTACCCGACTCCAAACACCGAGGCGCTGGGGTACGCGTGAAAAGAGCCGGGAGCAACCCTGTCACTATCTCCTGGGAGGCCGCCGGACCAAACTCGGGGAAACTCCGGTTCCCACTGGGAAAAACCCTGGCAACACTGGCCCCAGCGCCGCCCCTCCGAACCTGTCATAGAAAGGATGTTCCTCGCCGAAATCCCGAAGATGCTTCTTCTGCTTTTTAGTCAGGGTGTTGAGCAGTTGGCTCTGGCTCCGGCTTCCGCGTTTGCCCATAGTGAAAACGCCAGCTATGCCTAGCTTCAAAGAGCCGTGTTTTTCCCGGGAAGTTGTTCCGTCAACCCACCCACATGGGCTCGCCGGCGGCGCTTTACGGCTGAAGCAGGGTGCCAAAAAGCAGATCCGCTTTACGTCGCGCTTCTACGTCAGGCATTAGAACTTCCTAGTCCCGATTCTGCCCCCTACCGAGGATCCTTGGAAGTACACGCACGCGGGCACATTTATTCACTGAGCCGTAGAGCGTTAGAAGATCCGGCCTGGGACTTCCCACGTGGTACTTGTGCTTATGTTTTGGTTATGAAGATCATCTGAAGTAATGTGAGCAGCGGATATGGTTGAGTGCGGTGACTTTATATTACATTACGATAAAAAATATCCAACCACCTTGTAAGGGTGCCTCACGCATCTGCCTTCATCCTCACAACTGTACACAAATAAGCCCTTGTATAAGCTTGATATTGTACATGAGGAAACTGATGCCTAAAAAAGGTTACGTGCTAGCTAGCAAGGGAAGAGATGAAAATCCAAGTTTTCTGCGACCACAGGATTTTAACCACTAGGCTCCATTACCTGCGTGTGCTATACCAAGAATAGGCCTGCAAGGGTGAGATTCCCTACCCCCACACCACTCCCGCCTTTTCTGAAAGTATTGGAAGATACCCTAGAAACGAATCCAAACCGACACCCCTCATTTTGCAGGAACATAAACACATCCAGACAGGCAAAGTGACTTTCCAAAAATCACTCCGAAAGTCAGTGTTAGAGAAGGCAGTAGAATTCAATCGGATGGGCTTGGTCAAAGGCGGATGGAGAAACTTTTCAGGGTGAAGGAACTGTTCTATATCTTGACAATGGTTGTGGTTACACCTTGTAACCAAAAGTCATCAACGTGTACACTTAAAATTGGTGAATTTTATGTATGTGAATAACCTAAATAAACAAAAAAAGGAAAAAGCAAAACTGGACTCAGTAGCCCAGGAATATCCAGAGAGCTATTTGAGACCACAGGATAAAGTGAGAAACTTTTTCCTAAAAGCAACTTATAATATCATGTTCTGTAAAAACAAAGTGTGAATTCATAGGCTGCAAAAGTTACCAGAGTATTTAAGGTAAAACAGGAGGCATTAAAGAGAGTGTTCACTGGACCCTGTTTTTAGGGGTACATCTGGAAAAATTTGTCCTTTGCTCAGTACCATGTCACAACTATGGGGAGTTGTAATAAAACTACTGGCATCCTATTCTTGTCAGTTCTGGTAGCAGGTACTACTACTTAGACTTTGGGAACCTAGGGAGGGGAAGGCAAGGACAGGGAAAAGGAATATGGAGAAAATATGCAAACAGAGTGGGTGGTGCCCAGCAGCTGGCCCAACCAAGAACCCATAAACAGACATCTGTCTTCTAATTTCAAGATAAACGGTACAGTCACTTACGTCAACAAAAGGCTGTTTGCAAAATGTCATCATATATTTTAAGGTGCTAACCACAGTAAACCTGGCCATAACAATAAAGAGCCAGACTTTTTTTTCTCCTCCCACCCTATGCCAGTGCACTAGCTTCCCTCCCCAGAGGCAAACAGTTTCTTGGTGTTCTTCCAGAGATCTTCCATAAAAAGCCATGCTCCTGAGCACTTGAGGTGCCTCCTGAGTCATTCTTGGTTTCCACATTCTTGCAGTTCTGTATGAAGGTCTAGACCATTTTCAGATTCTGGCAAAAATGTGATCTAGCCCCACCCATTCAGCCTCATCACTGGCTCACTAAGCACAGGAAGAGACTATCTACTAAATATATTTATAGTAGCCTTTGACAAAATAAGAGGGTACCCTTTGTGAACTTTTAACCTTAGAGTCTAGAACTTAAAACATTTTTTTCCATGCTTCCAGTGAAAGTTCTGTTAGTGAAACCAACACAAAGACGTATGTACCAGTAAGTGAAGACCCTAGGAAAGTTGTAATGATGTATTCTATCCCTCGCAACTGTGATGATACATGTGGTTTGAAAGAGCTTTTTTGGCATGTAGCTATATATTTGAAAGACAAATAAACCACTTTCTAATGCAAACTACACAGAGTAAAAAGAGGTCTATCTGATATTCCCAAAAGAACCAGGGGGAAGCGCAGACTGAGGGTACATATAAGATACTTAGGATGTTTCAGATTTGAAAGTTATGTTTATCACAAGGGCACATGGGTTCAAAAGATGCTGAAAGGGAGAAATGTAAAATCCAAAAGTATGAATCTCTAATGATGAAAGTTCATATACCTCAACTTCTGTTTTGGGTAGCTTCTGGGGAGAGGTGTTTGTGTGTGTAGGAGTGTGGGAGTGAGAATCTTCTTGGAGGACTTTAAATGAGACAATTTCCTACATAAAGGACAAGCTCCTCTACCACATGTATACACACCTGTCTCTGCCCACATCCAAAGCAATCAGAAATCAGTCTTTCACTACCCTTAAGATGAAATGAGCTCATTCATTCATTTAAAAAAAAAAAAAAAAAAAGTTTACCGAAGTCTTAACATGTGCCAGGCACTATGCTAGCAGCTGAGACTAAGAAAAAGAATAAGATCCGTTCCCATTCTTCTCAAGGAGTTCAGGGTTGAGTCAGGGGGCAAATAAGTCCACAGATGACGATTGCAATACACTGAGATAAATGACGAACTGATAAATGTTGGATGCTAAGGAAGCAGTGAGGACAGGTATCTACCCAGTCTCCAGGGGTCTGCTCTTAGATTGCTATTGGGCATCTGTCCATCAGTCACATTCAGTGAATGCTAATAATGAACTCAAAATTGATCTAGAGTGCAGGACTTAGGCTGTATGAGTTGTTACTGCTGACCTCATGATCAGCTTCTGTAGTATATTCAAGACAGGATATGAGGGATATAGGACAACAGGAAATTAGAAAGCGCTGGGTTGTCATCGGATTACACAGCATTTATTGTGTGTGGAGCAATATGCTCTTTTGGTGGAGCAGAATTTAGAAGATGAGATATGTATGAGAATACAAAAATCTTTGTAATGAATTGTAATGCACTCTACATAATATAGAAACAGATATTATTATTATATTTGGTCTCTACCCTTTCTATTCATTTGTACCCATAAGAAATACCCATTATCCGAAAACAAACAAACAAAAACCATGGACTCCATGGACACAAACAGTGAACCCTAAGTTAAACCATGGACTGTGGTTAATAGTACAATTATAAAAATGTGCTTTCATCAGTTATAACAAATGTACCACACCAATGCAAGATGTTAATAATAGGGTGGTATATGGGAATCCTGCATTTTATCCATGGTTGTTCTGTATACCCACAACTTCTCCAATTAAAAAAAGTACCCATTATCAAATCCAGAGCCTGACAAATACTGACCTTTAATAAATATGTTTTCTTGAACTTATCATGGGTTGATTTTCATTAGCTCTAGCCTGAAACAGAATTTTATTTTATCAGATTATATCAATCTGGTTGAGCACAGGACTAAAATACAGCGTTAGAGGGGATAAAGGTTTACTTCACTCCCTCTAGTGGAATATTCCTATGACTACACTTTTTTTCGTTTTCGTACGTTTGGCAGTGGCTCAGCAGGCATGTGTTCATTAATTTATGAAACATTTATTAGGCAGTTACAGTGTTACAAACACAGTGCTCGGTGAGAATGATTCAAAAAGTTCAAACCTTATTTATTTCCCTTGAAGATCTCATTGTGTAGTTGGGGAGACAAAGCAATAAGTAAATAATTACAATTGTCATGAGTTAAAAGCTATGTAAGAAAGATGTACAGAGTGTTAAAGGAACCCAGGGGATAAAGAAACTCGTTTTACTGTGGAAGAGATGGAGAGGGTCATGGGGAGCTACACAGAAGATTGGCTGAGTTGGGATTTCCTGGATGGTCAACTAAAGAAAGAGCATTTCAAGGATTGGAAATAGCATGAGCAAATGCTTAGAGGTGTGTCCTTGGAAAACTGCAAGTTGTCCATGTTGGAGAGGCTGGAAAGTAGGGGTTGGAGAGACAGGTGGGTGAGGAGCCAGTCCAGGAAAGGCCTTGTACACCTTGCTGAGGAGTTGAGGTACGATCCCTTGGAAGGTGGGGAGCCATTAATGTTGCCAAGTAAGGGGGTTATGTGATCAGATTTGGACTTTGGAGAAATCACAAGGATGTCTCTGTGGGTGACAAGCAAGGCTATTAAATCTTCCTTTCTGATGCTGTCCCTGAGCAGTTAGTTTGCTGCTGATGCTGTCCACTGAGTCTTCATAGGCTTTTTCATCCTTTTACCAAATACTACCTTTCACTTCTCAACATCTCTTGAAACAAGTATCTCGAGTCTCTCCTGATATAATCATCATAAATTGAGACTGTAGTTTATCAGCAAACACTGATGAAATCCACACAAGAGATATGGTTACAAGGTGATGGGATCACATGGGAAACCTAACAATTCTGCTCCCCACAGCTCTTAACTTCTTATGTTCTCCCTTTATCCCTGTGGCCTCAGAGACAGCTGCATCCTTCTGCCCAAGAAGTGTCAAGATAATTGAATTCAGTTCAGTGTTATGTATATGCTTTACTGGGAGCTCTTCTACTCTGGACCCAAAATAAGGTAGATGTGGCTTTATCCTTGCCATTGGGAAGCTAACAGCCTGGTAGGGAAGACAAGATTAAAACAAAATTAAATGACTAAGAAGGTGCAAGGATGGACAGATATACCAAATGGAACAGAATAAAGAACACCAAACTGGACCCACACATATGTAGTCACCTGATTTATGGCAAAGATAATTCAATGGAGAAAGGACAGTCTTTTCAATAAATGATACTAGATCAATTGAGTATCTGCATAGAAAAAACAATTAACCTTGCCCCAACCTCATACTTCACAAAATGGACCGTAGGCTTTATTATGAAAAAAAAAGGGGGGGGGGGGGGGGGAGGGGAGAATATCTTCATGACCTTGAGGTAGGCAGATTTTAGGTACAAAAAGGCACTATGATTTTTAAAAATCGATAAATTGGACTTTATTAAAATTAAGAACTTCTGGTTCATCAAAAGAAACCATTAAAAGATCAAAAGACAAACCCGAGGTGAGAAAGTATTTGCAATCTTGTATCTGACAAAGGATTCTTACTGAGAGTATATAAAGAACTTCTATAAATCAATAAGAACAAGATGAACAATTCAGATGGTTTGAACATGCATTTCAAAAAGTTATCCAATAGCTAATAAGCCTATGTAAAGGTATTCAACATCATTACTCATTAGGGAAATGATTTTAAAATTTCAATGACGGGTTCGGTCCCTGGTGCCTCTTAAAAACAAAAACAAACAGCAGGCAAACAAATGAAAAAAACCAACTCAGGGGAGCCTAGGTGACTCAGTGGTTGAGCGCTGGCTTCCCACATACCTGGTCTCAGGTTTAATCCCAGGATCCGGTACCTAAAAAAAAAAAAAAATTCAGATACCATCTGTATTAGTCAGCCAAAGGGGTGCTGATGCAAAATACCAGAAATCTGTTGGCTTTTATAAAGGGTCTTTATTTGGGGTAGCAGCCCACAGTTACCAGGCCATAAAGCATTAGTTACTTGCCTCACCAAAGTCTATTGCCACGTGTTGGAGCAAGGTGGCTGCCAATGTCTGCGAGGGTTCAGGCTTCCTGGGTTCCTCTCTTCCCAGGGCTTTCCTCTCTCCAGGCTCAGGCTTGCTTCTCTCCACAAGGCCAGCTGTAGACTATCAGGCAAACAGCTTATCTCTTTTCCTGGGACCTTCTCTCCTTCCTCACAACCAAGGTTCCCTGTGTGCTTGCTTTCCTGGACTCCAGTATTAAAACTCCACATCAGAACCCCAACTCTGTCCTTTGCCACATCTTTTATCTGAGTCCCCACCCACCAAGGGGCAGGGACTCAATGCCCTACTGACATGGCCCAATCAAAGCCCTAATCATAATTTAATCACGCCCAGAGGAACTGACCAGTTTACAAGCATAATTCAATATCTAATTTTGGAATTCATAAATAATGCCAACCTGCTACACCATCTGACTCAAAAGAATGGATAAATTTAAAACACTGGGGAAGCAGATGTGGCTCAGGCAGTTGGGCATCTGTCTCCTACCTGGGAAGTCCCAGGTTTGGTTCCTGGTGCCTCCTAAAGAAGACAAATAAGCAATGAGCAGGTATCAAGCAAAAACAAAGAGCAAGACAATGAGCAAACAATGAGCAGACAGCGAGCAAAAAAAAACCAAAGGCGCAGGAAGCAGTTGTGGCTCAAGCAGTTGGGTGCCCGCCTCCCACATGGGAGGTCCTGGGTTCGGTTCCTGGCACCTCCTAAACAAGAAACAAACAGACAATGAGCAGACAATGAGCAAAAACAAAACAAAACAACAAGCAGACAATGCACAAAAACAACAAGCAAAGAGCAAACAAGACAAGGGAGTCATCTGGAGAGTGGGGGAGGAACACTGATGTTCCAGTTACTCTAGTTGTGTAATAAATTAGCACAAAATGCAGTGGCATTAAAATAACCATTTAGGGAGCAGATGTGGCTGAAGCAGTTGAGCGCCTGCTTCCCACATGGGAGGTCCCGGGTTTGGTTCCCGGTGCCTCCTAAAAGAGACAAAACAAACAACAAGCAAACAAATGAAAAAACCAACTCAGAGGAGCTGATGTGGCTCAGTGGTTGAGTGCTGGCTTCCTACTTACAAGGTCCCGGGTTCAATCCCTGGCCCTGGTACCTCAAAAAAAAACCGAAACCAAACCAAAACAAAACAAAACCAACCATTTATTATGTTCAGGAATTTGAACAGGGCACATTGGGCATGGCTTGTCTTTGCTCTACAATTTCTGGGACCTCAGATGAAAGACTTAATGGCTGGGAGCTAGGATCACCTGAAGGCTCATTCACCCACATCTGGCAGTTGATTCTGTCAGCTCACACATTTGCTGGGCTTTTGGCAAGAACACGTAAACACGGCGTCTGTATTTGGCCTGGGTTTCCTCACAATATGGTGGCTAGGTCCCAAAGGTGAGTGTCCCAAGATACAATGAGCCAGGTAGAAGCTGTGTTGCCTTTTTTCCCCCAATTTTATTGATAATATTAATAAAGCATACAGTTTATCCTATGGTATTTGGTATAATCTCATTGTATTGCCTTTTTATGACCTAGCCTTGGAAGACACAGTATTACTTTTGTTGCATTCTGTTTATCTAGATGGCCACAAGAAACAAACAGGCAATGAGCAGACAATGAGTAAAACAAAAAACAAAAAACAAAACCCCAAAACGAGCAGACAATGCACAAAAACAACGAGCAAACAAAGGAGTCTCAACAATTAAGGAAATAGAATCTATTTCTTGGTAGGAAAGTGACAAGATTCTGGAAAAAACATGTGGACCAGAAATATTGCTGTGGCCATTTTTGTAAAATACAATTTTATACAATCAATAATGCAAATGCTGGTGAGATATGGAGCAAATAGAACCCAAACATTAATAGTGGGGATGTAAATTGGTACTGTGGAAAACAGATGGCTAAACATACGTACACCTTTGACTGAGCAATTCTACTCCTCGGTATATATCTAAGAGTGCATATGTCCACCAAAAACATGTACAAGAATATTTATAACAGCTTCATTCATAATAGCCCCAGACTGGAAACCAACCCTTATTGTCCAGCAATAGAAGAATGAATAAATAAATTGAGATATAGTCATACAATGAAATCACCCTACAAAGAAGAATAAACTGCTACATGCAATAATTTCAGTAAATCTCTGTCATAATGTGAGTGATAAAAGTCAGACCCAAAAGAGTATACACTGTGTGAATCTATATGATGTTTAAAAACAGCAAGACTAATCTATGGTGATATAAATCAGGATCATGGTTACTTCTGGGTGGAGGTGGAGGGAGGGGTAGGAAGGAGCCTTCTGGCATGCTGGAAATGTTTTATATCTTGATCAGAGTGATGGTTACATGGGCATAAACATAGATAAATTTCATTGTGCTATACATTTAAGCTTTGTACATTTATGATATACCTCAATTAAAATTAAAAATCCAAGAAAAGACACCCCCCCCCAAAGTCCTTGAGGACAATATATGCAAAATGTTTGATTTTTTCTTGGGAGCATGAAACATTTTTGAGCAGGAAAATAGCATGATTAAAGACTACTTGTTAGTTTGATTATGAAGTTAACAAAATGAAGGAAGTTTATGCCTATAAATTAGATTCCAAGAAAAATAAGTGTGAAACCTGGAATTACCGGTCTACCCTCTTCATAAAATAGGAGCATCAGACTGGTGAGAAATTTGACCTGGGAGTTCTGCTGTGGATTCTGGTCCTGGCACTGTCTTCAACAGAGCCTCTGACTTCAGGTCTGAAACTTTTCTTCACTTGCTGTTTCCTCCGTAAAAGATCAGGAACAGGAGGCTTCCTGAGGCCCTTGTGAGTTCTGCTTTCTGTGATTCTTTGACACTTCCAGCTACAAAGAGTGGCCCCCTCCACAAGCAGTGGAGTTAACCACAGACTAAAGAGCAGAATTTAGGTACACTCTGGTTGCATGGGATTGTTAATCTTTCAAAATGGTCTCATGTATCAGAGAGCTAGACATAGCAATAGCAGTGCCTCTTTCAGTAGGCAGGGCAGTGAGTCCCTGGCAAAGCCAGTCCTACTCCTCCCATCAGCCCACACCAAGGGGCATCTGTTACACCCATTCTGGTTGGAGTGGCCCAATGGTCTTGGCTACCCACACCTGCCTCCCCTGGGTCTCTGTGTCAGTCTCTTTGAAATGAAAATTGAAAAACTCTTCTAAAGCATAAAGGGAGGGAGGGAGATTTTGTTATCCAATTAGGGCCAAAGAGACAAGTTAAGTTTTTTTTTTGCAAATTAGAAAACCACAAGTACCTTGCAGGCTCCTTTCAGCTCTTCTCATTATAATGATTGACAGCTCTGCACAGCCAGTGGCTTGGTGTCCTGGGCAACTTTCTACAGAAGGCAGTTATGCTATGATATTAAATAAAAGCAGGCAGTTCCACATCAAAGGACTTGGGTTTGAAGCCTGCCTCTGTCACTTCTCCGTGGGTGACCTTGAACAAATCATTTGACTGATTCTAGGCCTCAGTATTCTTACCTGTAAAACTGGGATGATAACCCCTACTAGCTTGCTGGGAGTATATACAAACATTTCTCCAGTCTCCTTTATTCCTTGACTTTTGTCTTTTTATTCTGTGTTAAAGGTCAATTCTGATCTTACTTGGTTTACTGTTAGCAATCACAAATCCAATAGATAGGAAATGGACAGAAAAAGAAAATGTTGTGCTATTTTGTAAACTATAAAGCACAACCTTTGTTTTGAATCATTTTAGAATCATTCAGCTTGGAGAGGCCAGGGCCTGGATTTCAGGCTTACTACAGAACCTAAAAGGTGCAATTTGTTGATGTAGCTATTTGTTTGCTATTGATGTAGAAATAGCTACATGCATGTAGCAGTAGACTGTGTAAAACCAGGGCCCCACCTTTCTTTAAATGGAAACCCAGCATGAGAGGCTAGCAAGTTTAAGATCTGAACCATACCCTTAAACTGGGTATGCTGGGGCATTTTTCTATCTGTTTCATTGTTCCACTCACTTCCTCACTCATTCATTTAACAACTATTTATCAAGCACTTGGTATATTGCAGGTGCCTACTATATGCTTCAGAGACACCAGTGAACAGAATAATAAAAATCCCTGCCCTCATGTAGCTTATATTCCAGAGGAGGAAGGCAGATAATAAATACACCAATAAATATATAATATGTAAAAGGCTGGGGGTGGTATGTGGTGTTCTATTTTATATGTGGTCCTCAAGGAAGGCCTCCCTGATAAGAAATTTAAGCAGAAACCTGAGGGAGGGGAGGGAGAGACCCAGGGAGATATCTGGTTGATCACTCCAGGCAGCAGTTACCCAGTTACAAAGGCTCCAAAGCCAGAACCTGATTCGTTAGGGGACAGCAGGGAGGCCAGTGTGACTGGAGCTTAGTGAACAAGAGGAAGAGCAGGAGGAAATTGGGGGACAGATTGTGCAGAATTTTTAAAATTATTTTAAGAATCTTTGCTTTTATATTAAAATTTTTTATTAGAGATTTGTTGGTTTTAAAAATTTATTAGAATGGAGGGACCCGGGTTCGATACCCGGGACCTCCCGGTAAAAAAAAAAAAAAAAAAAAAAAAGTTATTAGAGAAGTTTTGGCTTGTATTTTCAGTGATATTGGAAGCCACTGATGTTTTTGCAGAAGAGTGCATGATCTGACTTATGTTTTAAAAAGATAGTTATGGTTGCTAAGTTGAGGATAGAGCAAAGAAGGTCAGGGATGGAAAGAAGAAAATCAGTTGAGAGACTTGCAGTAATCCAAGCATGAATTGTAATGACTTGGACCGAATAATAGTGAAGATGACAAGAAGTGGACCCATTCTGAACATTTTCTGAAGATAGTGACAATAGGATTTGCTGATAGATTAGATATGTGAGTGGAAAGAGAGAAGGATGATTCCAACATTTTTTTGGCCTGAGTAACTGAAGGATGGACTTGCCTTTCACTGAGATGGGGAAGATGCAGGGGAGCAGGTTTTGTAGGGAAAGACCAGGAGTTGAGTTTTTTGGACGTGTTAATTTCGAGATGCCTATTAGACATCTAAGTGGAGAAGTCCAGGAGGCAGTCAGATATGTGTGCACATCAGCAGTTCAGGGGAGAGATCCGGGATGTGAGGATTCAGATCTTTTTAAAGCCTTGACACTGAATGAGATCACCTAGTGTAAATGGAGAAAAGAAGCCTGAGAAATGAGCCCTTGGGCCCTGCAGATTTAAGAGGCTGGGGAGATGAGGAAGAAACAGCAAGGTGACCAAGAGCAGTCATTAGGAGAGCAAGAAAGCTAGAATTGTGTCTCATTTTTTGACTGAACCTTCTCAGGAAAGGCAGGATTACAAAATGGTTAAGATCCAGGATACTGGAGTCACATAAATCTGGATTCAAATGTCAGTCACACATTAAGTACTAAATGATTTTTATACTTCATATATGCCACTGGGTCCAGTATAGAACCTGGAGGATATTTGTTTATTGAATAATCATTGATTGTACACCACTGCATCCAGGGCATATAGTGAGTGCCACAGAAATGTAAAAGAATAAGTCCTTTGTTTCATGGAGCTCACTGTCCAGAGAAAGGAGAACAGACATAGAAGTGGATGATTCTCCACAACATGATAGGCTTCAATAATCTTACTCTTTTTCCTTAAGCAATAATTTACCTTCCATTTGGGAGGTGGCTTTCTTCTTCAGCTAGTAAAGCTTGAACAACATCAGCCTTTCTTATTATTTACTTTAACAACCATAGATTTCTCACTGTACTATAACAAGGATTTTCTACAACCATCTTTTGTGTTTTAGTTCTCCTTGCTTTCTTCTCCATGCATTCATTTTGATTAGAACTTAAAATTTAAAAATGAAACTTGTAACTAAAAATGCCCCTTCACAATTTTATTATAAATTCTTGTATTGAACATTCCACAAAGGCAGATTGCAAAGCACTTTGCAATTTGGTGTTGAGCACAGAGGAATGCTACCCTCATGCTGCAAACTTAGAGCTTCTCTAGCTCTGTCTGAAGACATAACTAGGGATTTTGGAGCCAGATGAATGTTTGGATAACTGTGGCCTCCAATCCTAAAGTAGCTATAATTGTAGTTTCTGTGATAGCAGAGGTGGTTGACTATATTTGGTTCAGGCAGTGTAGTGTAAGGTGAGATGAGGGTAGAGGGGATAAGGGTTGGGTGTTGTCAACTTGGATCCAAGGAGGAATTTTTTTTCAACCACACAGGAATATACCCTGGCATTAATATTTGCTCTTCAGAAAACAAACAAACAAAAAAAGCCAAGAAGAGAAAAGGAAACCAAGATTTATTTATTTAATTATAAAAACAGAGAAAACACTAGCTTTTTCTCTTAGAAAAGATAGTTAAGGCTTTTCCCCGTAAGTAGGATATATTCTTTGAAGAATGATCATTGTACCCAGCTATCCCTGTGTTTCAGCCTTAACTAAAAGAGTTGAGTTTCTTTTAATATTAGAATCCCAATGACACTGCGTGTCTACTTAATTAGATTGGCAGGAAGTTCAGTCTTTCCTCCTGGCTTGGCCAAATCTCTCAAGGATGCTGACACAGACCAAGGGTCAGTCCTGGTTATTCTCGTCTTAAAGCAGTCACTGCTGAAGTCTGGTTGTGCTCCTCTCCCCTGCTTCCCACTCCCAACTTGATACACTTAGCCTCAGGCATGCCATGCCAGAACTAATTTCCATTGTACAGCTAGCTCTTAAGGGCCCAGACTCTTCAGTTCATAGTACATAGCCATTTTCCCAGGGCACTCCCATAATGTCAAGGTGGCTGGGTTGGAAGGGGTTTTCAGTAGCCTCAAGCTGTTTCCAGAGCCAGTTCTTCCCTGTGATGGGCCCTAGGCCCTAGGTCTACAGGCTACACTTTCCCTGCTCATACAGTGAAGCTTATGTCAGGGGCCATTGTCTGTCATTGACAATGGGGTGTCAGAGAAGCCTCAGTTTATCTGACATGTTCTGGTAGCTTTGATTCTCAAAGAGACTAGGTTAGTATCACTCAATGTGGGCTATTGTTATTGTTAATCACTAACTATGTGCTGTTTAAGTATTAGTTCTCCAAAATTAAACTGAATGAAACAGAAGGATGGGGACGAGTTGGCTCTGCTCTCTCACTTGGATGTGTGCATGTCTGTGTGTTTGGTTGCATGTGTATGCATCTGTGCCTCTGTGTGTGCATGTGTGCATGTGTGTGTGCATGTGTGTGTGCTGTGGGGAGAGGAGCAGGCTGTGAAGAATAGGCCATGACAGCATATTCTTCTGAGGTTCAGGACTATTCCTTCTTATGATTTCCTAAGAGAATCTAGGGCAAGACAAACAAAGCTATTAAAGATAGATTCTGGGTGATAGGGACATTTTAATAACCTCTTGGCAGTTTGCAAACATCAGATTCTACTGTCATAAATTCTTGAACTTTTGATCAGTTTGGGCAGAAGCCTTGCACTGTCAACAGTAACTACATAAAACATTCCTGTAAGTTTTGACAATCATGAAATAGGCCAGGTACAAATCCTACTGTTGGTGTGCCAGGAAACCCCAGAGCTGTCTGCTAAAAGTCCTGGGAATCCAGAGAAAGATAGAGTTGCTTCTTTGGCCCATCACAAAATGAATAATTTGGCACAGTCCAGTTAGTTACTACCAAGCATCTCCTCTATGCTAGACCTTTAGGGAATGAAGTTCTGTGGCTCTTCCTGTGGAGGAGTTTATCACCTCCTTTAGGAAAGAAGCAGCAGGCATTTTTAGAAACAATCAAGACAACAGGCTGGACAGGGCCTCTGGTTACCATCGTAGAACCAGCTGCCTTAGGAGACAGACAATTACATGTCCTCCAGAATGGTCAATCTGCACAGTAACCACCTGATTCTTGGAATCGAGGAGTTTGATGCCTAGGAGGCAAGGCATTTGGGTGGAGAACTAAGGCCGCAGAAGCTGGCCTCCCTCCTGGCCAGGTCCAGAAAGAGGGTAGAAACAGTAGCTCCCATCTTTACCACTTGCCAGGTGTTCTCAACCCAGGAAACAAGTTCTAGGGGTGAGTGGATGCACCGAGCTGGGTTCTTTGCCTTGGTATGAACCATCTGAAAAGGAAAAGAGCAAGTCTAAATCAGGGTAAACCCCTTCCAACCCAGCCACCTTGACATTATGGGAGTGCCCTGGGAAAATGGCTATGTGCTATGAACTGAAGAGTATGGGCCCTTAAGAGCTAGCTGTACAATGGAAATTAGTTCTGGCATGGCATGCCTGAGGCTAAGTGTAGGAACAGGGAATGGGGAATCAGAAGAGGTTGCCCATCTTCTGGGAGAAAGGTAGGTATTTCTTATGGTAAGTGAAGTCCTCCAGTTTTCTGCAGGTAATTATGTTAATTACAACAACAGAGCTCTTCACTTCTCAGGAGAGCTTTTCATCTTCAAAGGGGCTCCAGGATGGCGCATTAACGGTTGACATGAAAGTCTCTGGGGTTTGAGAACTGAAATCCGAGGGTCCCGAACTCTGTGGGCTGTGGCCCCTGGGGGTAGCCTGGAAAGCCTGTACTTGGAGGGGAGGGGAGCAGGTTGAGGCAGGGATATTTGCCCAGAAACTGGCCGTCACTGAAGTTGGAGAGGCAAGGGAATGGGGTGCCAGCCTTCGTCCAGTTCCCCCCAAGTCCTGGCCCCCTATGTTGGGGGTTGCCAGATAAAAGATAGGGCAGCCAGTTAAATTTGAATATCAGATAAACAATGAATACTTTTCTAGTGTAATAGTATATTCATTGTTTATCTGACATTCATATTTAACTGGCTGCCCCATATTTTTATTTGCTAAATCTGGCAACTCTATCCTATATTGCCCCTCTCAAAATATACACACAGCACACTCTACCGGAGGCACTGCTTCTAGTCCCACCAACTCCTACTGGAGAAGTCAGCAAGTTGGGGCATGTCCTGTCAGGGGCACCAGGGAACAACGGCTCTCAGCCCTGCCCAGGCCTAGCCTCTTTCCCACCCTCACACCTGGGAATGTGAGAAACTCTTCAGTTTAGCTTTCTAGTCACAAGAACTGAAGAGCTGGGCAGCTGGGCAGACTTTCTGGCTTCCAGACTCCTTTGTTTCCCTTAGAATTTTGGGATGAAGCAGCCACAGAAATGGAATCTCTGATGCATCCCAACCCTGCCCTCTCATTGTTACTTCTCCACACTTACCCTACCCTACTACCCTATTGTTTCAGGGAGAAGCCTGTGGTCACCCCTATCTCCATCTCCCTGAATTGCTGGTGTGGAAATTCCTCTGTGAGAAAAACCAGAGACAAATGGTCACTGAGCTGAGATTAGCTTCCGGCCTAGGCAGTGGAATCTGGGCTGCCAGGACGGGTCTGGGCCTGAACCAGAGGTGCCGCCGGTTTCCTGGGCTGGGTGGGGAAGGGAAGACAAGCTGGTACTTGCACACCACAGAATAATAACTGGCAGGTTGTAATGCCTGCTCTGAACCAGAGAGAAACTCTCAGGGCTTCCAGACACTGACATACTGAGAGAGGTTCCCAGGCCTCTAAAAAACTCCAGATCCAGCCCCTGGGCTCAGGGTCAAGGACAGAGCATGTTGCCTTCTTCACATCCCCAGGACAGGCGGATGGTCACACACATACCCAACTTGGGGTATTATTTCAGGCCTCTGGGCAAGATTAACGTTCTTAAGCTCAAACCCCTGGATTCCCCTTCATCATGTAATGGAGATAGCATGGAGTCAGACAGATCAGGCAAGGTCAACTTCCTACTCACCATTTACTAGCTGTGTGACCTTGGGAAAAAAATTAATGTTAAAAAAAAAAATCCCCAATGTACTTGAAAATCAAGTCATTTAAGGTAAATGGAAGTGTTCAAGATTAACCTGGCTGGCTGGCCATTCTGCACAGGGGATTCCTGTACAGGGTAGGGATGAGATACTCAGCCATGATGGCTCCTTCAAAGTACAAGATTTTAGGATTCTGGAAAGATTCCAAAAAAGCTAATATTGATAGATTTCTCTTAGAATTGTATTGGGAAACAACAGCAAGAGAACATTCTCCTGTGAATTGCAACCGTTGGTAAAACATACCACTGTTTCCTTCCCTTAGCCTTTCTTCATAAATTAAAAGTGTATGAATATGTGAATAAAGTTGGCCACACTCTACTCATGGACATTATTCAAACCATTAGCTGCCATTTATGGAAGTATGTTGAATATTGAAGGTATTTAATATATGTTTGCTAACTAATGAACCAACTGTCTGAGGAGGAGAGGAAGAAGGGGAGGGAGAAAAGGAAGGAAAGGAGGGAGGGAGGGATGGAAAGAGGGAGGGAGGAAGGAAAGATGAGAGGGAGGGAGGGAGGGAGGATTGATTTTATTTCAACTGAGTAGATCTTTGTAGAAATCCTGACTCTTATTTTAGGAGCTTCCTACGCTGGTATTATATTTCATCATACCCCGCTTTCCCTGGCTCTACTGTTTCCCCTCCCCTCTCCATTTCTATTAATGCCGCAGTCATGCCCAGCTCTGCCAATGCTGCTTTGTAAATAGTGAATTAGAGCAGGAAGAGCTCTGAAGCTACCTGGCTACCTCAAGGGATTTAGCCAGCCAGGCACCTGGCCAGTGTGAACCTGCTGGGGTCCTTCTTGGACTCCAAAAGGCCCAGGAGAAACTGCTACTGCCAACAACTCAGCATTATACAGATGTCCCCGTACTGGGGAGGGACAGGTGGAATGTGGGCCACCCTGTCTCTGGTTGCTAGATTTGAATAAAATAACAGGAGAAAAAAACAGTCCCAAATAGTGGGATCAGAAGTTTCCCAGGGGAGTTAAAACCTGGCAGAGGGAGAGGATGTGGCTCAAGCAGTTGAGCATCTGCCTCCCACATGGGAGGTCCTGGGTTCTGTTCCTGGTACCTCCTGAAAAAACAAAAACAAACAACAAGCAAAACAAAAGATTAAACCAACTCAGGGAAACCAGTGTGGCTCAGTGGTTAAGCACCAGTCTCACACATACAAGGTCCTGGGTTCAATCCTTGGCCCCCGGTACCTCAAAAACAAACAAATAAACAAACAAACAATCAAACAAACAAAAACCCAAAAACAGATAAAATCACACCCAAGATGTTGCTAACATATGGGGACAGCCCTAGGATAGGGAATGATGCAAGAATTTGACAATGAGCTGTTTCCATGCTTATTCCATCTTTCTTGCAAGTCATTTTGTCTATTTTGAAGACCAAAGACTGGGTCTTGATCCTGAGTTTGGTCACTTCTCATGTGACCTTGGGTAAATAGTATTCTCTATGAGTCTCAGTTTCTTTCACATCTATCATCTATATAGATATCTAGATATCTATAGATGTATTGATATATATATATCAATATATATATATTTACTTAAAACCTTTCAATGCCCCCCACCGGCAAACAGGAGAAAGTTCAGCTCTTTGATAAGACATTCAAGGCCTTCCACATCTGTTTCCTGTCCAATATACCCCCCATAAACACTATGCTCCAGCAATTAAAAGTTTTCCCACCTATCCCATATGGTAACTGAACCATTGCAATGCCATCCTTTTTCCATGAAATGATTTTGCTTCCATTTTTCTATCCATAAAACTGATGCTGACCTTTAAAGATCTTAAATACCTCCTCCTCCTTTGTGACAACTTCCTGAGAAGGAATGCCTAGAGACTCCCCTGTTCTGAATACTCTCAGAGATGCAGACAGCCCACTTGAGACCAAAGGGTCTTCTTCTCATTTATGAGATGAGTAAACTGAGGCTCAGATAGCTCAACTAGGAAATGCTGGAAGGGAAATGTGAAACAATCTGGACTCATTCCAAAGAGCAGTTTGTTTTCCTAAGGACATCAATACTGCCTTTAGAATTTAGTCATAGAACCAGGGGTTGTTAGAATTAGAAGACTATGGTAGAATTTGTTCAGCTACTTCAGATGAAGAAGCTTAGGTTCAGACAGTAACAGTAACAAGCTCTGCTGAGTGCCAGAGAAAGGTCTAACACCCAGATCTCCAGGCTCCCAAAGGGCTTTTTCTTTCTTAAAAAAAAGTAATGATAATATTTTTATAAAATATTATGTATATATGCTTTTATTTTTTTAAGATTTATTTATTTACTTTATTTATTCCCCCTGTCCCAGATGGTTCTCTTGTCTGTCTACTCATTGTTTATTGTTTGCTCGCCTTCTCCAGGAGGCACTGGGACCCGAACCTGGGACCTCCCACGTAGAAGGCAGACTGGTTGAGCCACATCAAATAGTGCTGAAAACTTTGTAACCTAAACATCAGACTTTGTACCTTTTCTCCTTGCTCCCTATTTTTGTTGAAATAAAATATTTTGTCTCCTACTATTTGTGTTGAAATCTCTCGTCCATTTCCCGTCCCCCGTCCCCCGATTCTTTTTGCCTTTTCTTAAACTTGTAGGTTAATATCTTTAAAAAAATTTATTTATTTAAATTATGTATTTGTTCCTGTACCAGAGTTGTCTGGGGAGGGAGAGGAGATAAATGCATTTGGTCAGTCAGTCATACTGAACACAAATCCAGTTTCTTACTGCACTGCCCCCAAATGATCCTTTGTCCCCACATACCTCATTTTTCTGAAATCAACCAACTGTCCAGTGCTCATTTAGCTCAACTGAGCTTAGCATGGTGCTAGGGACTCTGGTTGTAAGAATTCATGTCCTGCCTTTAAGGACTTGAGTAAGGCCTGGAAAGAAATTATTTACAAGTAGGAAACAATGAGCAGATAACAGGAGTGTGAGCCCTTCTGTCTAGTCCATGCAACACTTTACCAGTATCAAAGAGCTTGCACGTCCATTACCTATTTCACAGCAGCATACAATCACAGCTTAGGTTGTTTGGTGCTGACCTCAAAGCTGAAATCCAGACACTGCTCTGTCCCAAAGGGCAGCATATATGAAATCAGGATTGTGAACCCTCATATTCATGGTACTTGTAGTTTCTCGTTCTGCACTTTTGTCTGCAGAGCCCGGGGCAGCTTCTTTTTGCCTCAGGGAGATGGGAAATGCACTCCCAGATCTCTACTGCAGAGAAGGAAAAATGGAGGGAGGGCCCCAAGCCGAGAGCTCACTTCTAAATGATTCACTGGGCCCAGTTTTTCCTCTACCTCCTCCCACATAGATCTCAGTTTGGAATAAAGAAATTGGCTTCTTTGAGTACACTTACCAGCGCTCAGTTTGGTTCAAGAATAAAAAAAAATAATAATAATAATAACAATAAAAGAGTCAGAAATAACTCTGAACACTTCAGTAGGGGGATTTTCCTGGAATCCAAACCAAAGTCTGTTCATTGCCTTGGTTGGAAAGTGACATTCATTTAAGTATGTCTTTCTGTTGCCAGCCTGCTGCAGCTTCCCACCATCTCAATGATGCTAGGATTCTAGAATCTTCCATGAATGTGAGTGTTCACAGCCCTGATTTCAAATATGCTGCCCTGTTGGGACAGAGCAGTGTTCTGATTCATATATGCATTTATTTATTTTTGTTGCCATATTGCTGTAGCTTCCTACCATCTCAGTGATTCTAGGATTTGGAGTAGTTTGGCTATTTCACATTGACTGAGACTTCAATGTGGAAGACAAGGGGACAGAGGGAGGGGATGGTAAGAGGGTAGTAAACCAATGTGTGTTACAGTTTAGATTTGTCAGGCTCATTTGTTGCCCCAGTACCCTGAGACACTTGGATGGAGCCAGAAATAAACCAGGGCTGAGGAAGACAGCAGGGGTAGACCTGATGGGCCCCAGAATGTCTGAAGTCCTTTGAAAGAGCACAGATTTGGATTGGTTAGCTTGATGTCCCATCCCTCTTCACCAACCCCACTGAAGTCCAGTCAAGCCTCAGAGACTATTTGCTATCACTGACTCCAGTAACACTAAGTGCTCCACTGCACTGGGCCTTTGGGAAAGTTCCAGTTGTTGCACCCTCTGCTCTGCCTAGAAGTGGGACTTGGGTCACATGGTTTTATTGTTATATATTTGGTACTGTAGAGGTTAAAATACCTCTGAGTGGTAAATGGGACCACTCCCCACCAAGTAAGAGCTGGCTGGGAGTAGAAGAGGGGAATTCCCTGATTCCCTGTGCCTGTGAATCAGGGCCCCTGTGCTGAAAGGTACACCCCACTGCCCGAAACTCAGACTCACAGGTGAGTCAGCAATGCCCCACCTGAGCATGGAAGAAGGCAAAACGAAGAGAACACCTCCGGTCCAAGCCACAGTGGGGGTGTTTGAGTCCCAAAGGAGCTCCTTTGAGAATGCAGAATTGCCTCCTCCAGAGCCCTTGCAGGGGACTCACAAGATGTTCTCCTTCCCCAGAGCAAGCAGATGAGGTGTACCTCAAGCAAAGAAGACTTCAGAGTGGCCTATTGCCAGGTCTTATCATTTGAAGAGCCAGGAAGTTCCTTCTGATCTCTACCTTAATTCCTCCTGCTTTATCCCCTTTGATTGATTCTTCAGTAGAGTAACATGAGAAAAAGGACTTTGTTTTGTTCATTGTAGTATCTGCAATGTCTAGGTCTTGGGGTGATTTTCTTTTTTAAAAAAAGTATTTAACAATCAGTGCAGCACCAATTGGAAAAGACTCTGGCTGGGGTACTGAGCAGGGTTCTGGGCCAGGTGTTAACTGTCTAGTTTCTGGATAGATGGTGGGAAGGCAGGGTGTCCTGGGAAGGGTTGGGGGGACTGAAGCAGTAGCTACTCACTACCTGATACAGAATTCTTACAATGTTATCTGTAGGCAGGGCAGCAATTCTAAGAAGTTCTAAGCAGCTCAACCTCAACCCTGTTTAGAATAGCATCTGGTACATAGTGGGCCCTCAGTGATGAATTTAGAAAGCTTGCTGTCTCAACTTATGCTAGTGAAACAGAAGAACCTTCTTAGTACTTCCTTGCCCTCTTTCAATGCCACACATACTAAGCCTTTTGGCTACCAGGAGATTCCTTGATCTGGCATGCCTATTGCTTAGAATTTGTCTTCCACAGATCATCAGAACTGTTCTGTTGGGGAACGGATGTAGCTCAAGTGGTTGAGCACCTGCTTCCCATGTACAAGGTCCTGGATTCACTCCTTGGTATCTCCTAAAAGCAAAAACAAAAGCTGCCAAAAACCCTGATTTTTCTTCTGTCTTTACCCTTTACCCATGCTTTCTGCTCCAGGTGGGGATAATTCTAAGAGGAAAAAGTCCTGGGCTTGGGTTCTAGTTCTGACTTGGGGGTAATTTGCTATGTGACCTTGAGCAAATCACTTAATCTCTCTGGGTCTCAGTTTTCTCAGTTGTACAAAGGGGAATTTGGACTAGAGCTTGCAAACTCAGATGCCTAAAGGGTTAGGCAATTAAAATAATGAGTGAAATTAGTAGAGTGAGGGTTGTGGTGACTGTGTGTGTAGGCACCCTTTAAATGGGGCAGCTCTTGCCAGGTGGGACTTCCATAAGCAGATGGAAGATGCTGCTTGTTCAGTGAGCTCATCAGCAGTAAAGAGCAGGCTGTGCTAAGGAGATAGCCTTTCCCCTGACGAAGGGAAGAGTGGGCACAGGCAGTGGTTGAGACAGAGGCTGGCTGAGTCAGGCCTTAGGGCTTGCTCCCTTCCCAGGCCTGCACTGGATACGACCCAAAGCCGGGCCGGGTGGGTGAAGGTGTCAAGTCCATCCTTACCAATCTGGGTCTCTCCAACCTACTCCTCCAACTGACCCTCACTCATTACCTTACACACCCAAACCTACGTGGCTTGCTCATGCCTCATCTCATTTGTACTAGTTCTTTGCTTAAGGTTGGAGGATTTGTCTCACTTACTTGTACCCAGTTTGCTGTAAGCATGCTCTATATGGTGAGGGGTATTTACTGCAGTGGGGAAGGGAAAGGAACCCTCATGAAGCTGCTGTTAGGGGAAGCACTGGCCTTGAATTCCAGGTAATAGCAAGGGATACCATCTTACTCTGTAAGGCACTGTCTCTATCATACTTTTTTTATCCTTACACCAATAATAATTGCAAGTTCTTATATAGGGCTTGATATGTGCTAACTACTGTTCCAAACATTTTTATATGTATTAATTTAGTTAATATCCACAACAACCTTATAAGGTAGGTTCTATTAGTAAGGAAGCTCAGGCCCAGAGGCCTTAAGAACTTTCCCAAGTCTGTAGCAACTAATGGAGTTGGTGTTTAAACCCCAATAGTTGGCTCCAGAGGCCATGTTTTCAATCATTACACCACAGTGATTAGAAAAGGCAGGAATTATTATTCTCATTGAATAGAGGAGGAGACAAACTCAGAAGACATTTACCCAGGGTCACCCGGGTAAGAGGCAGAGTAGGGGCAGAATTCCTGTCCTGGAAGCCACACGCCTTCCCCCCAAACCCGACCAAGGGTCCCAAGACCCTGCCCCATATACCACTCCTTTCACATACTTAGGCCCACGGGTAGCAGGGCCAACCCCGACTCTGAAAACCCTTACTTGTGCTTAACTGTCTTCATACCGCAGGGTAATTATGGCGCACGAAGGAGGCATCCTATCCTTGGATCTGACCTCCCAGTCGTTTCCAGTTCCCACGACCACCAGCCCCGAGGCGAGAGGGCTAAGCTGGGGTCTGGGACTTTCACGGGCGAAGGACAGAAGAGAGGGAGTGAGTAGGGGAAGGGGCCGGCGGGGCTGGGCCGCCCAGGAACGCAGAGGGTCGTTCCTCGCCACGCGCCAATCCCGGCCGCCAGGGGGCGGGGCCGCAGCGGGAGGCGAGGCCGCGCGGCGGGGGAGGCCGCGGCGTCCTGGGGCGGAGGCGCTGACGTGAGCTCGGCGCACCTGGGCCGGGCAGGTAAGGGCTGGTGCGGGACCGGGAGTGGAGCCCGCAGTCCCTACCAGCGCGGAGCCTGGCGCCACTTGCCCAAGCCGTCGAGGAGCGCCGTGGCGACGGATGATCTCAGCGGGAGTCTTGGTTCAAAAGGACGTCGGCTTCGTGTAACCCGATTGAGGAAAGGTAGGGACGCCAGCTTTTGGAGAGTGATTTGTGGGAGCGGCGGACACGTCCGCGAGTGGGGAAGGGTCCGCTCCAGTGTTTGTAGGGCAGCTTGTTTGGGGGACACCTGTTTGGGCTTGTTTGGGGATCCTCGGTGGGGCTGGGTACCTCTCGCCCTCGTCCAGGTAGCATTGGGGCTGTCCCAGCCCTGGGGCGCTGGGCACCTCCTACCGCCTTACTTCTATCTACTCCCTTTCTTTCTCCTCTGGGACGGGGCGCGCTGCTCTGCCCCCCACCCTCACCCCCTACCCCAGGGTAGAGCTAAGGCGCTCCGCCCCCGCGCTCACCCTCTCCCTTCGGTCTCACACACCAGTTTGCTTGGCGGCTGGTCACTGTGTCCAGGACGAGATTTCCCAGGCCCTCCGGCCCTTGGTCCTGGTGGATGTTTTGGGAAATTCGGGGTGGCGGCGGTCAGGAGCTTGCGTCGGTTTGTTTTTCCTCTCTGAATTGGTTTAACACAGACCGGCCCCTTGCCCTGGGTGTGGGAAACACCCATGTATTCCCAAGTAGCCGGGTTAGTGCCGGGGAAGGTGGCGCCGGGTGTGGTTCCTCTGGGGGTGAGGCCCTATTTTGCCTGAAGGGGCTGGAGGGCGGGTGTGGAAAAATGGGGAAAGCCGCCCCTCTCTGACTAGAAAGGAGGCCTGGGGTGCCACTTTATGGAGAAACCGTCTTTGGGGTAAAGGGTCGCTCCTGCCCCAAACTTCTTCTCTTGGTGAGTGTCAAGAATGGAAGACAAGGAAGGGAGGGGGAGAAGACGCTTGAGTAGGGATTGGTGAAGGCCGGTGCTGACCCACAAGAGTAGTTTAGGGTTGGATGCATGTATAATACATGACAGCAGCACCTAATACCCCACAGCTCCCTCTCACCATTCTTCAGCTTTAATCCAGCAGGGAGGAAGCGTGTGGGAATTATGGCTAGAGGCCCAGAATTTACCCCTAAGGAGGACTAAATGAAGGGAAGGCTGGGAAATTGGAGGGATGGCATTTCAGTTCCCTGCAGGAGGAAGGGGAAAAAACGGGATCACAGCTAAGGCCTAGCTACAAGAAATGGCCAGTGTGTTTTACTCTGAGCAAGTTCTTGACTTGGGGGTGGCAGTGTCCCTGGAAACTAGTCTGGGTAGGGGCTGCGGAAGTGGTAGTGGGGATGTTTTAGAAGACTGGCTTCTTGGAATTGGGGGTGGGGGGGTGGGGGAGAGGACAGTTAGTGGTGCCCTGGTGAGGTTGAAAGTATCCCTGCTCTATGCTTAGTATGAAGAGAGCAGATGGGTAGCATCTTTGTCTTTTGGCTGGTTAAATATCTGTTGGAGACACATGCCTTGAATTTCACTGTGATGGCAGCAATAGATACTGCATTCAGCTAGTTTAAGGTGGTTCTGTGGGCACGGCAATTTGGTGGCAAGAGTGCTTTAAAAATGAACTCTGATTTAGATGTGCTTGAGGGTGGGTGTCGAGCAGTCTCCTCCCTAAATCACTTCTTTGATCCTCTATGCTATTGGCATCTTTGTTGATGTTTTCGGTCATCTCCTCTTAGTGTGAGGGTCCAGTAAAAGAAGGCAGGGTGCAGTGGTAGGCTTTGGTGCAGGGCACTCTGGTAGAGGGCACTCTGACTCTGGAGCCCAGATAAAGTACTTAATTTCTCTGTGCCTCAGTTAACACGCCATAAAATAGGGACAATCCTCTTCCAGGATTGTGAGGATGAAATCAGACATATTAAGCAAAAGTATATTTAAAAATTGTAAAGCCCAAAACAAACAAACAGAGAGAAAAAAAACCCTCTAAAGCCTGGGCAGATAGAAAGGATTGTTGTTTTTATGGTCTTCATCAGCTCAGCACCATCATCTTTTATATCTTCCAGTGGCCAAGAAATGTCTTATCTTCCTGTGGTTAAAAATATACTACTTGTAGGTTTAAAAAAATACATAATTGAAACATGATCATTGTAGGAAAATGTGACTCCTATATAAATGTATAGAGGTGAGTATAAAAATCATCCATTATCCTTTCATCAGGTCACCATTATGAACATCTTGTTGCACTGGTATATTTCTTTCCTTTTTTATTCTGTACATATGTGCACATGTAACAGGTATATGTTATGTTACAGAATGGAGATACTGCTATGCAGTCAATGTTGTATACCATTTGTTTTCCCCTTAACTTTATATTGTAAACATTTCCCCAAATTCAATAAAAATTCTTCAGAAACAACATTGTTAATAGCTGCATAATATTATAGCCTGTGGATGTACCATAATTAACCATTCCCCTCCTATTGGTCATGTAGATTGCTTCCATTTTTTTTTTCTCTCCCTTTCTGCCTGTTTTCAGAGTCTTAGTTACCAGTGGTGAATCTTGGCTGACTTTCAGAAGAGGGTGGGGCCCGGAGGAGGGCAGGCTGGGGCTCCTTGCTATGGGGCTGGGAGGTGGGGTTGTTCATGTGTATTGCCATCTTGGGAGAACACTGAGAACCCAGGGTTATAGATCTTAATCACTGATCTCTATGGGTAGCTGCTTCTCCCTCCCCATTATTATGTGTAGTTCCTTGTCTTGGCTTGGTTGCCTTAATTTTTTTCTTGACAGGCTGTGGATCAACTAGGATAAGTAAGCCTTTTTCTTCAGAATCCATGATCAGTTAAGAGGTACATTTCATGTGTCTGGTAGACCCAGAAGCAAGAAATTACAACAGAGAAATTCTCAAAGCCCTTCGCCAGGTTGGCCAGTTCACTGCCCACTTTGCTGTTCTCTGTCCTTCCCTTGCCCCATCCCCCTCACCCCCAGTTGTATCTCCAGTAGGGCTAGGTCTAGGGAGGAGAAGGTAGAACTTAACCTTGAGAATATGCATTCCCCCCTCCTTATTAGGTTTAAATGCCCTCCATGGCTTGATGGTTTGACATGTGGCCCTACTAAACAACCTAAATCAAAGCCAGGAACGTTGGGGGAGAGGAGATGGGACTCTGCTTGTTACCCTCATCTGCCTACTGTGAGCTGTGCCCGCAGTGAGAAGGTTTCAGTTGCAGGACCTGGTAATTGGGTCCAAAAGCTCAGGTGAAAGCAGGCCCTGCCTTGCTCTGAAAGTGCCAGAGGCTGAGCTGGGTTTGGGTTTTTCCCATTTGTTGGCAATCTGGCTGGGACAGTAAGTGGTAGTAGGGACCGCCCCCTCTAAACTCCTCCGAGTGGGACTTCAAGCTGACTCTTCTGGTTTGGTTTCTGAACCATGGTCCAGGTGGGGATCTTTGTGTATGAAGGTGGCTTATCTATCTTCCTCTCCTCCACAGGCCATTGTGGGCCTTGAGCAGTTCCAGTCCTCAGGAAGGAGCTTCTGATGAAGACACTGGAGTTTAGTGTTTAGTGACGTACACAGTGCGTGGTGCACAGTAGGTGGTGAACAAATATTTGCCATGTAGATGAGTGTTATTTTTCTAGGCATCCCTATATCACTTGAAATAAAAACCAAACAAAATAAAGCAACCCCCCCCCAAACCCCAAACACAACATCCCTGATAAACAATTCTCCAGTGACTGGGTTTTCCTTCAGGCACCCCATCTGGGCAGGCCTTTGTTTCCTGCCGAGACTGCCGGCAGCTTTATGCTATCTGCTATGCCCATGTGTTTTAATGAGAATCAATTGCAGACTTTACCCGGGCTGGCTTCTGCAACCAATCAGTTCACTCCAACCTCTGTGGGGAGATAAACAGACCCAGGTGAGGAGGCTGTCCTAGCTATGCAGGACAGTTTTTTTTTTTTTTTTTAGGATCATACTCTAGGGTTAGGAACTCTGGTCTTTATCTTAGGGCTTCTGAGCTTTATTAGACTCAGTTACAGGAGTGGTCTCAGAGCCTCTGCCTCCAATGTTCCCAAACTTTCTCCCAAACCCTAGATTGTCCTGTGGATACCCAGTGGAGACACCTTTTTCTAGGAATAGAATCTTTGGGCGGCAAGGAGAAAAGGAAGCTGATTGGAGGCCTAGCTCTTCGGTTCCTGGAGGACACACTGCCTGCTCATCCACGTAAGTGAGGACTTCAGATCCAGTACCTACCCCTCACCTACTTCTCTCTCACCATGAGGTGTGTCATTTCTTACTAAAATATTCCCATCCGCCCTTAGTTGTCTTGTTTATAAAGAGAAGGTGCTTCAGCTTCTTGCCCATATATTTGCTGTTTCCATAACTTTTTCCTCCCATCTCCTGGAATGAAATTGAAAAGAGCAATTTACCTTCTCTTTCCAAAGCCCTTGGTACTTCAGGAAGGACTGTGTTCCAACAGGGATGACATCACCTTTTTTATTTTTTTGCTTCAGGATTTAAATAGAAGAAATGTGATCCACTTGCTTGATAAGTCTGATTTGGCTAGAGCATGAAGTATAAATGGCCTTGGAATAAGAATCAAAAGAACCTTTTAACCTCTTTTCTTTTCTTTCCCACCTGGCACAGTTTATTCCCATATTTAGTTTCTTTGCTGTAATCTAATGAAATAGTAGCTCTATCATGCGGGAACGGTGGCTGGGAAAAGTTCCCAGTGGCTGGCCTAATTCTCTTGCTCTCCCTACTTGTTTCTCCCCTTCCCCCACACTCCAGACCATGGCCCTCCACCCCCGCAGAGTCCGGCTGAAGCCCTGGCTTGTGGCCCAGGTGGATAGTGGCCTCTATCCTGGGCTCATCTGGCTACACAGGGACTCCAAGCGTTTCCAGATTCCCTGGAAACATGCGACCCGGCATAGCCCCCAACAAGAGGAGGAAAATACCATCTTCAAGGTAAAGGACTTCTTCTACCATCTGACTCAAGATTTTTTCCCAGTTCTTTCAGATCTTTTTGTTTTTGTTGTTATTGTTCTTCCTATTTTGGCACAGGAATACACTAGATCTCACTTATGAAACAGAATGTTTATGATGGGTGTACCCAACCTTAATGGCATGGTAATTCCTCTTGTTAGAGTACACCATAATGGTTGAAGCACTTCATTCTTTCTCATTGGTCCAAGGTACTCAGCTCATGTCCCAAAGGATCCAAGATGGGGTTGACCAAACTCCTGTGAGAGATTGTAGTGATGTAGTTGCTCCAATACCTGCCAAGGGTCTATGCCTCCTCTCCATTCACTCAGGGCTCTTTGGATGAAGAGAGGTGCTTGGTCCTGGGGATAGGTAGCCAGACTGGAACTGAACTATGCAGTGTCAGCAGGCTTCTAAAATAGCTAGGATGGGTGTAGAGGGTCCTCAGGAAGCTTTTCTTTCTTTCTTTCTTTTTATATATATATTTATTTATTCTTTTTTTTTTTTTTTTTTTCTTTTTTCTTTTCCCTTCCTTTTATCACTGTGTTATCGGATGTCCGGTGTGCCGTGACACCTTCCCCCTTTCAATCCCCATTGTCTCCCAATTTTTCATTTCTTTCTTTCTTTTTTATTAATCAATTTTATTAAAATGTATTCACAACTATACAGTCCATCCAAAGTAAACAATCAATGGCTTTTGGTACAATCACAGAGAAGAAGTTTTTCTTTTGTTAGTAAAATGCTTTGCTCTGCTTAAAAATTAAAGGCAGTTTAATTTCAAGTTTTTAAATAACATTGATGTGATTGTCATTTTATTTAACTGAAGACGAGATTTAGTCATGTGGCATTTTACAGAATTTCAGTGAAACCAAAGCATGACTTAAGAAAGAAATAAGTAGGAAGCTGGTTGGTTGGTAGGAAGAGGTTTCATGTGGTCTCCAACTCTGGAAGGCCAATGCCTCTGCTCCAGACCAACTGCTCTTTGCTGGTCAGTCTATCATCTCATGAGTAGTTTTGGTTCTTCACTCCCACGATACAGAAAAGTGAGTTTGTCTGTTACTTGACTTAGACGCTGGGAACCAAAAGCAAAATCCAATTCCTGCCAGGACCTCTCATGATTGATCCCCCAGGTTCCTGGTGAGTCTGGATTGGAGAAAAGGCAGAGAAGGTAGGCGCAGGGCTCAGAGAGGAGCCATCCTAGAGATGCTTCCTACCCAAATCAGTTATCTCAGATGTGGAAGAGAGAGGCAGAGAGAAAATTGACCTGAGTGTACCTAGAAAGAAAGTAAATGAACTTTAATTCATATATTAAGTAAGACTGTAAAAGTGATAAGGAACATATTTGTAAACTAGTACCAAGTATTGAATTTGGCATTGAGAAAAAGGGATAGGTCTGCCAATGTGCTTAGGACCCTTTCTCTGGCCCAGCTGGCCTCCCATTGTGGCCTTGGTCCAAAGCTGGGTTTGTTGTTGAAGTGTCTGGCAGTGGCTGGCCATGGGGGAAGAGGCTGGTTCCTAATAGCCCTACTTGTTAGAATGAGCTGCATGCTTAGAGCTTGAGGAAAGGATGGCTGGGGAAGGTTGCTTGTAATATTTATATCTATATATATGTTTGAAGAATGGAGAAGGAGAGCCTGTAGAAGCCAGGAGAAGAGCGTGGGTGCTTTCACAGATCCCAAGCTCTGATGGGCCTTTGGCAGGAAATGCAGGCAGGACACTAGCATTAAATGGGCCCCTGCTATGTGCCCTACATCTTTTAGCTTGTTTAATTTTCATGACAACCTGGGTATTACCTTTAGGTTGTAGATGTACAAGTTGATTGTCAGAGGGGCTAAGGAACTTGCCAAAATCACGCAGCTAGTAAGTGGTGGAGCCAAGATTTGAATGGGTCTATCTGCTTCCCATTATCAGACTTTCCCTTCTGACCAGGCTCAAATGGGATTACCATGATGTGTGGTCTTGAGCAAATCACTTAACCTCTCTGGGCTTCAGCTTCCCATTCAATAAAATGAGGATGAAACTAGTCTTGCCTGTCTTAAAGGATTATTATGAGAATCAGTGAACTGATGTATGGGATTTGTAAAGTACCACAAAAACACAAGGTTTATTTTCATTGTAGGAAGAGAAATAGGGACCTACATATTGACTGGGATCTCTTGGAAGAAAGACTGAGAATGGGTTTGAACAGAGTAATGTTTATAAATCACAATGGTTGCCACGTAGAAGATCACAGACCCTTCTTTGTTGATGCTGAGGGTCGAACCATAATGGGAATTGCTCTTTGCTGTATCAGCCTTAGGTCTTTAGCATCAGTGGAGTGGGCCCGGGGGAATGGCTGTGTGGTGAGCAGGAAACTGGGGCTGTAGTTCGGGTGAGTCTGGCTGCTCTCTATGGAGGGACAGGGCTTTAGGGAGTCATAGAAATTTGCAGACCTGTGCCAGAGTCTGCACAGCTTGCGTCGGCCACGTTGGGCCAGAATGAGAGAGGGCACTGAGGGTCAGAGAAGGGAAGATGTGGGGGGACAGCAGCCAGCTACCACCAGTGTATTAGTCGGAATTCCCCAGGAAACAGAACCAGAACCACATCCCCATGTGACTGTGGGGATGGGCAAGTCCAAATTCTGTAGGGCAGGCCATGAGCTGGGAGCTCTGATGAAGGTTTTCGATGAACTCCCCAGAAGAAGCTGGCTGGCTGGAGTAGAGATGGAAATTCCCACTTCTGACTGCTGAAATCATCAGTTCTCCTTCAACTGATTGGATGAAACTTCTTTCAATATTTAAAGCAATCTTCTCAGTTGATTGTAGGTGTAATCAGTCATAGATGCAATTAACTTACTGATGATTTAAATCCATGAAATTGCCTCACAGTAACAATCAGACCAGTGCTTTCTTGACCAAACAATTGGATAACATAATTTAGTCAAGTTGACACATGAACTTAACCATCATAACCAGGTAACTGGAGCTGTGCCTCCCGTGACTAGGGACCAGTGAAGTTGAAGTCCCCTGTGGGGGGTCAGATGGAAGGGAGCAGCCTTCAGGCCCCCTGGTGCCTGGTAAGCCTCCTAGAGCAGCACAACTTTGTCACACCTCTTCATTCCATGCCACAAAACAAATAGAGGAGCCTGAGAAGAGGGTTAGAGGAAATGAATCTGAACTGGAGGAGGAGGGATTTAGATTAGCTATTTTGTTTTTATTTTTATTTTATTGTGGGTAAAAATCAAATTTTTCACAATACAAACCAATATTTGTAAACTGATATATAAATATATATGCAATATATGTGGATTTGTTAGATTAGCTATTTGTAAAATGATATATTAATAGATATGCATATATGTGCATTTGTTAGATTAACTATTGGAAGAAACTTCCTCATGATTGTGAGGCTCTGTAGTGAGTGACTGAGGGGGATCAGAGAGCTCTAAGAATGGCAGAAAGCACAATCAGTTTCATCTAGAGGAAGAAGTCTGGTAGGAGCAGAGGCAGGGAGTCAGGCTTGGACAAGGTGATCTGCCTTGTCAGCTTGGGAGAGCTGGTGTGCCTGCTTCCCATCCTGAGTTCTCTTCTAATGATATCCCCCTTTTCTATATCAGAACACGTACCACACTAATGAAGAAAGCAATCTGGGAATAGGTTAGCAATGGGAGGGGTGGAAAGCCTGCAGCAGAAATTAAAACACCTGTTTGACTTGGAAGTGGGACAGGCTTCTACTCCCTGCTTTGTTCCATTTTCTCACTGGGAGACTACCTTATCTCCCTCTTCTGGTGAAAGCATTGTGAGTTCCCATATTTGAAAACCAGTGAGGAAAAGTTGGATTGGTTTCAGGCCATGCTACTAGCCACTGGTGTGGTTGACAGCATAATGTTTCCAACAAGGTAGGGGTTTGAAGAACTAGGGAAAGGTAAGGGGTGTGGGTTTATTAGGATTTGAGGCCCTCAGGCAATGGAGCAAACTGAAGCCCTGAGAGTGCTTCCTGCCCTCCTAGGGCTGTTATTCCTAAAGCATCAGGTATCTATAACCCTTTATTTTTGCATCAGACTGAAGCCAGCAAGGCCAAATGCTTCAGATCATCTGCCAGTCCCATTTGTCTTATTTCTTGTTGTTTAAGTAACTCGGGTAAAAACAAATAAGCTCCCCCACAAAACAAAAACAAACAAACAAAAAAACCCTGAAATCCTGCTATCCAAAGTTATCATTATCATTCTGGTATATGTCCTTATAGACTTTTCTTTATTTTCCAACCCTTCATTATAACACTGTAGTCTGACAGGGGCTGGTACCAACACTGGAGATACAGCTACTCCTTTTAAAAGACTGTGTTTGCTTATGGTTTAATTTCCTTCAGGCCCTGCCTTGCCTAGTCCTAAGGGCAGTGCTTCCATATAATGGGTTTGGTGTGGTATGGCAGTCAGGCAGCTGTGTGTGTACATATGAGGAGAGAGGGTGAGCACACACTTTACGGCAGTTCTGGGCAATGGCAGGCACTCACTGTGGTTTCCCATTCCTTAGGCCTGGGCTGTGGAGACGGGGAAGTACCAGGAAGGGGTGGATGACCCTGACCCAGCTAAATGGAAGGCCCAGCTCCGCTGTGCTCTCAACAAGAGCAGGGAATTCAACCTGATGTATGATGGCACGAAGGAGGTGCCCATGAACCCAGTGAAGATATATCAAGTGTGTGACATCCCCCAGCCCCAGGGTTCGATCATTAACCCAGGTGAGGCCCCGACTGCTGGGGAGAAGGTGGGCAGTATGCCAGGCCCCTGGGATAGCTTCTTAAAGAGATAGTCGCCCTTAAAACAGCCTGATGCATGAAGTTTAGATTGGTAAAGCAGGAAAACTTTTCTCTGGGAAGGATCCAGAGAACAAAAGACCTAAACTCAGCAAAATACTCTTACTCGTTTAGGGGAATGGTTATTAGCCTGATTGCGTAAAGCATTAGAAATTAGAGAAAGTAAAGAATTCTTTTGTAAAAATAGCCTCTCTTTCTTGGGATGCCACTGAGTTAAGAGGCCACATGGTTTGGAAGAAGGAGAAATTAAGACTTGGAAGTTTGATTTCTAAACTTGGCTTTTATCACTTTACCGCTTGAGTGTCATTGAATCAAGTCACTTGACCCCTTGAGCCTCATTTTCTTCAACTGTAAATTGTGGGCTCCCGTTTTTTCCTGCCTAAATCAAAGGCTGTTGTAAAAATCAATTGTCGTGACTGATGAAATTGATTAAGTTCTTTATATATGTTGGATGTGTGATCATTTAATTTGTAGGATACTATTGCCAGAAGACTACCACCTGATCTTCCTATTTACCCAATGCTTAGCAAGTCCAGACTGAAAGCCAGACAATTTAGAATTGTACTGTAGTGAATCCAGTGAGGCCCTGAAATGAGGGCCTGTTCTTTACATTAAGCTTACAAGGGTGAGAAGTTGGTGACCTCGAGTCTATAAAAGGGATTCTAATGTGTAGGAAGAAGGTTAGAGTAGGAATTAAGAGATTTCTAGAAGAAGGGTGTAGGGCCTGGAGCTCCTGGAGGGGAAGATGAGTTGGAACCAGGGGTTAAATACAGCCTCAGTGCCCATTGTTTTTAGCTAGGGCATTGAGGGTAGATGCTGAAATTGAGGGGCAACTGCTTTGCTAGAAGCCTCTTTTGTGGGATGGGTTGGCTGCAGGGATAACAATGCAACCTGACCTGCTTACTTGCCTGCTTGTGTGTCTATGTCTTGAGTAGGATCCACAGGGTCTGCTCCTTGGGATGAGAAAGATAATGATGTGGATGAAGAAGATGAGGAAGATGAGCTTGATCAGTCACAGCACCATGTTCCCATCCAGGATACCTTCCCCTTCCTGAACATTAATGGTGAGTGTATGAGGTGGTACAGGGGACTTTAACCTTGGAACTGCTGACTTTTGGCCACCACTGTGCTGGGAGCAATGCTGGGCCCTGTGGCCAGGCTGCTGATCTTTGGCAAGTGGGAGTCACAGCCAAGAGAACACCACTGGTTCAACTATCCCAGTGGGGCAGGTTCTAGGCATAGAGAAAATCTTCTGAATCTTATGTGGTAATTCAAGGAAATAGAAATTTAAATTCATCTGAAACCCATGCACAAATATAAAAGCTGTTATAAATTTGGCCTACTTCCTTCAGGCCAAGGACAGATGTCATTTTCTTGAGTTGAAGGCAAACCCTTCTGATATTTCCCTTGGTATAAATTCCTTGTCACTTGGAAGGCCACTGTGTTGCAAAGCAGGTACCAAATCTCCCATTGTAAATTCTGAGGCTTCTGGAACACAAATTGACTTGCTCTTCTGCATCATCTTCACCTCAGCTGTCCAATGAAATGCTTTTAGTCAAATGACATATGTTCAGTTGAGCAGCTTTTCACTACCTTTCTAGTACCATGTGGCAGCTATGGGTCAAATGAGATATTTGTGCCATCTAGAAAAGCTGTATCAAGATGATTTCTTTAGGTCTTTAGAGTTCTCCACTCTACAAGGTGCCTCAGGATCTGAGAATGAGGAAGTGACTAATTTGTGCTATCTACTTGCCCTTTTTCATTCACTCTGCCATTTATATCTTTGCAGCCAAGTGGTGAGTAAAGAAAAGTTTCATAGAGGTCTTTCACATTAAAATTGCCACATGTTACATTCCCATTTGGTGAAAATTTAAGTGTCGGGCATATGGAAATCTTCCCAAATCCTTTGCTGACTTATGCTGTTATTCTCACTCCTTAAAAGGATGCAACTTATTTCCAGGATCCTGATTTCCTATATATATTCATATTTTATTAAAGCTATTATTGTATGTCCTTATGTTATGGGCTGCCTTGAGTGTCTTTTGGAAAAATGAGGCACATATATTAAAAACAAAAAAGTAAAATGGGTATATAGACTTAACTAGACTTGAACACAAAGGGTCAGAGAAATATTAACCTGTGATTTCACAGCTGTTGGGGCAGAGGAAAAAGAATTGTTGAAGAATAGACACCTAAGAGCTGAGGCTAGGAGGAGAAATCTGCAGACTTTGGAGGGTGCCAAGTTTAACAATATCAGGGAAATATGATGGACTTTTCACTTTTTAAAAAAGCTTTAATTGAATAATTTTGAATAAATAATACTTTCACATGGTTTAAAATTCATAAGGTTCCAAAAGGTAATCAGTTGAAAGGTTTCCCTTCCATTCTGTTCCCCATCCTCCTGCTTCCTTCCCTGAGGAGACTAATCTTTCTAGGTTCTTGAGTTTCCTTCCAGAGATCTTTTATACATGTAAAGTACTTGTTTTTAATAGAGTTTTTATAATAAGCTAATCAACTAATTCAGTTGAGTTCATTTTATGGGAGACAATAAGCTTCTGTTTGATTGGTGGGGCCAAATTTTACAACAAGGAATCTTTCACACATGCCCATTCTAATTTTTAAAAAAATTTTTTTTAAAGATTTATTTATTTACTTTATCCATTTTAAAGCCCCCCTTCCCCATTTGCTGTTTTGTGTCCATTCGCTGGGCAGCTTTCTGTGTCTGTTTCCTGCCATCTCTTCTCATCCTCCTCCTCCAGTCTTCACCAGGATTTGATCCTGGAGACCTCCGATGTAGGAGAGAAGTGTTCTGCCACCTGCGCCACCCTGGTTCCTGGCTTTCGGCGCTTTCGGAGCATCTCGTCTTGTCTCTCCCCTGCGTCTCTCTCCTGTTACGTCATCATCTTGCTGCATGGCTCCCAGGGCCTGGCGGCTCACCGGGACACAGAGCCTGGCAGCCCATGCGCCTTCTATATATATATATATTTAATTTTACCGGGAGTTCCGGGGATCGAACCCAGGTCCCTCCATATGGCAGACGGATGCCCAACCATTTGAACCACCTCTGCCCCCCATGCCCATTCTAATTTAATCCCCAGAGATAACTCACTTGTTGTCTGCATATCTTCAGCAAACACAAAATTTCAGAGCTATGTGTTTATGGGAGCTGTAATATGAGTAGGAAGAAAAGCAGGAGCAGGGGAAATTTATTTCTTATTGTGTTAGTTGAGGGAATCGTTGTTGGGCTGGGAGATCACCACTAGGTCATGACCTAGTGTTTGACCTGTGCTGATTTTGTTAGTTCTTAGAGCCTCAGGTCAGGTGTTCTGCATGTGTGGTACCCCTGCCTTCTCACCCACATCCTTCTGTTCTAGGCTCTCCCATAGCGCCAGCCAGTGTGGGCAACTGCAGTGTGGGCAACTGCAGTCCTGAAGCAGTGTGGCCCAAAACCGAACCTCTAGAGATGGAAGTACCCCAGGCACCTATACAGCCATTCTATAGCTCTCCAGAGCTGTGGATCAGCTCTCTCCCAAGTAAGTGAGACCCGATCTTTATTGCTAGATCTTCAGCTCCAGTTATGGTCCCTTTTCTGTCCTGCCTTCTGCCTCCATTTCTTTGCCATGTATACAATAACTGCCTTGTCTCACAGGTGCCCTCTGTACCTAATTCCTAGCTGACTGATGAGTCACCAGGGAAGAAGTAAAGTAACATCAGTCCATGCCTAATTGCCCATGGAAATGCTTTGGTTGGTTACAGCTCTAGGTTACTCAACCCTTTGGTGGGTAGGAGGCCTGGGATTATCAGTCTGGCTAGGGGATTTGGGGACAAGGCCAGTTGTAGGATCTAGAAGTTAATGGCCATTGATTTGACCAAGGAGGCTCTGTATTTTAGGAGTTTTGGCACCCAGAGAGGAGGAAAACTCTCTTTCTGTATTCAAGAACCAATCTCATTGCCTCAGTTTTCTTTTCACATTCTACATGGTGAGGGTGTTAGTACCAGAAACTGAAATTTTGTCCAAGAGGTAAGTAGTTTTGATAAGATCTGTAAGGTTTAATGGAAACTTGTGGAGTGAAGATTTGTTTTGCGGGAAGCGGCTGTGGCTCAATCAGTAGGGCTCCCGTTTGCCATGTGGGAGGCCCCGGGTTCGGTTCCCGGGGCCTCCTGGTGGAGGCGGGCCTGCCCGCATGGCGTGGTTGGCTGGCCCGGCGAGCACAAGCAGCAAGGGGGGGATGGGTGAATAAATAAATAAAATCTTTAAAAAAAAAAAAAAAAAAAAAAAAAAAAGATTTATTTTGCTATGACCTGTGTCCTTTTATGCATATTATTAGATCCACAGTGTGTGCTCATGTGTGCATTTTCAGAAAGATGGTTTGATATTTCTTCTTGTTCCTCTGCTTTCTTTAAACAATGAGCCAAATATGAGCACAAACCAGATACCTTAGATTTGATCTCCTTTCAATGCCCATTGATCTGGAGACTCAGTATGAAATGAAGACCAGGACCCAGTACTTTGCTTGGTGAAATGCTAGCTCTTAGGGTGTGGTGACTAAATAGAGATGGTGTGAATGGACCTTGAACTGTTTGTTTCAAGGCAGTCTTCTGAGTGAATGTTCCAGGGATATTGTGATGTCTGCATTTATTGTGGGAAGGACAGCTTTGGCAGTGGCCTTCCTGAAAGCCACCCAAAGGGTAGCTTGATCTTGATGTATTGAGTCTTTTTTTTTCTTTTAAGGCGTTACTAGAGATTAAACTCAGGACCTTGTACATGGGAAGCAGGCACCCAAACCACTGAGCTACACCCGCTCCCCTTCATGAGTCTTAAAGATAGACAGAGGAGTGGACCAGAGTTCTCACTGTCCCCTCTTACCTTGCAGTGACTGACCTCGACATCAAGTTTCAGTACCGTGGGAAAGAGTATGGGCAGACCATGACTGTGAGCAACCCCCAGGGCTGTCGACTCTTCTACGGGGACCTGGGTCCCATGCCTGACCAGGAAGAGCTCTTTGGTCCTGTCAGCCTGGAGCAGGTTAAGTTCCCAGGTCCGGATCATATCACCAATGAGAAGCAGAAGCTGTTCACCACCAAACTGCTGGATGTCATGGACAGAGGACTGATCCTGGAGGTCAGCGGCCACGCCATTTATGCCATCAGGCTGTGCCAGTGCAAGGTGTACTGGTCTGGGCCATGTGCCCCATCGCTTGTTGCCCCCAACCTGATTGAGAGACAAAAGAAGGTCAAACTATTTTGCCTGGAAACATTCCTTAGCGGTGAGTCTTTCTTCAGTAAATCAGTGGTGGGAAGTGCTCCCTGGGAGTATGTTTCCCCTCTCCCTCCCTCCTTTCTTGCTTGGCTTTGCAAAGATCTTGACCAAAAAATGTAGGTCTTCTGGAGAAGAGAGCCTTGGTTCTGGAAAATGAAAGTGACCTAGACAATGAAGAAGGGGACCTCTCCAAAGCTATGTACTTGGATCCTATTTTGAGGTTGGCAGAAGAGGGAGGCAGCCTTGTTATTACTTCCTAAATGTTATCAGTTTATCCTTAACTTTGGAAGATGACCCCATTAATCATATATAGATTTAAAGATTTATTTATTTACTTACTTTTATCCATTTTAGCCACCCCCCCCACACACCATTTGCTGTTTTGTGTCCATTTGCTGGGCAATTCTCTGTGTCTGTTTCCTGCCCTCTCTTCTCATCCTTCCCCTCCTGTCTTCACTGGGATTCAATCCTGGGGACCTCCGATGTGGGAAGAGGCATTCTGCCACCTGCACCACCTCAGTTCCTGGTTTTTTGGCATGTCTCGTCTTGGCTCTCCCCTGTGTCTCTCTCCTGTTACGTCGTCATCTTGTTGCGTGGCTCGGTGGGGCCTGGAAGCATGCCTGTGTACAGAGCCTGGTGGCATGTGCACCTTCTATATATATATATATATATTACTGGGAGGTCTCAGGGATCGAACCCAGGCCCCTCCATATGGCAGACGGACACCCAACCATTTGAGCCACACCTGTCCCGCTCCATTCATCATATTAAGCAAAACATCCACTTTTCTTTTGGGAAATATCTGAGTGGTGAATCTTAAAATGTGTTTAAACCCCAAGTGGGTCTAGACCAATTTCAGAATTCTCTGAAATGATAGAAATGTTCTATATCCCTGCTGTCCAATATGGTAGGCCAGTAGCCATGAGTGGCCACTGAGCACTTAAATGTGACTAGGGAACTATTTCATTTCAATTAACTTCAATTTAATAGCCACATATGCTAGTGACTATTGTCTCGATCAGCACAAAAGACCGTATTTACTGAGTAGATATAAAGTGACCCAGTACACCAAACTTGCTTTCGACCTTCTGCAGATCTCATTGCCCATCAGAAAGGACAGATAGAGAAGCAGCCACCATTTGAGATCTACTTATGCTTTGGGGAAGAATGGCCAGATGGGAAACCTCCAGAAAGGAAACTCATCTTGGTTCAGGTGAGAAGATCAGAATGTGTCAACAACTCTTCTCCTTTTTTGCCAATTGCTTTAGCCCCCAAGTTTGTGGAGATAGCTCTGAAACTTTTCCATGCCCTTAGTTTAAGCTTTGAGCAAGGATTGAGCAGCCTGCATGAGTTTTAAGCCTATCAGGTGGTAGTAGCAGACTCAGGCTTTGTATGGTAGAACCAAGCTGGAGAATGCCGTCCTCAGAGTGGGTGGCCTTATTTTTCATCCTTTTACTAACATTAGAATCTTGCTGAGACATAACAGAATATGACCCTTTCCAGCTTTTCTTAGAAAAGCCTTTTGAGTTGCTTCTAGGAATGTCTGCTTATTCTAGGAAGTGACAGCAAGGTCACTTGGGCTTGCCCCCTGCAGTTGTGTAATGAGGCAGACAATAGATTAAATTTGGTTAGAAGCCAAGTCTTGCTGATTAAGATGTCATTTATTTAGGCATGTGATGTGAGGCTACATCTAGGTTCTTTACCATTGTTTGGACCAGCTTTTAGAACCTTGACATGATGGCCTAGCGAGATGAAGACATTTCCTATATCTTTACATTAAAGTGGGAGGCTTTCCCAGAGCCTTATTGGTTCTTCCTTCAATCTTAAGTCACTTTCACTATTTAAAAATACCTTTTTCTCAGTGTATATCTGTGTGTTTTGTATCCTGGGCAGGTCATTCCGGTGGTGGCTCGAATGATATACGAGATGTTTTCTGGTGATTTCACACGATCCTTTGACAGTGGCAGTGTCCGCCTGCAGATCTCGACTCCGGACATCAAAGATAACATTGTTGCTCAGCTGAAGCAGCTGTACCGCATCCTCCAAACCCAGGAAAGCTGGCAGCCCATGCAACCAGCTCCCAGCATGCAACTGCCTCCTGCCCTGCCGGCTCAATAATCATGAATGCCATCTTATTCCTTTTCTTTTTAGAAATATTGTACATATGCCTATTTTTTATTATGCAGATTTAACCAGCTTTTAAATCTTTCTTCTAACAGTATTAGTAGTCTGTGACCTTCGTCAACTCTGCCTAGCTTTTTAAAATTCATTTAATTTATGGAAAAATCACCCTTCAGACTTTGCTTTTCTTTTTTAAACCTTCTGATGGTAGTGCAATGTAGTATAAGGAGAACTGGCTTGGGAGTTGGACACCAAAGTTCTAGCAGCAGCTTTTCTTCCAATGGTATGACCTTGAACAAAACATTTAACCTTTGAACTTCAGATTCTTTACTTGTAAAGTGAAGGGGTTGGAATGAAGCCTGAAATTGCATCTAGCTTTAAAACTCTGTTTTGATGACTTCATTCTACATGTACAAGGAAAAACTGCCTGGAACAGAACCCTTCTGCATTGTTCTTGTACCACATTTTTTTTTTCTTGCTTTCATTAAAGTTCCCTCAATCACTGATTTGTGCAGGATCAAGCTCTGTTTGACCTGTTCTGCTAGTATAGTAAGCTGGGGGCAGTAAGAGGGAGGGGAGCTGGCTGGTTGCTTAGGAACCAACTTGATATCTAAATAGAAATGGGTGCCAAAGTCTGAAAGTCACCCTGCCTGTGGAGTAAAAGCTCATAAATTGAGCCTTTAAAGGGAAGCTGTTGACATAGATAGCCTGGGGAGTCTGTGGAAGAATGAGTTGTTGGGTATTTTCCTTGTCACCAAATACCCTGTGTGTGTGGTAGATGAGAGCATATGACTCTGGTGAGGGCCTTCAGAGGAAAGAGCTCTCTTTTTCTTTCTTATTTTCTTCTCTGAGGAAGATCTGGGAGTGAGCTAGGCATATGGGATAAGTTCCTCTGACTATAAAAGGAACAGTTCTTCCTTGTTTGGAGACTTTCAAAGAGTTACTGTCATTTGGATTTTTTGCAGTTGGGAAACTCGGGTGTTGAATGTGTTAAGGTGAAGGTGAAGAAGGGCTGGACAATGCTCTTCTGGGAAAGGCTTACCTAGTACAACCCTGATTGTCTCCCTTCCTAGTTGAGGTAGTGTGGTGTGAATAATTAAGGAGTTGGTGTAGAACATTGCAGCCATATCTGCCACAAACTGGTCTTATCTAGTAACCTTTGCTCAGTCCCCGATCATTTTGGCTCTTCTCTTTTTTGAAGAAGAAATTATACATTATTTAAACTCCAAGACCTAAATGGAAAACAAGATGCCAGTCTCTGGTTACAGGCTGCATTCCTCTTTGAATACTGATGCCTGTTTGTGTCACACCATAGTAAGGAAGTCGGTGAAGTCGGTGTCTAGACTGCTACCCTTAACCAAGCCATCTCCTATTTTTCAACTGACTGAAAAGTTGGGCTGGCTTTATTTCAAAAACTGAAAGCTCAACTCAATCAAGGGTGGCAATGTAACTTATTTATTTATTTATTTAGAATGCTCAAGTCTTGGTTTTAGAGTCTCTAAGGGACCTAGAGGGGTCTGCTATTACTAAAGAATGACCAAGAGAAATCTGGGTAACGGTCAGGTATTCAGCTTTGAGCAAAAGGGCTTCTAGAGTCTAGAAGGTATGCAAAGCCTAGGAACATCACATTTTTGGGCATTTTGTTCAGTGGTTGATATGAGGCATTTGGTCTTGAGGAACAGAATCTGAGTAACTCAAAGTTAAAAACCCATTATATGTAAATTGGGAGAGCAAGTGTCCGATCTGGGCTGGTCCCTTCCATATAACATGAAGTCTCCTGTTATTTATTTCCATAGCTGCCTATATTTCCCCTTTTAGAATAATCATTTCCCTTGTAATAATACTTGATTTATAATCCTGCTTGACTATAAATTTGCTGAACTTAGGGATTGTTCGTCTTGGACTTTGCTGCTAGCCCAGTGTGTGGTACACAGTATGTTCTTAAGTATTTGTTGCTGTAATAAAACGAAATAAGTCTTTTTGGAACTCAGCCTCTCAAATTTAGGATTCAGGCAGGTTAAAGTGAAAAAAAAAAAAAAGCTTCGCAGCAACCCCCCCCCTCCCCACAGGTGGGGATCCTTATGCCCTACAACCTTCTGGGTAAAATATTCTGCAGGACACACCGCTTGTCTTGAGATATGCTTCATTTGAAAGGCAAAACGCATTCTTTCAGATAAAAATCAAAGGGTGTTTATTAAGGGTTGTGTGTTCTGCTTCTAGCTTTCCGGCCAAGTGGCATACCACACTTAACACAGGTAGGGCAAGCCGCAAAGTAACGCTAAGGCAGCGATTTGCACCCAGATCCCCCCGTTCCCACCGCCTCCCCTACACTCCCCACTACCCAGCTCCTACGCAGCCGGGTAGGGCAGGGTTCTGTGTGGCCGGAAAGGGCAGGCCGCAGTGGCGCATACTTCCGGCGCGCGAAGGGGCGGCCTAGCCAGTGGCTCTAACGCGAGGCGCGCGAGCGGGCTGGATGACGTCACGGAGGGAGGAGAAAGGAGAGGGCTGGGTCCCAAGGCTGGGCATGCGCAACAAACCATCTTCGCCTCACGGAGCAGTGCGGGTAAGAAGGTTCTTTCCTACGCCGGTGGGATTTCCAGGGTTGCCGCGCGGCTCTGGGGCCTGGCCACCTTCCCCGCCACGGGCAGGAAACCGGAAGGAGTTGCTGAGCCCGCGAACCTCCAGCGGAAGTGGAAGAAGAATTTATGTGAGAGATGTGCGTTAACGGGTACGCGATGATATGCTAATGAAAAGGTATGGGGATCGGAGCGAGCCCATCTAACGAGGTTCTTTGGAAGTCTGCTAGACGGGGAAGGGGGGTCAGCAGAAGTTAAAATACAACTCTAAAATATAAATATTCATAGAAGGCAGGATGCCATTTTATGTATGAGAAAACTGAGTCCCAGAAAGGTGAAGGGTCTTTACCAGGGCCTCTTGGCACAATTCAGTTCACCTTGGAGGAGACAAAGAGGGTGAATTAAAACGATCTGCAGTTTGAGCTGTTAGAGGTGGACAGATGTCCCTGAAAGGGGCAGTAACTAGGAAGACCTTTTTGCCCAAAAAGAGTCTTTAAAGACTTCCTGCAATTCTAACATTTCATTTATTTACTTTTATATCTCAAGGTAGATGGGTATTAGACCATATTCTAGTGTATATTACTTTTTTTTTTAATTTTATTTTTATTTATTTTTTTCTTTTTTCTTTTTAGTGTATATTACTTTAATGATTGCTATTCTTACTACTTTTCTTGGCAGGAAGAGAAGGGGAAGTTGGCAGTGGAAAGAGTATACCTGGAATTTAGAGCCCAAGGGCAATTCTGAATGAAATGCTCTGAATTTTGCCAGACTGCCCCTTCCTCTTCTCTTCCCCTCCTCTATGTCCCTCTTTGTCCCCTAACTCCTTAAGGTTTGAGTCAGAGAATATAATTTGCAACAGATAAAATTTAGAATAGAAGCCAGCGAAAAAATAAAGCTGGCCATAAGGGTGGATTTACACAAGAATTTGGGACTAAGGAAGACAAAGTCAACCATAGATATCAAGCAGCATTGGCATTACCATCTTGGCTGGGTTAGCATTCTAAAGCAGAGGGAGGGACAAGATGACCTTTGGGAAATGCTGTAAGACTTATGGGAAGACTGTTGGCAGGTTGCCTGACATGTCATTGGCTGGTGTTAATAATCTGCTCATGCTTTGTTTTTAGGTCCTTCCTCAAGTTATGAAACTGAGAGATGCAGCCCAGGAGAGGAAACAATGGCTAGCTCAGGTGGCCATACGTGACCTTGCTCCCAGATACCATGCCAACACCGAGCCCTCAGCTGCTTGTGGCAGCTGCTCAGCAGACCCTGAGCCTGGGAAAGAAAAGGGGCCCACCCCGTGCCATCTGCCTTCATCTAGCTGGAGAGGTGTTGGCTGTAGCCCGGGGACTGAAGCCAGCTGTGCTATATGATTACAACTGTGCAGGGGCTTTGGAGCTCCAGAGCTATCTGGAGGAGCTGCAGGGGCTGGGTTTCTTGACCCTGGGACTTCACATCCTTGAGATAGGGGAAAGCAGCCTGATTGTCAGCCCTGGACATGTATGTGAGCATTTGGAGCGGGTGCTGCTTGGTACCTTAGCCTTTGTGGATGTTTCTAGCTCCCAACCTTACCCTTCTATCTGTTCCCTTAACCAGCTTCAGGACCTGAGGGCCTTCATGGCAGAGATCATCACACATTTGCAGGGACTGCAGATGAGCCGATCCCTGGCAGTCTCCCGCAGCAGGGTCCATTCCTTAGGCTGGAATCTCTGTACTGTATTTGGGATCCTTTTGGGCTATCCTGTCCCTTATACCTTTCGTCTGAACGAGGATGATGACAACTGCTTAGCCTTGATCCCATTACGGGTGTTCACTGCCCGGATCTCATGGCTGTTGGGTCAACCCCCAGTCCTGCTTTATTCCTTTAGTGTCCCGGAGAGCTTGTTCCCAGCCCTGAAGGATGTTCTCGACACCTGGGAGGAGGACCTCAGAACGCGATGTAGGACTCAGAATGACTTTGCTGAACTCAGCATCTCATCTGAGATAATCACACTGCCAGCCGTGGCCCTCTAACTTTAACTCTTCTCCCATGTAAAAGGTGCTCAGTAAATGATCATGTTTAGGGCAGGGATGGCAATAGGAATCATCTCAAGTGCCAACTCCAGTCCATTGACTGTCATTGTCTTAAGAACAATAGGGAAGGGTTTGAGGCCACATCTAGGCTAGAAGGAAAAGAATGCTGTAGTCAAGTGGCCACATCTGCTATGGGTATGGGAAGAGGTGATGGTGGTGTTGGTAACATTGGTACTACATATTTGCCATTTCTGTACTAGGGTGTCATCTTGACTTAGCTGAGATGTCCATTCATTTTTCACTAGATAGGAGAGCAGAAAAGAGATGTTGGGGAATAGGACTGGTGGGTGGAGGACAAGTAATATATCCTTGTATGGTAGCCTTGTAAATATAGCTGCCCTATGTGGGTGATGTCTGCCAGAGAAGTAAAAGGCCTGTGGCCTTTACTGCATGTTTATATACTTCTAACTGAATTGCACTATGAAGAATAGACCATGATGACTAAGTGTCTTATACTTGTGCTGTGATGTGTCATTCAGGAATAAATTGAGAGCTCCAAGGAACAAACACTAGTGAGGTGAAATTTGTTTATTTTACAGTAGACTCACAAAACTTTAACAAAGTCAGAAGTCCCAACTTTTAGTTGGGAGAACCCCAAACTATAAAATACCCAAATCTGAATTTTCCATTGAGCTGCTTGCTTCTAATTCTCATCCAAGGCAGCTGTCAGTTATTCACATCATCAGGCTGTCCTTGTTGACCAGAAATGCTGCCAGCGCTGTAGCAATCACCACAATCAGAATTGGCAGCCATCGGCTGCATTGCCTCTGTGTGTGGGGAGGAGGGGGCCAGGAGAAAGAAGCCTTCAGTTGGATGGAGAAGACAGGCAAAAATAAGCTTCCTTCTTCCCATTCTAGCCCAGTAGGAAACATTGAGTTGATGGAGGAGAAAAAAGCTTTTTTATTTCGCTCTCTTCCATTCTCTGTCATCTGCCTTTACTAGTGGTCAGTGGCCCAGGGAACCACATCCAGCAGGGACCGGTTACCAAATTGCTGATGGGAATGATCATGGGTGGAAAATAACTTAGCAAAATTATATTCTCTGTTCATACACATCTTTTGCTCTCCTGTCCTTGCCACCACACTCACACTAGGCTAAAAGAACACCATTTCATACTTCAGCTAGTAGTAAGTCCAGGCTCATGAGTTTCATGAAAAGTGGGCTTAGATGCATGAGCCAGTGTTTGTTTCTGTGATTGCTGTACTCAGTGTAGTATAAAACAAGCTGAGTGGGATAGGGTGGCCAGAGGTTGGCGTGGGCTGATAAATTTTATCTGGAAGACCTGGCTTTGGGAGAAATCATCCCACCATCATCGAGGAGGATTATCTGAGAGGATAGACTCTTACTCTGGGAGGTGTCTGCTGTCTCCTGTTCAGCTCTTCTCGGCAGTGCTGCAGCTTACGCAGGCAGGAGAGATACTCATCACTGAGGTTGTCCAACTCTGAATGTATTTCTTTGCACTGAGGGGAGAATATCACCAAGGTCATTACCACGAAGTCAGGGAGAGAGCTCAGCTAGGGGAGATGGCCCTGTGTAAGTTACCCCTTCACTCATTTGGGATTTTTACCACCATTTTCCCTTCCCAGCCCTTCTCAGAGATTTCAGTTTGCCTTTGGACTATTTCACCAAGTTTGTAGAAATGTGTACATTTAAATGGTTGATTATGGTACTGGTATTCATCTAAGTGTTTTGTGTGACAGTGTATGTGCAGGTGCTTTATAAGGGGGGACATTAAAAAACAAAGTTCTTATTAGCACAAAAGGCCCATAAGTAATCACAGTAGATGTCTCTTCCAGGACCTAGTTGCATGTGAATCCTTCCAGGAGTAGGTATGTTTGTGAGTATGTAGAGAGGAGGAATTTTGTTATTTAAAAGATACTATATAAAGTTTGAAGATAGCCACTCAATGTGGGATAAAGTTTGAAGAGTTAATATGTTTATTATATGTGTTTCAGTTTACACTGACTTTCCAGAAGGGAACTGTTTATATAACAAAACCTGTCCTTAATAGGGGTTGGTATAAATAAGGAAAGGAAGAGGTTGACAAGACAACCTGAAAGCAAAGACATTTTATACAGGCAAATGAATACCTCCGCCATTCAATCACCATTTAAACCTTACTGTGAAATCCCTGCTCACTGGCTGTCTCCCAGGGTGTAGGTAATGAGCTAACACCGATCAGAACAGTAGTTTTTTTTCCTGCCACTGTGTGGATGAGCCCCTCACTATTTGAGGTCACCGTCTCACCTCCTTCTCCTTGGCCTGGAGCTGCAAAGTCTTCTTTTGCAGCTGGTCTCTGAGATCCCAGTCTTTTTCCTCCCCTGTACCCTCAGGCTCCACTTCTTTATGAGAGGGCTTTGGACTCCACACAGATAAAACCAGATCTAAAAGAGCAGCCAGATTCTCAGTGATAGTGAGACCCACAACTCTGTCACTGAGTGAGAACGCTTAGGAGGTGTGGGGGAGGGCAGGAGAGGGTGGGAAAGGAGGGCCTCGCTCTGGCTAGACTGTATGAACTGGAATTCTCTGATTTTTAAAGAATTATCATTAGGACCCTTCTCGGCCTGGACAGAGAACTGGAATTTGAGCCCCTTCGGGGCAAGGCTGGCATCTTACTTTTCTTTGTATCCCTAGTCCTGTCTAGTTCTAGATACTATTAGGTAATGCTTATGAATTGAGTCTCTTTGGTTATATGTCACATAATTTCTACTTAGGTTTGCTGGACGCTTCAGGATAACCCCTTGTCCCTTCTAGCCTCATTTTAATGTCATGAGAATGTCAGGTCATATCCTAGAATTCATCTTTCATGTGGTTAAAGATGGTTTTTCAGTCACCTTGCACTCTTAGTGTGGTGAAAAGAGTGGTGCACTGAGTCACTTAGTTTATGACCGTAGACCTTCATTTTCTTATCCATAGTATGTGGGCATAATAATTATGCCCTGTGATTGTGAGGAGCAAATATTCCAAGCAAAAGGCCATGTAGATAAGTGAGGTGCCATTGCCTGGCCCTTGCCACCCACCTCACCCCTATATGTGATAGGTTAAAGCTAAGGCTGCAGACTGTAGGACCAAGAGTGGGGTAGATGTTGCATGCTACACTGGGACTGGAGAGTTAGAGGTGATTTGGAAAGTCAAATGTGTAAAAATTGACATGAAATCCTGAGTTCGAAATCAATTTATTGAAATGTTCGACACAGACATGTTTTCAGAGAGAGCAGAAGTCCTTTTTCACAGTTTATGTACCTTTCAGGATAGAAGTCTAAGTAATTAAAATGTCCTCAGAGCCAATGATCAGTCCTTAAAATCTCTACATCCCTGACCTAACAGACTCCCACATCTGGATGGGACTCCAAGAGGTCATGTAGTCCATCCCCCTGCCTCTAGGCAGGCAAAGCATCTTAGAATTTGTGGTAGTAAATTTGCTGACCTTTCTTTGTTAAGAGTTTCTCCTGTTCTTGAAGATTTAAGGATTGATTCTGAAGCAGACCTGTTGGAAAACACAAGAAACTTGTCTTTGCTAGCGTATTTACTACAAAGAATGCCTTTTCAGAACTTTGCTTAGAATCTTGATTATTAAAGATGTTCCCATCCTTTTATCTCATCCTACCATGCCTTTAAGTCTCTACTTAAATATTACCTCAGAAGAGAGGCTTTCCCACAGAACTCTCTAAAAAATAACTATTCTCCCTTTAACCTACTTTATTTTTCTCCGTAGCAGGTATTACTACCTGGCATATATTTATTGGTTCATAGAAACTCTACATTCCACTGTAGAGCTTACTTAGAATGTAGACTTCATAACTCACTTTTGTTCGTTACAGAATCCTCAGTGCTTATTTAGAGAATGCCTGGCATTTAATAGGGGCTCAGTAAATATGTACCGAATGAATAAAGGTGTGATTTTGAAGTGACTCCCTGCCCATTCCCTGCTCCTGCCCTGCTCCTCTTGTGCTAGAGTTCTTTCTTCCTTTCACTTGGGGTTGCCTTACTCTTCTCAAATTCATTGCTGTTTGCATGAAGTTTCTCTATAGGGCTGTCAGAGGTTAAGGTGGTAGGCAACCAGCAGAGATATTAATTGAATCAGGTTCTCCAGCTTTCCTGGAATTGACTGCTTTTCTTCTGAAAAGTCTCTTTTCCTCTCTGGCCCCAATATGTAGTTTTGAAGTGGATGGAGGCATGTGTTGTGTGATCTTATTTTCTGAATTATTCCTGGTGGCAAAGATCTATGTGATTTATAATGTTATGTAATAAATTAAAATATTTAAAATAAGAACAGCCCTAGAAAATAACATTCCAGAAGGCTTGTACTCTTTAAAATCTGCATTTCTGGAGAAATGCAGGTGGTTGCCATTGGCATGGAAGAGGAAAAATAGAAAAGAAAAAAACAGAGGCTAATTACATAACTTGTGAAGAGTTATGTAAATGACCTCACAAGAGGATCTGAAAATTCACTGAGGTAGGAGATATGCCCAAGACTGCCTCTAGTCCCTCTTTTGGATCTCTTCTGTGGGACAGGAGCCCCAGAACACCAAGAATCTATCTGTGCTATTTGTTTCCAGAACCTGGAAAGGGAACTTACTCTGTAAGTGCTGTACTTTGGCCACCAGGGCAAGTTTCTCCTCCTCTGACCTCCTTAGTTGATCTGAAAACGAAATAATGCAAGCCAAAATTGAAGACTCTAAGACTTAGTTAATTCAACACCTAAGAATGCAAATTAGTAATAGTTGTTGTCTTGCCTGTGGCCTCTGACATGTGTCAGATGGAAGCTGCTCTGTCTTCTACTTGTCCCAGTTCTGAAGAGGTAAAACCAGAACCCCAAGTATCTTAGATTTTTGTCTGCATAAACAATGTTGGGCTGAATTAAGGGTTGTTATTTACATACTATCTGGTCCTCAGCAATGCAGAGGCTGTCACTGAGAGAGACACCCCATCATGCCTGTGTTTCAACTTATCTTTTCCTTTCAAATTAGGAATGTGGCATTGACACATGTCACTGATGTGGGAGGAGCTGGCCCACGGGTAGACCGGAAAAGGGAACTGATATACTCTGGTGCAGCAAAATTAATTTTCAGTTGAGGATGATCACAACAGCCCTGTCTTTCCCTGAAGGTAAAATGAAATCACGAAGCCAACCAAGCAGACAAATGAAAGGCTGAAACCTTTCTTTCCGTCCGTCTTCCTTTCTCTGAGCTCACTCAGCCATGGCTACCATGTTCCCTAGGCCTCCAAGAGGAAGGGTACCTTGTAGGTCTTGGGTGTCTGAGCTGTACAGGTCCCTGTCCCCCTGCAGGCATTCGATCTTGGCCTGTAGTTCCTGGTGCTCATTCTCCAAAAGTCGCAGAGCTTGATTCATCTGTAAGTCTCTGCTGTCTGCTCCCTGTGAGGAGGGTGGACACAGAAGCAGGTCAGTGCTGGGTGTGGAGACTGGGGGCAGGTCCCATGAAAGAAGATAAAAATTACAGACTTTAAAAGGTAGAAGGAATATCAGGGAAATTGAAAAATAGGGAATTTTTTTTTTTATTACCCCTTTGCTCTCTTCTTCAGATTTTTAACACAATATATTGGGCTTTTGATAGTCACCAGAAATGCATGTCCTGACACCTTGGCAAATGCCCCAATTAAGGGCATTTTTCTAGATGTCTTCACTTTTTCTTTACTTCAGATTCTGAGCACTAATTTTTTTTTTTTGGATAGGACCATTTTCCACAAAGAGTTAAGGTTCAAAGCAACAACAACAAAAGGAAACATTTCATAAGAGTAGCCTTGTAAACTATGGGAGAAAGAACAAAGTCAGGGTGAGCTGTGGGTGCACAGTGGCCAGCTAGGTTCACTCGTTTGATTAGGTAAGTTCACTCTGTTACCAAATCGGTTGTTCAGATCCCTGCTTCAATAAAGTTATAAAGAACAACTTTTTGATGTGGGTCGTTAAAATTCCCAACCACATAAGTGAAATCTTTGAAAAATAATAAAAGTAACCTAACATTTACTGAGTGCTTATGTGTGCCAGACTTTGTGCTAAATGCTTTACATGAATTACCTGATTTAATCCTCACAACAATCCTAGGATATAAGATACTATTATTATACTCAATTTAGAGATGGAGAAACTGAGGCTTAGGCTGGTTAACTTCTCCAAGGTAATGTGTTGTTTTTTTTTTTCCGGGAGGTTCCAGGGATCGAACCCGGGTCCCTCCATATGGGAGACGGATGCCCAACCATTTGAGCCACATCCGTCCCCCTCCAAGGTAATGTGGGTAGTAAATGATGGAACCTTTGAGAAAGCCAAGGGCCTACTGTTAAAAAAACAACAACACATTGGCAGGATGTTAGTTAATACTCCGCATATAAATAAATTTAGTGACATTTGCTCAGTGCCAATAGTGGGTAAACCTGAACTGGATGCTCTACTGGGATAGTGGTTAGGGTGTAACATTAGTAGACTGGTGAATATTCTAGCCCAGTCCTCTACATTTGCGTGGCACCATTCCAATGAACACTTAGTTCATTTGCATGAACAGTCCAGACATCTTTGCTAAACTCAAAGTTCGTTTTCAGAGCTGCTTAAAGTAGTGAGTCTAGTACATAGTGGCAGTGAGTGAGGAACTGAAAGCCAGATGCTCTCAGCTGCGTCTGGGGCCCCCAACCCAGCTGTAGCTTCTCTCCCTGCCTCCTCTCCTCTCATCCCTAGTGCCTGGTACCTGCAGTTTAGACTGAAGCACATGGAGCTGGCTTTCCAACTCTCTATGCTGGGTCCCCAGGGTACTCCAATCCTCCTTCAGAGCCTCGTACTGGGTCTTCCATTCTTCACACTTCTGCTCTGCCACAGCCAAGGATCGCTGAGGGTGACCAGAGAGGAGAGGGTAGTGTCTTAGGGGTTTGAGGCAGTTGTGCAGCTGTCTTCCTAGCTCCCCAGAGCTGCTTGGGGTCCCCAGCCCAAAGGATTATGCCGAACTCTCATACCTGTGTGCTCTGCAGTTGCCGCTCTGCACTTATTTTCTCCTCTAGCACTTTCTGCAGTGATTCCTTGGCCCTCTGCTCATAGTTGTTTTTCTGGTCTTCCATTTCCAGTAGAACCTTTTTCACTCCCCAAGGGGAATATTTCTGTAAGTTTAATATAATTCAACAAATTCACATTGGCTTCTGTGTATGGGATCCAGAAATGAAAAGGTTTTGGTTGCTGCCAAACCTTTAGTTTGGCAGTAGTCAGGTAGGCCTTTCCTTCCAGGCTAGCCCAGGGCAGGGCTCTTTGAGAGTCCCTCAGGGGGTATGAAAGGTGAATGGAGAATTGTAAACAATGCTGTGTATTGTCCCCCAGGCCTTTCACAGGCACTTGTAATCTAAATCTTCTCCTTTTCAAACCTGTTCCTTTCCCCTGGGCTTCCTATATCATCATCATCTTCCCAGTCTCCCCAGTCCTAAGCCAGCCAGTCATTCTTGATTTCCCTCTCCCTTTCTCCCAGGGGCCAAGGAGACTTGTCAACTTCCTTAATAGTTCATACCTGTCTCCGCTCTATCCCTGTTGCCATCTCCTTAGTCCAGGTCTAGTCATTCTGATTATATGGATTAATGCAAGTCTAACTACCTGCAAGCCTTGCCTCTCTTCAAATCCTTTTCTATTCTGCAGCTAGAAGGTTTTTTCCAAAATGCAAATCTGATGTTAAATCTCTCAATGGACTCTCAGCGTCCTAAGGATAAAGTCCAAACTCCTTGGCATGGATCTGAACTACAAGCCCAGATTTTCATTCTATGCTACCTCCACCCAAGCTGAACTGCTTGCAGATCCCCAAAGCATCATGCTTTTTGGCCTCTATTTGGCCAAATAATTTCTTCTGCTTAGAACATCCTTACCCACTTTCTTCACCTGGTTAACGTCAACTCATGCTCAAATTCAGCTCAAGTATCACCATTTCTGGTAAATCTTGACAATCTTCACTTACCCCCTGCCCCCAACTCTTTCTGGGTTAGGCAGCCTTCATCTGTGTTCACAGAGTAACCTTTACATACCTCTGTCATTCAACTGCCTTAACTCATCTGTCTGCTTTACTGGGTTATTATTTCCTTTAGGGAAGGGAGCATGTTTTTGTATCTTTGTAGCCCCAGAGCTTTGAGCCATCCCAGTAAATATTGAAAATTCAATTAAATGTTTTAAAATTAATATATTTGCATTTTTATTCCTCCTGGCTTCAGGATCAAGAAAGAGAGGTATAAGAGCATCCTTGGGAAGCGGATGTAGCTCAAGTGATTGAGCTCCCATCTAACATATGGGAGGTCCAGGGTTTGATTCCCGGGGCCTCCTGGTGAAAAGCAAGCTGGCCTGCATGGAGAGCTGGCCCGCGCAAGAGTGCTGGCGCAGCAAGATGATGCAACAAAAAGAGACACAGAGAAGAGAAAATGAGAGATGCAGAGGATCAGGGAGCTGAGGTGGCACAAGAGATTGAGCAGACTCTCTCCGCTCTGGAAGGTCCCAGGATCAGTTCCGGTGCCGCCCGAAGAGAAGACAAGCAAACACAGCAGACAGCGAGCACGGAACAATGAAGTGTGTGTGTGTGTGTGTGTGATAAATAAATCTTTAAAAAAAGATTTTTTTTAAAAAAGAGCATCCTTGCTAACTCACTGGAGCTTGCCCTCCCAATGATTTTCGTCTTTATGCCCTGTGATTTGGGGCAAGGCAGACAGCTTTTACTGTGAATTTTGGGTAAGCAATTGTCCAGATAATTCAAATTTAGGGATCAATATGAAATCATTTCCACTTAGCTTTGGAATCATCTGAAAATATGAATTGAAATGTGAGCAGGTCTTATGTTCTTGGAATTTTCATTAGAAATTAGATCCAGGGGTTATTGATTGGCTCATACATGGGAATGTCCCAGTTATTGAATTTAACCATGCTGGTCACTGGCCAGCTTTGTCCTCCCATTGAAAATGAATAGACTGGCATTCTGGATTATATGTTGGCCTTTTATAAGTTTGGTTGGCATTACTTAATTCATAAAAGTCTGACAAAACAGGTCATACTGAAAAAATAAAAGCTGTGGGCCAGCAAACCTATGGACAATATAAACTGTTCCCCTGTAAGACCTCAACTGTGTGGCCAGGTCTACCTTATCTCTCTAACTCCAGATGGGAGCAGTCTGCCAGCTCCACCCCATTCTCTGATTTGATCTCTTCCCAACTGTCAGGAATCCATCACTTCTCAAGTCTGAAAGCAGTTATATTTCTTTCTGTCTTTTGTAATATAAGATCAAGCTAATCAAGGGATTACTGAAACTAGATAACAATGTCACAGAAAAGCTTAGAGTCTTGGTCTCTTACTTTCTTCCAGAGGTTGCTGCTAGATACAAGTTGCCCAGGAAATGAAAATCGTTTTGCAAGACTTCAGTATAACATCTGAAGTATAACATTGTTCATTGTGAAGGTCTACCTGGGTTGGGTGAAGCTTTACCAAGGGCCTTTCCCTATAGTTCCATGTATTTTCAAGGCTGCCTTGGAGCTGACAAAGTGCTTGGTGCTGGGATCCTTTCCCAGGATACAAAGGGAAGGAGGCTGGGAGAAAGGAAGGAGAGGATGGAGAAAGTGAATTGGGGTCCAAAGTGAACATAGCAAAGCCAGAACTGGGTTCCTTGGCATGGGTGTGTTAATCTCTCCATCTGATGGCATTTCTAGAAAGTCGGATTGAGGTTTAAGCATTCTTCTCCTTTTATTCTAGAATCCTGGATTGGAAGTATCCTCTATAAGGCTTACCTGGGTACAGGTGTATAGCTGGTTTTCTAAGGACCTCAGTTTGTCCTTCAGTTTGTCTTCATTGAGTTGTCCCTGGAGCAAATGAGATGAGTAAATAAGTTTGGGCCAAAATATAGTCTGCAAAGAGTTTTGCTCTGTATTCCCAACTCACTGCCTAGCACATAGTAGGTACTCAAACAATGTATGTGGAACTGAACTTTTCTAAGAGATGGGAAAGATGACAAAGGATGTTTGGGTAGAAGAGGATCTCTTCTTTCTCTGGAATAGGAGGGAGAATCAGATTGGCCTTTCAAGCCCTATCCATGTCTTAAGCTTCTCTGTCATATGACTCAGGATTTAGCAAACTCAAAGCTGACCTCTCCCTCCCTCATTATCTCTCGGCCCTGTCTGGGCACTTCTGCACTCTTCGCTTCCTCACAATCGTGTGCTCTGAGGCTGTGGGCTTTTACCCCTAAAATATTGAACCCAGGACCTTATACATGGGAAGCAGGCGCTGAAACCACTGAGCTACATCAGCTCCCCAAAGAGAGATGTTTTTTTTTGTTTGTTTTTAGGAGGTACCGGGGAATCGAACTCAGGACCTTGTACTTGGGAAGCAGGTGCTTAGCCACTTGAGTTATATCTGCTCCAAAGGTGAGGAATTTTTGAAGAAAGGAAGAAATGGAGGGAGAGAGATTTTTGGGGAGGGAGTAAAGCCACATTCTACTTATTCATAATTCTGAATAAATTCAGAATTTATATTCTGTCTAATGGCATTTTGAACATTCTGAGAGGGTGGCTAATCCCAAGGGTGAGGGTGGAGAAAGGCAGGCAGGAAGGGCCGTTACCTCTCAATTTTTCAGTATTTCAGCTGAGTAGCTAAGAATTTCCTTGCTGCTTTGTTCTTGCCTCCACGTGTGGACTTGCCCCTTTTCCCCAGGTGGGAGATGTTTGTTCCTCCCTCTTTGAGCTTTATTTATGGGGGGGGGGGGGTTGTCATCATTGAGTGTTAGTTTCTCAGAGAAAGGGCCATGGGCCTATTTAGCTTCTGATTTCATATCCTTTTCTGGCTTTTTCCAGCCAGGCCATGCGGGACACCTGTGGGGTCTAGAAAGTTCACCCCCCTCATCCCCCTCTCAGTCAGATAGCCTGGACTTTGCAACCCTCATAACATTTCCGGTCTATTACTGCCTGGGGGCAGAGGCGGAGACAGCTTCGAGATCTGTCCCCCTCAGTGAGTTTCAGGGCGTCTGGGGGAGGCAGGAAGTGGCATCTTACAGCTCCTCTTTTGATCTTATTTGGCTATTCTTCTAACCATGGGATTGGGGGGCACCCCCACCCACCCCTTCTTCCTGTGTTACTCAGCTGAGCCTTCCAAAAGCAAAAGGCTTTGCCAAACATAATTTTTTAAAGTGCCTCCTGCTATTAAAGTTTTCCCTAATGTATCATGTGAGCGCTAAGAGACAGGGATATGGCATCTACAGTAACTACAGGGCTCTGGGACAGATAGATGGACAGACAGGGATATGGCATCTACAGTAACTACAGGGCTCTGGGACAGATAGATGGACAGATATCTACTGTTCTGGGCTTTGGTGTAACTGGTAAAACGGCTGCATTCCCCAGAGTAGCTGTTCCTCGTCAACTCGCAGGTCCTGAAATCATCTTGCTCTGCAACCCCTGTCCGCGATTTGGATCTATTTATTACCTACAACTCCGTACATGTTCCTTTTCTAAACTCTTAACCATGCAGAATGCAACCAAACCCACCCAGGTTAAGTTTACCTTGCAATAGCTGGGGAAGAAATTGGACTAGCCCAAGGCAGTATTCTTAAATTTCCCTTCGTCTCCTTTGCCTTCCCTCCTATTCTTCACCATGGCTTTGACCCATTATTTTGTCTCTTCCAACTATTTTTGTATTTTAGCCCAGTCCCAGATTAATTTTCAACTCATGTTGCAATAGGAGACAATTTAGGAGAGTTCTTCAGTGGGGATGAAGGGCCACCCAAGGCTGAAGTTTTGGGGGGAAAAAAAAAATCTCTTGTCCACAGATCTATGCCTTTCCAGACTCCCTAAAGGCAGGCAGAGCATTGCAGCCAAATTGTTGCAAATGGGGCATGTAGTTTCCTGGTCTGAGCCCTGCTTCTCCCCACACAGGTGGGGAGAGGCTTATGGCTGATTTAGGAAATTGCAACCCAGGAACCCAGGGCTTAGAGGGCACAGTAGCCCCAGTGAAAAAGAGAGCAAGGCTGAGGTCATACACACCTGGTGCTGGTCTGAGGGCTTCAGCTCCTGCTTCTGCTTGGTTTTCCCCGCCTCTGATCTGTTCTCCAGAAACACTACCACCTCACTGCAGAAGCACCAGCCCACAGCTCATCTATCTGCTCTAGCAGAGGCTGCGTAGGTCTTGCAGCCAATCCCCCGTGGCGCTGTCATCTCTAGATCTCCATTCCCACTTTGCAGACTTTAAAAGCCCTGTATTGCCCAATGCTCCTGTTTTTGTATGCCCATTGTTAAGAGCTCGCTTTCTCTACTGCCTGAGTTGTTCCTGCTCTGAAGGTTGGACCCAGCTCAGGCATCTCCGCGGTGCCCCAGGGCCTATGCCATCCAAAAGGCCCAGAGTTGGTTTGGGGGTGGAGACCGTTGTGGTGAGCGTCTCTGCCTCTGACGTTGGAGAGTCAAATCATGGAGGCCAAATGGAAAAAATAAAGGAGCGAACTGGGCTGAATGTCAGAGGCCCAGATCTGGCCACATTCTTCAAATTATTTTTCCCAAATGCCGCAGACTGGGGCTGTCCTTTTCATTTAAGTTGAGGCTTTCAGGGGAGGTATAGGGAGTTGAATTGTCTCGATTTACGGGAAGCAAGAGCTCTCAATTGAAAAGTCTGAGACTCTTTTTCTTAAAAACAGGAAGCTGGGGGCTTGATGGGTGGAGGGAGAGAAGGGTGAGTATTAGGAGGGGTGGGAAGAAGGGGGGTAGAAAACCACAGCCAGAGGAACTTCTGTTTGCCTGCTGGAGTGTGGGGTGAAACTCTCCCTCAGAGTCTACCCGGAAATGTCTCTTAATACATCCTCCTCCTTCCCACCAAGCTTGCTATAACTCAAGCTCTGTTTGTGTCTTACCTGGGAAATCTCAAGTCTCTCCACCCCCCCCACCCCCCCCGAGCCAAGGTCCTTGTTGCCAGAAAACCTTGCAAAACACAGATCTGATCATTTGATTTCAATTCAATTCCAGAGACATCGATTTGAGCTCCTTCTAAGTCAGGGCCAGGCACTACTAGTTTAGAACTTGAAACCTGAATAAGGCATAGTTACATTGCTACCTTGCTTATTGTCTCCAGTGGTGTTTCTCAGGCTGGGGGTAGCATACATTCTCACGGAGCTGTGACATACATGTTTTTTCCTTTGAAAAAGGGGTCCATAGAGGAATGGGGGTGGCTCAGTGGTTGGGCACCTGCTTCCTATGTCTGAGGTCCCGGGTTCAATCCCCAGTACCTCCTAAAAAAAACAGGGTGGGGTTCCATATATCCATACATTATTTAAATTTGAGATACCCTTTTCAACAGAAAAAGGTTAAGCTTCATAATTCTAGAGACCTGTCTGAGGTCTTTTCTGACATGATCAGTTAATTTCAGACTCACTCTGCTTCACCCAGTGCTTTATCACATGTAGGCCTGTTATCATTGTGATTTCTTTACTTTAAACCCTCTTCTCCTTTCTGCTCTTTCTTCCCCATCATTACTCCTACTTCTGTACAGGGGAACTCCTCATTATCCTTCAGGACCCAGCCAAAATGGTCTCTCTCTCTCTTTTTTTTTTTTTTTTTGAGCCTTCCCTATTCTATCTCAGGCAGAATAATTGCTTCTTTTCTTTCCCCCTGTATCATGGTATAAACCACTGCTATACCTCATTACACTGTTTTAGAGTTATTTATTACATATCCCTCTCTTCCTAAGTGTAGTGCGAACATCTTAAGACCAAAGATCCTACTTCCTTTTCTCCTTATAGGACAGGGTCCAGCGTGTGTTGGAACTTATCAAATGTCTGTTGAATAAGCGAGACTATCTCAATTTAGTTCAACACCAGAAACCACCTGGCATACTCAGCTGTCTGCCCCAGGCTCCTCCTCTGCCAAAGAAAATGACTTCTTTCACAATCAAGAAGCCCTGATAATACTCACCAAAATCCAGGTCGAATGGCAGATATGAGGAGGGAGGGCTGAGCTTAAGAAGTCTTTCTCATGTCACTGCAAACTCCAGCTTTGTTCTATACCCTCTTATTACGTTTCTCTGTCTAAGCACAAACCATTTGGGCATTGGAGTAAGATGCTCATGGAGGCCTGTGAAGTTGTGTGCTCCATCTCTCTGTACCTGGTGCTTTTTGCTTCATGACCACAAACTGCTTGTAGCTCCCTGGACATGTGTGCTAGGGATTCTCAAAGTGGGGTTCTAGGACTCCTGAGAATCCCCTAGACCCTTTCAAGGCATCTGCAAGGTCCTCCCTTTTCCAACTTCATACCTTTGTGAGGCTGATTTTCTTCATATATTACAACCAAAGCAGTTTATTGCAGTTGATTGAATGCAGAAGCATATATGAGAATCTATCTGCCTTCTGTTAAGCCAGACATTAAAAAGATTTGCAAAAATGTAAAACAATTCTACTCCTCTCACTATCTCACTATATTTTTTGTTTTTGAAAATATAGTTATTTTTCATAAAATACATAATTTATGTTCACATGTAATGGTTTTTATTATTTTTAAATTAATGAGGGTTAAAGTTTTTCTCTTTTAAATTCTAATACTGTAAATATAAAAAGTTCTTTGGGGTTTCCAATAATTTTTTTAAGATTAAAAAGGGTTTCTGTGATTTAAAAAAAAAAAGTTGGAGAACCACTACACTAGGTTATTTCATGCCTCTGAGTTTTTGCCTGTGCCATATCCCTGACTCAAAAACTGCCCCTGATTCCACATTTGTCCAGCAAATACATATGTAAGGGATTTGCCTTTCCTACCAAGCCACAAACTCTTCAAAATCAGGAACTCTGACTAATAAGTCTCATTATCCCCAGTGCTAGCCCAGTACTCAGGACAGAGAACATGATCAAAGAATATTTATAGAATGAATGGTCTAAAACCAGGAGGCCTGAATTTTAGTCCCAGTTCTGTCACTAACTGACTGTGTGACTTGAGCTCTCTGAGACTCACTTTCCTCATCTGCAAAAACGAGAGGGTTTGACTAGATGATCTGTAAGGTCCCTTCTCACTCTGATGGTCGTGTCTGTGTTGTGTAGCAGGTACATATTGGCTTGAATCCCATATAAAAATAGTTTACATTTTACCATATTCAGTATTTGGATCTTCCTTCTTTCCTTCTAACAAACTGAAAACAAAACAAAACGAAACAGGGAATTCTTGCAACCTGTTTTACCTCTAGGACTCAGCTCCATTCTCCTACCTCCTGCCCCTTCCCAGCTCACTGTTCAGTTGTGAGAAAAACCAATTCTGTTGCTGGGAAGGTGTGGAAAGAAGAATGAGATGGATAACATAGAAGCCCATGAGCTTTGTTCAAAGATTTCATTCCCTTACCTTCCAGGAACTGTCAGAAGCCTGTATAAGGGTGGACAGTAGGTCTTGGAGAATCACCATCTTTTGTTTTAGGACTAGCTCCCGTTGTAGGGCCTCCTGGGAGGCAAAATAAAAGATGGTAAGGCTAACCTGGAGGAGAAGTGGGAAGGTTGGTGGGGTAGCTGGAGGATAAGTTCACATGTCACTTACTTTGAGATACTCGGAAAGCTGGATGATATCCTAGGGAGAAATAAAAAAGGGTATTTAAGAAGATGCTAGATCAATGACCTAATATAAGAGCTAAAACTATAAAACTCTTAGAAGAAAACAGGGGAGACAGAATTAGACTCAAATAAGTCCTCCCTGCACATGGTTCACCAGTCCCTTCTATTCAAACCTACATGTGATGCTGGAGTTTCTTAGGTATACTTCCAGAGACTGAAGCCTCCCGCCTACCTATGTGCCAGGTGTGCATGAAATCTAGGTGGAGCTGCAACTCCTACCCTACAGCTCAATGGACTCATCCAAGTCACCTGGTGAGGAGACAACGATGGGAAATGGCCATCCCAGGGAATGGAGAGGGCCTGCATCTGCAGGCAGGATCATCCCACCCACCATATCCATGGGCTATAAGCCCTCTCTCACTTGGAGTTGGAGTGGACATCACCATCCCAGTCGCCTCTGGATTGGGGGAAGAACTATGGACTAGAGTGGACTTGATGGTATTCTCTTGCTCACATATGGTGATTCTTGCAATGCAAGAAATTATAACAATGAGGTGGAGCCAGTGGCCACTTGACAGTTTTTGGGTAGGGAGGGGATGAGCAGTTGAAAAACAGGGGCTTCTTTGGGAGTTGGAGGTTGTCCTGAGTACTGTTGTGGCAATGGATGTAGGCCATTTTAAATCAGCACACACCACTCAGAACTGAGTGGGAGAGAGTGTGGTCTACAGTGTGAACTGTGGTCTATGGTTGGTGGCAAGGCTCCAGGATGTGTAAGTTCATTGAGGGTGGTGGGCCACACTTGTGGGAGATGTTTGTGTGGGATGTGGTGGGAGGTGTGGGAGGTGGGCAACATGGGAATCCCAGTGGGTTCTGTGTAATATTTTCAGTAATCTAAGCACCTCTTAAAATATATTTATATATATATAAATAACATTTTTGTAAGCAAATGCACATATATATTTATATATCATTTTACAAATAGTGGTATGTATTGTGAAAATTTTGATTTTTACCCACAATAAAAAATAAATAAATTAAAAAAAAAAAAAAAAAAAAAAAAAAAAGAAAACAGGGGAATATCTTCAGAATCTTGTATTAGGCAATGGAGTCTTAGACTTTATACCAAAAGCACAAGCAAGAAAAGAAAAAATGGGTAAATTCATCAAAATTAAAAGCTTTTGTGCATCAAAGGATTTTATCAAGAAAATGAAAAGAAAACTGTGGTGGATTGAATTGTGTACTCAGTTTGGACATATTCTTGGTCTTGGTCTGCATTTTGGTGGGTGTTGAACCATTGTAAATGAGATCTCTTCAACATGTTACTTCAGGTAAGTGAGCCCAGCTGAATCAGGTTGGCCTTTAATCCAGATTACTGAGGCCTTTATAAGCAGAGTGAAAGTCAGATGCAGAGAGAAAGTCACAGGGGGAGAAATTGGAAGGCATTTGAACCCAGAAGAGAAAGAAGAAATGACCATGTGTGTTGCCACGTAATGGAAAAGCCAAGGACCAAGGATCATTAGCAGCCATCCCCAGAATGCCATAGTCTTTGGGGAGAAAGCATTGCCTTGTGATACCTAACTTTGGACTTCTCCTAGCTTCAAAACTGTGAGCCAATAAATTTTCACTGTTTAAGCCAACTAATTGTATGGAATTGTTTTAGCAGCTAGGAAACTAAAACAACCTACAGAATGGGAGGAAATATTTGGAAACCATATATCTGATAAGGATTTAATATCCAGAATATATAAAAAACTCCTACAATGGAACCACAAAAAAAAAAAAAAAAAAAAAAAAAAAAAAAAAAAGACAAGCAATAGAATTTTAAAAATGGGCAAAATAAGAGCAGGTGTAGCTCAGTGGTTGAATACCTGCTTTGCATATATGAGATCCCGGGTTTAATCCCTGGTATCTCCTTAAAAAAAAAAGCAAAAGACTTGAATAGACATTTCTCCAAAGAAGATATACAAATGGCCAATAGGCATGAAAAGGTGTCCAACATCATTGGTCATCAGAGAAATGCAAATTATTACCACAATAAGATGCCATATCACACCCACTAGGATGGCTATTATTTAAAAAAACAAAACAAAACAACAACAACCAGAAAATAGTAAGTACTGGTGAGAATGCAGAGAAATAGAAACACTTATGCACTGCTAGTGGCATTGTAAAATGATGATGCCACTGTTGAAATGAGTTTTCCAGTTCCTCAAGAAAGTTGAAAATAGGATTACCATATAGCCTGGCAATCCCAAGTCTTGATATATACCCCAAAGAATCAAAAGCAGGGACTTGTACAGGATTTGTACACCAATGTTCATTGCAGCATTAGTCACAATAGCCAAAAGGTGGAAGCAATCCAAGTGTCCATCAGCAGATGAATGGATAAACAAAATGTGGTATAAACACACAGTGGAATATTATTCAGCCATGAAAAGGAATGGAGTTCTGATGTATGCTACAACATGGATGAACCTTAAAGACATCATGTTGAGTGAAATAGGCCAGACACAAAAGGACATATATTGTATGATTTCATTTATATGAAATATGTAGAATATACAAATTCAAATTCATAGAGGCTTTCTGAAAGCACATAAAGGTTGCCAGAGCCTGGGAGGCTTGCTCTGGCAGGGTCCCTTTAGGGCCCCAAGTCCATGTTCATTACCTCCTTGCCTTCCAGGAAGAAGCATGAGTTTATCATGGCATTCCAGAATGTAAGAGTTTGGTGAAGCTTATATACCATCTGATTAAAGCTCTTCAAAGTGAGGATTTTCTTACCTTATCCAGAACTGCAACTCCACAGCTGTGAAGAGAAGAAATGAAAGAATGACTATGGAGCAAAGAAAAAAGCAAGCAAGGAGGCAATGGGTTGATTCCTTCTCTAATCTCTTTTGAAGAGACAATAGGGTGGGGAAGGGCTTCCTCTTTCTTAATTAAGGTGGACATGGAAATTCATTGTGTTCCCTCTTCTCATGAAAAGCTTAGAAACCAAGGAGGGGAGGAATGGATGGGGTGGGAGGGGGTTGGGGTTAGGAAGTGACCCAGGATAGGTACTCACTTGGTTTGCTGACTGGCATCATTCTTAATTGTTGACTGTGCTTCTTTAGCCTTTGTCTGAGTGCCTGAGAGATGGAGAAGTAGATTGAGAACCCTGGGGTAGGGAGTGGGACAGTGGGGACAGGGGTAGGTGGTGGGGTGGGTGGGAGATGGGGCATGGACTCGTCACTGCAAGTGAGCCGGGACTGCCATGGCAAGATTCTCTTGCAGGCCCGTTGAATGAGCAGGCTCTGCACTCACCACGGTGGTGTTTGGGTGGCCTCTTGATGAGAGAGTCCTGTGGTGGAAGGATTCCAGACTGTGAGGACCTCTGCTCAGCCAGATCCCTCCAGACATCTGAGGAAGGATGATGCTGGGTTGGAGAGAACTTAGTGCAGGTCCCTACCTCCTAGAAAGCAAGTAGGGGATGCTCAAAACCACTTCCCAGAGCCTCTTAGAAGATTCTTCAGCCAACTGTAGTAAGATGAACCAGTGATCATGTTTCAGGCTCAGAAAGTCAAAGTAACCCCCTCCAGCCTTCAGAGCCACAGAGTTAACCCTGCTTCTGCCCTTCCTTGTCCTGGCTGACAGGAATGGTCCTCCATGGGCCAAGCAAATGGGGAGCAGGAATTGTCTCCAATTATTCTCTCTAGAATCTCTGATCTACCATGTTTGGTCTCAGCCACTTATGCTGGTGAGGTAGAAAGACAACTGGTCAGGGTGGGGAGTGAGGAGATCTGAGTTCAGATCCTCCCAGTGATCACCTGCTAGATATTTTCTAGGTATCAGTCTCTTGTCTATGTAAAGAGGAGTTGGGAATAGATGATCTCTACAGTCCCTTCCATATTCTACACATGGAGTTCCTTCTTAGTAAAAGCTGGAAAATCGCTAAGGTTTTATGTGAAGAGAAGGTAAAAGTTGTAGAGGGGCAAAGAAGCTTGTGATACAATTTAATATGTTCTTTTTATGAGCTCAAAATTTCTATGTTTGTAAATATAACACTAAAAAGCTCAGAAATATCTATGGTATTCAATCGTGTGGACTGACTCATCTCAATAAAACAAATAACCAACAGGATAGAGGTGGAGTTCTTTGGTTAATTGTATTTTCTGTTCTTTCCTTCCTCAAATTTTTTTTCCTAACAGAAAACATCCAGAAACCTATTTGCCTTGGAAAGCACACAATTGGTTTTCTTTTACAACTGGGACTCCACAGTGCCCTGGGATGGTTTTTCTGAACAGCACCTCCTATTGCAGATACCATCTACTAGTCAGGTATCCCTGTCTGAGCAGCTACTCTGGGCATAATGCCAGGCACTTCCAGGGAAAACAGCAGACCCGTCTTGCTGCCATGTGCTCACAACAGGGCAGGAAGACACAGATGGTTTTCTGACTGAGGTTATCTTGATGTACCCTGCTTTTTTGTCCAGACTACTCCTTCCAAGGTCAGACTAATGTGTCCTCTAAGAGTTAGATGGTCTTGGAGGATTTATAAACTCACAACGGCCACAGGGAGCAGAGATGGCCTGGAGCAGCCAGAGAAGGCTTCCTGGACTAGAAGAGGCCTTAGCTGAGTGAATTGAATTGAACTGGGATAGTATAAGAGAAAGAGAGAAGGTGAGTGGGTGCAGCAACCTTGCAGAAGAGTGGAGAAGAGATGTGTGTGTGTGTGTGTGTGTGTGTGTATTGAGAGAGAGGGCATCAAAAGGTTTGGCCTGTATAACTGGCATATAATAGGCATTCAGTAAATATCTGTTGAATGACAGATATATGAATGGTGTAAGACAGCTGTAGAAGGTAGGTATGGATTGTCTAAATTTGAAATGATAGTAGGCATTGTCTACGAAATCGATTTTAAAATTATTTTTTCTCTCTTAAAAGGCAATGGAGGCTTTACTCTATGACTGAGGAAGAAGGGCTTACTTTAAATCACTTTTTAATGACCTTGAGTCCACCCGTCCCCTTTTGTACCCTTCCCTGCCCCCCACACATGGAGCAGCATGTCCCTTGACATAGCCCACCTGCTCTCTGTGGGTGGAGTTCCTGTTGGCCTGAAACAAGGGCTCCTTGAGGTCACTCGCTTGTCCTGTCCTCCTGGAGGGACCTTGCTCCCTAGCCTGGGAACTCTGGGTCTTGCCTTTCTCCTCCACCTCCAGGTTCCTTCTCTTGAAGAACTGCTGCTGTCGAGCTCTCTTGAGCTGCTCTCTCTGCTGGCTCCTCAGCGCCTTTCCTACCTGGCGGCAAGTGGTCACATTAGGGCGGCAACGGCGGCTCTCCCGGGTCTCCTGCCGGCGCTCGCACTTGGCCTCGTAGCTCTCAGCCCGTCGGGCCCAGCTGGGGCAGGGCCTGGGGTCCGGGTGGATCATGGTGACCTCCTGAGCACCTGTTGTGCTTGGCTTCCAGTTCCTGGAATAGCTGCCTGTATCTGCCAAATGCCAAGAGGGAGGAGCAGGGGAGGGGTCAGAAGATGGGCAGAAAAAGGGCCATCTCCCTGAATGAAGGGGCAGAAATAGCACAGCATTCCATACATGGGGGCAGGAAACTGAGGAGGTGCTGATGTCAAACAGGGAGTCGGGACTCCTGGGTTTAGTCTCCAAGCCAACCCCTACTTCTCTCTAGCCTGTGTCTTCCCCTTTATAAAGTGGGAAGAGTCTCTCTGGCCACCACTTCTTCCTTGACTGAAGATCTCACCATGCCACTATGTAAGGTGAACATGAGAAAGAAAAATGAAAGAGATCATTATGTGCTTAGAGCCTTGTGCGTGGCGGTGGGAGGCATGGGGTGCCTGTTTTCCAGGGACTTCTAGAGAACCAGTAAGTTGACCTCCCTCTTCCAATCTAAAATGAAAGTCAACGTCTTTACTGCCCTCTTGGCCCACGTTGTTACTAGAAAGGGCCAGCCACTCTTCTAAGACAGGGAGGGATAATCAGATCCCACCCTCAGGATGAGGCCAGTCCTGGGAGGGGGAACGGCTGCTCTCTTCTTGGTCCTTCGTGACTAGTGTGTGAGCCTAGGCCTGGGCATGGGTTAGGAGGGAAACAGCACCCTATTTCCTCCATCATGAAGTCCTGAAATCGGTCCACAGGTACCCCACTCCCAGCCAAGGCCTGAGTTCCAACACTCAGCTCCAGATCAAATAAAATCCGTACTGAATGAGCATCTGCACCTGCCTGGTGCTATCAAAACTGTTTCAGAGCTTCTGACTCAATAACTTTCCAAGCTAAGCATTTCATTTTTTTATGATCACCTCCTGTCAGGGCCAAGTGTGGTGCCAAGTCTGCTTTCTCAGTCCACTAATCTTGGGCCCAGGGAAAGAGAGTACCATCAAAACCAGTGATCATGTGGATTATACCTCAATTAAACCTTTAATAAACAGACACCAAACCAAACCAAACAGAAAAACAGTAACCACAAGTCCCCAGGGCACTAGGCTTAGTGTAGAGGCCCACTTGACCCTTTGCATAGCCTCACCTTTCACCATTCACGGAGCACCCAAACTCTACTCTCTCTTCCTTCTCTGTGCCTTCCACTCTTTTTCCTACTCTCCCCAACCTACCTCCTGCAATTTTCCTTTTTTCCCTAGTGCACTCTGGTGGCTTTGCTGAGTTGGGGCTGGACTTGGATGAGCTGGATCCCATGCACTGGCATTTCTGTTCCCTCCCTCCACTGATCACTGGAGTCAGACCAGTGACAGCTGCTACTTCTCCTCTCCTTCCTGCAGTCGCACTACCCACCACTCCGGGAACCTTAGTTCCTGGACAGGTCAGAGAAGGGTATCTCAGCTTCACCAGCCAGGGAGCATTTGCCAGCTCGGGCCCTTTGGATTTATTTATAGGCCAAAGAGACTCAACAGGTAGCAGTGTCTCTGCCCCTTTATTGGAACCTTTGCTGTCCATCCTGGCTCTATCTGGAATTCTCTGCAGGATTCATGCGCTCTCTCTTTGATCATGCCACTCATTCCCCAGGATCATGAGTGGGACACTGTCACTGCCTGAGGGGAATCTTATTTTGGTCAAGCCCGTGACACTTAAATACCTGACTCTCATAGGTTTGACGGGTATACTCTGGTCTTGGGGAGGGCTGACCCCAAGTAGAAATGTGAAGTTGTCCATGTTTGCCTTCTGTGTATCATCCCTGAATGACTCTCCTCTTTGTTCAGGCTTTTCTCCTCACCCTTACACCTTGGGGGTCCCTCGGTTTCCCATCTGCCATTTTATTTAAAAACTTAGGAAAGGATCTGAGTTACTAAAGTATAAATGGCTGACTGGAGGGAACTCAGGAGTGTTCATTTGCATGTGAACTCCATATCCAGAATCTATACTCGTGGTATCCCTAACCTGTAACTCCATGGCTAATCTGCCATAGATGGTAGGTGAGCACCCTGGTACTGGATCCAGACTGTGTGGATCCATTTCCTGGCTCTGTCACCTATTCCCTGAATGCTTTTGGACAGGCTATTAAACTTCCCTAAGCCTAATTTCCTCATTTATAAAATGGGGCTCATATTTAACCTCCTAGGGTTGTGAAGGATTAAATAAGAAAATGCATGCCAAGCACCTGGAACATAGCAAACAATAAATTGTATTTCTATTATAATCAATATAAAATATTATTATTATTACCCCTGTCATGCTGATCTTGGGTATTCTTGAAGACTCAATGCTGTAAGGCAAAGACCCCAAGCTAAACTAGCACTCCCAGGACCAAGAATGCCTCATCCTCTAATTCTCCCAACCCTCTCTTTCTCTGACGGAGTACTGCCTACTAGATCATGGATGCTGGCCCCAGGTTGAAATCAAATTTACTATTGTGGCTCATCTGACTTCTGAGTTTGGACCACAAAGAGAAAGGCCTGGACACAATCCCAGTCTTAATTAAGGCAGCTAGAAAGGCAAAACCTAGAGAGGGTGAAGAATTGGTGTTGAGTCCATCTGAAACATGGGGGGTTCTGGGTTTCCTTCTTGTTTGGCCCTAGGCCACCCACAGACTTTGTAGTGGAGGCAAACCCCCTGAATATCCAGCATCCCTCTGCCTTCCTGTTGTGAAGAGGAAAGGGCTAGTGGGGGAGGAGGTGGGGCCTGAGGTAAGCTCTCTGTGGGCGCTCCACCTTGGCTGTCCTCAGTAGCCCACTGAAACAGATGGCTGCTCTGCTCTCTGCTTCTTGGCAGGCAGATATTGGAACTTATTCCCCAAGAGGGAGGTTGCAGTAGAAATGGCTCCTTAGTGGGAGGAAAGTCATTCCAGGGCCTCAGGCCCCACACCTGAAGGATTTGGTGTGGCACAGATGAGTGGAGCCACACCCAGCTTTCCAGCTTGTCTTGACCACTCTGACTTCTTTACAAACAAGAAGCTTTATGGCACTGCCGATTGACAGGGATGGGCTGTAGAAGAAAAAGGAAATGGTTCCTATGCGGTTCAAAGGAAGGTCACTGGGCCACTGCCCAGGCTTTCTGGCATCATGGGGTGCCCCTTGGCAGCAGGACGGGGCCCAGTTGGAGCTCAGAGGAAGAGATTTATGTCAGCTGTGCCTTACCCGGTAGAGTTTTGCCCCTGCCTTTCCAATTCTCTGTTCCCACTTCCTGGCTGTATGTGCAACAGAGAAAATGAACAGCTTCCTGCTTGGGTCTGGCCTTCCTAGTCCAGAGCCCTTAGTGTAGGAGCATCTAAGCTTCCGGAATGGCAGCTTTGAGTTATGGGGATCCCTGACTTGAAGGGAACCATAAAAGGTCATTTAATTCATGCCCCTGTCATGGGGTAGACTGAACTCTAAGTATTTCGTTACTTCTAATCTTATCTGATGGATAGAACAGAGGAGAGGTGGAAGCTTAACCCTGTGCCATGGCTACTGCTTTGGGAAACCAATACAAGACCCTCTTTCTTGTTACCTAAGCCCCAACACTTTTAAACTACACCATTCACCCCCGTGTCTCTCTCTTTAGCCTAGGGAAGTTTAGATGATAGAGCATCTTCTGCTTCACCCAAAAGTCGGACGTCCCAAATCTGGACACGAAACCATCCTCCTTCTCAATTACCTTTGACTCCTAGGCTCCAACCCAAGCTGCTCAGGAAAGCATTCCAGATCTTGGCTCTGGTCTCAGCAGAGTGAAGTGCAAGCTCTTAATCCATGGCTCTGGGCCCCATCAGCGTTTCTTTTCTGGGTGATGTCTTTCTTTTTGTACAACAACCTTGCTCTTTGCTGAAACAGGAAACAGACAAAGCCACAGCGGTTGCAAACCCCAGTTCCTCTGTCTTACTCTCTGGCACCATCTGAGTGGGCCCCTGAACCTTGAGACCTCCTGGGCTGGGCTCAGGAGCTCCTCCCATCACTGGGCACCCCAACCACCCTTTCTCTTGCTATTGGATTGTTCTGAGCTCTGGGATAGTTTTAAGTCAAGCTCTAATTCCAGGCTTTGACAAGGATGGGCCTCTAGAGATGTCAGCTTTAAACCTTGCAGTTTCTATGAAGAAAAAAAAAAACGCCATTTGGATGGTGGGACCTAGAAGAGATGTTCCCAGGGTAGGCTTTCATGTGTATCAGGAAATGCTCTGTGTAAGACTTTTCCCTTCCCTTTAATCATCATTCCACAGCCCTGTTGTTGTAAAAAGTTTCCACTCTTCTGACGTACCTGCTGTTTCTCAGAAGTCTGGAATGAAGTCAGCTTGGGTTTGTTCCTTTCTGAAGCAATGATGAAGGGGTGAATGGGTGGTGGGTGGCTGGGGAATGAAAAGAGGATAGCAGGCAGAGTCTTGTAAAAAATTCTCAATTGGACTAGGAAATTTGAGGAAAAACTAAAAGGAACTGATCTGCATGCATTAAAAAGATGCCATTACAAATGATAGACTCAGGAAATTCCCAATATGTTCAGCATAAAGTTGTGGAGAGGGAACTGGAGTGGGATAATTTAACTGAGTAGCTTTGTAACCTTGAGCAATTTACCTTGTCTAAACGATCCCCTCATTATGGCAGCTGGATGATTCGTATGGTTCTTAGGAACATCAAGGTTTGACATAAGACTTTTAAATAGCTTTGATAAGACAAAATTTATTAACATATGGGGGGTTTGTCACAATCTTCTCCTTTGCTTACTTCTTCTCCCATTCTTTGAGGAGAAAAAGGACAAGGATATTATGAGAATGTTATGTTGAGTAAAATAAACCAAATACGAAAGGACAAATATTGTATGGTGTCATTAATAGGAACTAAATATGATGAATAAACTCATGGAGGTAAACTCTAGAGTATAGGTTACTAGGAAAGAGAATGTGGGTTGTGAACTGGAGCTGATGCTTAATGTATATAGCATTATCAATATGGTTAATCCTAAAAGTGTGAAAATGAATAGAGTTAAGAGTAACACATTGTAATGAGTATAGCTAAACACTGATGATTTATAAATGTAATTGTGGCTGAATGGAATAATCTATGGACGTAAATGTCAATTGACAGGAAACTAGAGAATAATCTAGGGAATGTGTAGCATAGTGATTTTGGTGGTAGATGAAGATTGTGGTTAATAGTATAAATATAAGAATGCTTTTCTTTTACAAAGTGCTAAGAATATGGGGGAGCGGATGTAGCTCAAGTGGTTGAATGCATGTACGAGGTCGTGGGTTCAATCCCTCGTAACTCCTAAAAACAAAACAAACAAATGAAAAAACCAACTCTCACTGGGGAGTGGATTTAGCTCAGTGGTTGAGCGCCTCCTCCCCATGTACAAGATCCTGAGTTCAATCCCTTGTATCTCCTGAAAAAAAAAAAAAAAAAAAGAATATGGTGATACATGGAAAAATTACAACTAATATAACTTATGGACAATAGTTAACAGGAATATGGTAATATATTGCAGCAGTAGCAAGAAGACATTATTTCAATACTAAGGGACAACAATGGCGGATGTAAGGAGGTATGGGATTCTTCTTTTTGGAGTAATGAAAACATTCTGAAATTGACTGAGGTGATGGCAGCAGAACTCTGTGATGAAAATGAGAGCCACTGAGTATACACGTTGAATGGATTGTACAAAACATAGGACTGTATAACACAGGGAATCCAGTGGTGGATGGTGGACTACGGTTACCAGGACAAATATGAGAATGTTTTCTCCTGAACAATAGCAAATATATAATACTAATAGAGGGTGTTAATAATTGAGTGGGTTGGGAAAAAATACACCAAATGTAAGGTATGGGCTATAGTTAGTAGCAATATTTTGATGATGCTCTTACATAGTTTATAACAAATGTTTCACAACAATGCAAAGTGTTGGTGGTGGGGGGATGTATGGGAGACTTGTATGATGATAGGCATGTATATTTTGTAAATTCACAAATTTTACTATGCATTTATTATTTATGTATGTTCATGTATGAATGGTATGCTTCAATACAATTTTATTTTTTAAAAAAAAGGACTTCTTGAAGATGTTCCTTTTAGTCAAGGTGTGGTCCAATTGAATGAGGGTAGGTCTTAATCCATATTACTGGAGGCCTTATAAAGAGAAGAAATGCAAAGCCAGGAGTCAAAAAAGGCCAAAAGGGGAAGCTGGAAGTTTGCAGAAACAGGAAGAGCTGAGGAAAGAGCCATTTCCAGGTGACAGGAGGCAGTGATATAAGCCAAAGTACCCCCAGGATTGTCGGCAGCCAGCACCAGAACGCTACAGACTGGGAGAAAGCAAACCTTGCTGATATCTTGATTTGGACTTCTTCTGGCCAATAAACTCCTTTTGGTTTGAACCAAGCCATTGTGTGGTATTTGGCATAGCAACCTGACAAACCAAGACAAACTCTATGCTAAATATGTCTTTTTTCCCTCCACCACAGCACTAAGTATCTAAACCCTTTGTGGGAGTCCCCTTATGGGTGCTACTGGTTTTACCTTGCTCCCTTTTCCCCTCTACTGGATGACTCCCAATTCGTCTTTTGGAAAATGGTAACTGTGGTGGATTAAATTCTGTAACCCAGTTTAGACCTGGTCTTGGTCTTGGTCCACATTCCTTTGGGTGTGAACCCATTGCAAATAGGATCTCTTTTTTTTTTTTAAGATTTTATTTATTTATTCATTTATCCCCCCCTTGCTGCTTGTGCTCGCTGGGTCAGCTAACCACGCCGTGCGGGTGGGCTTGCCTTCACCAGGAGGCCCCGGGAACCGAACCCGGGGCCTCCCATATGGTAAACGGGAGCCCTACTGATTGAGCCACAGCCGCTTCCCAGGATCTCTTGAAGATGTTATTTTACAACATCAGGTGTGGTCCATCTGAACGGAGTCCTGTATAAGCAGAAGAAATTCAGATATAGAGAAAGCCACATGGTGTCAAAAGCCCGGAGCCAGTGGGGACCCAGAAGAGAAAGGAGAAGGTGTCATCATGTGACTGGAAAGCCAAAGAACCCAAGGATAGACAGCCAGGCAGAATGCTACTGACCCTGGGAGGAAGCAAGTCTTCCAGCCTCTCAAACCATGAGACAAGAAATTCCCATTGTTTAAGCCAATGAATTGTGTGGTATTTGTCACCACAGCCTGGAAAACTAACACAGCAACCTTGCCCATAACCTTGTACTTGTAGAATCCTCATCCCTGCCAACAGTTTCTCAGCAATGCATTCCAAATCTGATTTACTCTCTCTAAAACAATACCACACACACAAAAAAATAAAATAAAATAAAATAAAAAAAAAAATAAAAAAAAATAAAAATAAAATAAAATAAAATAAAATAAAACAATGCCACAGACATTCTTAATGGTATAGTCCATGGTGGCTTTGGCACCCCAAATTTTGCAGAAGGCAGCAGGGGTGGATAATGAGTGGAGCTTGGAACTCCCAGTCCTGCATAACAGCTCAGGCTAATCTTTTCCCCTTCAGGTTCTCTCCATCAGATGACTCACAGACTCTGTAGTCTTCCAAGTGCCTAGCAGGGAACTACCTAAACAGATGTCCACACAAACATCCCAAGGACAGATATTCTTTCTCAGAGGTAATCCATTCTAAACTCACCAGGAGGAAGATATATACAGTCATTTCTCATTATTTGTGTTAGCTATGCTCCATAAAGTTGCCACAAACACCGAATTAGCTAATCCTGAACCACTGCTCCTAGGGGAAATACAGGATTAAGTTCCTGTGAGCCTCTGGGCCCAACATTTTCATCAAACACTCAATACATCCCCTTGTTTTATGTGTGTTTCTGTTTAAGGACACTTTATGTCATAAATGTTGTTGATTCATTAGCATTGAACTCATAGCCAATAGCACTAAAACTCATGCCTGAATGAAGCTTGTCTAACACACACCTTCTTCATAAGGCACATCACAGCCTTCTCGTGCATAGGAACAAGAGACAGCACTTCAGCACTGTGCTCCGGGCCATTTTATTTTTTCTTTCTTTCTTTCTTTCTTTTTTTTTTAAAAGATTTTATTTATTTATTCATTTATCCCCCCCCCCTGCTGCCCGCGCTCGCCGGGTCAGCCAACCACGCAGTGCGGGCGGGCCTGCCCTCACCAGGAGGCCCCGGGAACCGAACCCGGGGCCTCCCATATGGTAAACGGGAGCCCCACTGATTGAGCCACAGCTGCTTCCCGGGGCCATTTTAAATGGCAAAATCACCAACAAAAAGCACAAAAATGCAAAAAATATGTCATCCCATATATTGGGAACAGGATACTTGTTTAAAGTATGAGAGCTGAAACAAGAAGGCAGAGCGTGGTCGTGTTTAACCTCACATGGGAATATGCGGGTTGGGCAATTCACATTTTTCACTGCTCTGTGCATGTTCTGAGATGACTGTGAAAGTGCAGCCCATATTGATTTTGGGGTTACCAATAAATTTTAGCGAGTAGGCCAATTCGCAAATACAGAATCTGAATTAAGAGGAAATCATATTCCCTTAACTCTGCTTTTTGCAAGACTGCCTCTCTATAATGGAGTTATGACTTCACATTTGTGGCAGGACAGAGTTCTCAGTCCTTTTTATCCCTCTGGTTCCTTTTTATCATCATTGTGGGTAGAGGACCTTTTGGCATAGTAGAACCCCAAAGTTATGTTGTAAGAGACCATCAATCTTAGCAAGAGATTTGTCTGTTTGTCTCTTTTATGGATGCCTAACCATAAGGCACCACTAACTGTGGATCCATTCTGCGGATCCCAGCATTAAGCATCCTTTTGTCCTAGGCTCATGAGAAGGATGGTTTCACTGGCTTTGACCTTGAAGGACTCTAAAAGGATGCACCCTCAGCCCTACAGTGGGGGTGGAGGGGAGGGTGTGTGTGTGTTAGAAAATAGAAAGAAAAGGAAAGAATAGGGGAGTCCAGAAAATGGAGGGCTTCCCAGACACACATTTCTGTTTGGACCAGAAGGACATCCCACATATTGTAAATTTTCAAAGCAGTTTCAGTTCCTCTCCTTTATCCCTCATCTCGGATTGTGTCTCCTTGGGCCTGCCAGAATATGAAATAAAGCTTTTCTCTGAGTTAAATAGCGTAATGACTCGTCTGCTAGGAATGCAATGCCCCTTTCTAAACTTAAAAAATTGCTGCTTTTAAGGGCTCAATTAAAGCACCACACTCCTCTCTCTACTGTGTGTGCGTGCACGTGTGTGTGCTTGTGTGTGTGTGTCTCAGTAGTCCAACAAGCAGGACTTTGAGAACTTCTAGATTATAACTAGTAAAACCAGATTATTTATTAATAAGCAATATACTTATGTAAATTACAGTTACAATAAGTTTTCATTTAATGAAAAAACAAAAATCAAGAAGCTTCTATCCATTAAGATATGCTTCACCTACTTCATTTATATATTGTTTTTTTCATGACAGCCTAGGGAGTCAAACCACTGTTGGTATTACAAATCATGACCACCCTTCCACCCCTGAAAGAGCACTACTGACTGTATTAACACTCTAATGCAGAGGCATTTGCTTTCTAATAAAATTAGGTTATTTATCTCGTTGGCCTGAGGGGGGAAAAAAAAATTAAGTTATTTAATGGTTTTACCCTCACTCTGAAACTGACAATCTTCTTTCCTGGTTAAACTGTCATTTCTTGCTAAGCCTCAGTTAAACCATCTCAATTACTTCACAAATGGCCTCACATTCCAAACTGAAATACCCGTCAGAGCTTTTTCTGGACACTTTACAGATTTCTACACATACCTTTCCAATTTGTTTTCTACTCAGCACAAACTATGCGAAACATATTTAATTCAATGCAGTAAAATTGAACAAAAATGGATCTCACCCAAGGCACTGACATGTTAGATGCTGTCAGCCTGCTCAGCAGAGAGCACTTTAGGGACTTGCTTTGAAGACTAATAATGAAGGCAAATTTATGGAAGAAAGAGTCGGAAAGCATTTAGATGTTCTTTTTTTCAGTTTTATAAAACTTGAAATATAACACCATTAAAAGAATTTTGAAAATAGAAAAACTCCTCAATCCTACCACACAAACACAAATTTCATATTTTTCATATTACCTTGCAGTTTTTGCCTAAATGTATGTATCTTTTAAAAATCATATTTTGAGCTTAGTGAATCTATAATTATGTATTTGTTTTTCCACTTAATGCTATATTATATGTTTTTTCTGGGGGGGAGGGGGGTCAGGGCTGGGGATTGAACCAGGACCTAATACTTAGGAGGCTGGCACTCAAGCGCTGAGCCACATCGGCTCCCCTGAGTTGGTTTTTTTCATTTGTTTGCTTGTAGTTTGTTTTTTTGTTTTGTTTTAAGAAGGCACCAGAGACCGAATCTGGGACCTCCCATGTAGAAAGCAGGCGCTCAAAGACTTGAGCCACATCTGCTTCCCTATATCTATTTTTCATGTTGTTACATTTTTTTTTCATGTTTTTACTTTTTAGTGTTGATATGGTCTTCCATAATCTTAGAGTAAACAATCTGTTTAATAATTTCCTTACTATTGAACAGTAGCTATGCTACTACCTAGCACTGCTGAGGATAATTATTAACCACTGGTAAATATGATTTAATAGAATTAATACAAATGAATGAGTTATAACGATTTTCTGTAATTGCAGTAATCAATTCAGGTCTGTGATAATTTTAAACTTTGTAATAAGGTTACTTTCTATATCACATCTGTCACCTATTTCCAGGGCTGTGGCTCACCCTGACATGTGCTGCCCTGAGCTAGGGTTTAGGGCATTGCTGGAGATGGCAAGCTCAGGAGAGCTGCCAAGAGTTTGGGGACTCTCCCAACATGAGGGCATGGTGCTGCTGGGTATTGGCAGGGAGGTGGAAACTGAGGGCTGTTGTGAAAAAGCAATAGGCTGGAATCTGGGGAAATGACTTCTAGACTCATCTACACATCCTTTGAAATGCAAAGTCACTTTACCCGTCTGGGTTTCTTCTAAAGTATCAGGGATCTATGAGCTCTTTATTTCTCAAATATTAATTAAATATCTTATGTGCCAAGAACTGTTAGGTTCTAGGAGTGTGGCAAAGAGTAACATCCAGTCAGTACCTTCACATAATTACACAAAAAACATAAGTCCATATAAAAGCAGCACGCTGCTTTAAATTCAAGTGCAGGGACAATACAGAAAATTGTAGAGACATGGGATAAGGGTGGGAGATAATATCCACCCCAGCATTGAGAGGACGTCCCAGGAGGAAGAGAAGAAAGTTCTCCTGGAGGAAGTAATGGTCAAGCTGACTCCTAAAGGATGAGGAGGATGTGTTAACTAGGCCACGAGGAGAGTGAAGAGCTTTCTGGGCAGAGAAGAAGGCATGAGCAAAGGCTAAGCGCGGACACCAGGGTGCTTTTGGAAGAATCACCAGCCCATCTGGCATCCCTGGGGAACCAAAAGGAGGATAGGAAGTGGCCTGAGGTGTGGCTGGGGAGGTAGGCAGGGTCCTTGAACATCACTTTAAGGAGTCTGGGTTTTCAATGTTGCCATTTTACCCAAGAATGGTTTTGGATATATGCCAGCCTCTACTCACAGCCACCAATCTGTCCTGGTTTCCCCATACCTTGGCATTTCCCCTTGAGGCTTAGAGTGCCTCGTTTTTGAGGTCCACCACTAGCTGTCGCTATTGAACAGGTCTAGCTCCCCACAGTCACAGGCCATTGTATCCTCTGCTCAGGCCAGGCAGAGTTACCAGAAGTCTGAGTCCCCCCACCCCCTCCCCCCTCCTAACCCTCTTTCCCCCACTTTTCACCCCACTTTTGGATCTGTTCCTCAGCTGTAGGTGGTGACTCACCGTAGGCAAACTGGTGAGGAGGTATTGGTAGACCTTGACCAGAACCTTTACACAAGTGGGGGAGAGCAATTGTGGTGAAATGTGGGACCACATTCAGCCACGAGGTGGCGTTGCCAACCACGGAGGGCAAAAAGGAAGACAGGCAAAAAACAAGTCTTTTAATAGGACAGCTTTGCTCTTTGGTCTGGGGTGGGGGTGGGCAGGTAGCTTTTGTGTCCACTCTGCTCCCTGGAGATGACGGTGCCACAGGAATGTTCAAGGACAAGATGAGGGAGCACCTAAACACAGACTGTTAGACCTCAACCTTTGAGTTATAGGTCTTTTGGCCAGTCCCCAGTTTCAACAGTCGTGTCCCAGGTCTTGCGATGTACCAATGTGTCCTTCCCTTTGACTTCTGTTTTCTTTTCCTCTTTCCCAGAACTCCTGCCTCCTCAACTCAGCAGATACTCATTTGCCCTGCCCCCTTCCCCCCCTTTAAAAAGTATACATTTTTCCCTTCTTCTCCTTTCTATCTATGGTATTAACTTTTGCTCTAGGTCCACTTCCTCTTCCTGTGTGCTGTGGATCTATGCAAAGTTAATTCTGCTTCTCCTGGACTTTTTGCATGTTGGCATTTAGGCCTTGAGTTCCTGTTTACCTTTTGAATAATTCCTTTTTTTTCTCAGCCCACCCTCCGCCACCATTTTAAAAACGATAGAACTAGGTAGGTTAAGAATTGCTAAGCGGGGAAGGATCTATGATATTAAGATATCCTGGTTTTCCTTGGTATTCTTCATGAGCTGGTGACCTCTGGGGTGGCATGGAGATCTAAGGATGCCAAGATAATGACCTTGAGGTGGAGTTGCTGCAGACATTGTGAGACATCTGAGTACCTGTATCAGAGTGGTCCATGTGTGTTTTCCTTTTCCTTAATACTGCAAATTAGTTTGATTTGCATGTCTTTTAAAAATTTCCATTTTCATGTATGTTTTATGTTTGTAAACATTATGTGCATAGAACAGATAAATAGTAACTATATAGCTATTGCAAATTCATGTGCTTAATCATTTTTTTTTTTTTAAAGATTATTTATTTTTTTATTCATTTATCCCCCCCTTGCTGCTTGTGCTCGCTGGGTCAGCTAACCACGCCGTGCAGGCGGGCTTGCCTTCACCAGGAGGCCCCGGGAACCGAACCAGGGGCCTCCCATATGGTAAACGGGAGCCCTACTGATTGAGCCACAGCCGCTTCCCTTAATCATTTTTTAACACTGAGATATGTGATTAAAAGTTTTGGAGACCACTGCTCTAGACAAGCTTTGATCCAGTCTTCTGAGGCTTGTCCTCTGGGAGGTTCTGAGATGCTGCTGCAGATCCGGCTAAGGAGAAAGGCAAAGCTAGTGTGGAGAAGGGGAGCACAGAAGTTTTGGAAAGAGGCATGGTCGTGAGATGGGACATAACTGTCCCTGAGAGAGAGCTCTACAGGAACAGGAGCTGGGATAACTGTCTTCTGTGCCAAGGTGAGTCACCTGCTCTGAGGTCACCTACACAGTGCTCCCTCCCACCTGACATCCAGGGCCTTTCATTTTGTTCTTTAATGAGGAGTGAGAATAACAGTTTCTCAAAGGAAAATCTGAAGAGATGGGAGCCTGAAACTGTGACCAATTAGGAACTTACAGATGGTTGGTGGATGTCACTGTGGATAGTTTGTCCAAGAAGCAGGGTATAGTAGGGACCTGAGTTCTTGGGCCCTTGGGTTAGGAGCCTGACATCTTGGGAATTGTGTCTTTCTTTTCTGACCATGGTGCATATGCTTCTGTGGTGATTTGTGTAACACTGCTGGTTGCCTAACAGAATTCCAATTTTGTTTTGGGCAGCACTCTGTGCAGCTGGAAACTCCATTTCTCAAGCTCTCTTGAAAGGAGATGTTGATCATTTGATGTAGCTTTGGCCAATGAGATGTGAGCTGAAGTCCCTGCATTGGGCTTCCCAGTGTGCTTTTACTCAGGGATCAGATTCAGCTGGCATGCATCTTTTGCCTTTCACCTTTCTGTTCTTTTTACCTGAAACACAGAGTGATGCTGAAGGTGAAGCAACTTTCTGTGGCCAAAAAACAACAAGCAGGAGGATAGATAGCTGAGTGGAAAGACAGAAGGAGCCTGGGTCCCTGAAGGCACTCTTTTGTCCCTCCCAGACTTTTTGTTATATGAGGAAAATAAATAAATATTTGATTCAGTCATTGTAAATTGGGCTTTCTGTTACTTCCAGATGAATGCAGTCTTAACAAACATGCAGGTCATGACTGCATGGCTTTCTGATGCCTTCCTGGAGGCTGTTAACTCCCCGCAAGGTGCTGATGCACTTGGAACTGAAAAGTGTAAGCATCCCCATGTCTTTGGAAACCTGAGTTCCTTCTCCTTCCTTTGTAATGGTAGGAAAAACAAGCTGTCCTGTCACTGTTAGTCAGCATGGCCGTGCTTGCTGACAACAACAACAACAAGTTTGACTCATATAGAGTGACTTCAGGTCCTTTTGAGGAGAGAGGCAGTGAGCTGGTCCTTTAAGAATGTGGACTGTGAAAGTCACAGTTCTGGGCTGGAGCTGGCCGCCCAAGCTTGGGAGAGATCTCTGGTGCACACCTCTTCCTATCATCTTCAGTGATGTCATGGTGGTAGCTTGAAATCTGCCATGGTGAGAGTATCCTGGAAATAGGCATGGAAATAGGCAAATGCTATAAATTCGTTTTTTTTTTGGTTTTTTTTTTTGAGGTACTGGGCAGGCATTTAACCATTGAGCTACAACCATTCCCCTAGGGCTTTTTTTTTTTTTTTGGGTGAACTGGTTGTCAAACATTTACCAGCACATCTGGAAAAGACCAAAAGTTAAGTTCAATATTTGCTACCTAGATATTAGTTCATAGTTTCTCTTACCCTCCCCATGCCATCCAATAAGAGAAAAACGAGCACAATCAGGGGAAGGCTGAGGTATACTTAACACAGGTTGAAGACAATTATGTCTCTGAGTCTACAGAGAACTCTAAAAGTTGTTGCTGAAGGCAACAAGTAATTTTATTTTAAACAAATCAATTTTATTGATACATATTAATAAAGCATACAATTCACCCAAAGTGTACAATCAATGGTATTGGTATAATCACATAGTTGTGTATTTATCACTTCAATCATTTTTAAAACATTTCATTACTTCAATAATAATAACAATAATAATAAACAAAAAACAGGCAAACAAACAAGAAAATTCTTCACCTCTCAATCTCTCTATGCTTCCCCTGCTGTACGTAGCTGCTATTTCTGGCTATTCTTGCACATTATTTATTTATTTGCTAAGAACTTTTATTGAGATATATTCACACACCATATGATCTATACAAAATGTATAATCAATGACTATTAATATAATCACAATATTGTGTATTCATCACCACAAAAAATTTTAGAACCATTTCACTACTCCAAAAAGAAAATCTCCACACCACTTAGCAGTCTTTCCCTAGCCCTACAGAACCACTAATCTAATTTCATTTTTATAAATTGATTTATATTACATTTTACATAAATGGAATCATACAATATGCAGTATTTTGTATCTGGTTTCTTTCACTTAGCATAATGCTGTTTTCCTCTGATGTTAATATCTTGTAGTATTAACATACATTTGTTCATTTTCAAAGAAAGATGGTCTTATATATGCAATTTTATTCATATTCATATTTCACATGAGGTTTTACTATGCTATACAGTCCCATGGTACATTTTTTAGCTTTTCTTTCAATAATATACATGATCTTAGACTTTCCCTTTAAACTACTTTCATACCCACATAATAGTGCTGCTAGTTACTAACATGTTGGGCTTTTACCTCTTTTATTCATTTCCAAAGATTAACACACATGCTCTTTACTGATTCTACACAAGTTAACCCTCAGCTTTCCATTCTCTAACCTCATTCTATTTTCTGGTGACCCATATTCAAGTTATTAACTCCATGAGATTACACAATATATTTAGTTCATTGTAGCGCAATCATACATTATTTGTCCTTTTGTGTCTGGCTTGCTTCACTCAACATAATGTCCTCTAGGTTCATCCATGTTGTCATATGCTTCACGACTTGACTTCATTTCTTCTTACAGCTGCAGAGTATTCTGCATGTGAATATACCACAGTTTGTTTATCCATTCATCGGTCGATGGACACCTGTGTTGTTTCCAACTTTTGGCAATTGTGAATAACGCTGCTATGAACATTGGTGTGCAGATGTCTGTTCATGTCACTGCTCTCAGTTTTTCTGGGTATAAACCCAGTAGTGGTATTGCTGGGTCACATGGCAAATCTATATTCAACTTCTTTAGGAGCTGCTAAATAGTGCTCCACAGTGGCTGTACCATTCTATGTTCCCACCAACAGTGAATAAGCATTCCTATCTCTCCACATCCTCTCCAACACGTTTAGTTCTCTGTCTTTTTAATAGTGGCCATTCCAATAGGTATGAAATAATACCTCATTGTAGCATTGATTTGTATTTCCCTAATTACTGGTAAAGTTGAACATTTTTCATGTGTTTTTTTCCCATTTGTATTCCTTCTTTGGACAAATATCTATTCAGGTCTTTTGCCCATTTTGAAAATTGGGTTGTCTTTTTTTGTTGAGTTGTAGCACCTCCTTTCATATATCATGGATATTAAACCCTTATCGGATATGAATTTCCAAATATTTTCTCCCATTAAGCCGGATGCATTTTCACCCTTTTGACCACGTCCTTTGATGTGCCAAGGGGTTTAATTTTGAGGGGGTCCCGTTTATCTATTTTTTCTTTTGTTGCTCATGCTTTGGGTGTAAGATAAAAGAAACCACCACCTACCACAAGATCTTAAAGATGTTTCCCTACATTTTCTTCTAGTAGTTTTATGGTCCTGGCTTTTATATTTATGTCTTTGACCCATTTTGGGTTGATTCTTGTATAGGGATTGAGGTAAGGATCCTCTTTCATTCTTTTGATTAAGGGTATCCAGTTCTCCCAGAACCATTTGTTAAAGAGACCGTTATGTTCCAGTAACATGGACTTGGTAGGTTTGTCAAAAACCAGTTGGCCATAGAAGTGAGGGTTAGTTTCTGGACTCTCAGTTCTGTCCCCCTGATCGATATGTTTGTCTTTTTTTTTTTTTTTTAAATAAACATTTAAATTTATTCCACATAAATCAATTTATGCATGTACTCATTTTTGTATTTGCTTATGCATATTCAAATATTTCTAAAAGGTTGAGTGAGAGCCATGATTGAAGTGATGAATGTACAACTATGTGATTACACCAAATACCATTGATTGTATACTTTGGATGGACTGTATGTTTTATTAATATCTATCAATAAAATTGATTTTTAAAAAATCGTATTTATAAAAAAAGTAGAGTTAGCATGTTTTGGTGGCACTGTTAATGCTGGCAGGAGTCCTAGGTAACATGATTTATCCTTTTCCTGCAGATGACAGAGATGGAGATCTCAAGAGCAGCAGCAAAGCCGAGCTTGCAGGAGCACATGGACAATGTGGTGGAGGCTCTTATTGCCCTGACACAACTGATTTGTGCTTTCTCAGACATACTCATTAAATTAATTTATTGTAATAAAGACTTATTTTTCTTTCGCAGGTTTTGTCTTGGATCAAGTGCATTGTATATTGCATTTTTTGTTGTTGTGGGAAATCTGTGTTGAAGTATAACTGAATATAAGTGTCCCTTTCCTCCCCTCCCTTCTCTCCACTATCCTTTAGTGAACCTGTGTGAAGGATCAGTGTAGAAGAGTATCTCATGTTCAGATACACATGCTAGGTGGTAAGCCCTGCTCATTCATCTGACTCTCAGCAGTGCTCAAGGTTTACTGTCCCAGCAAAGTCACTTTGATATCTTCTATTGTTCTTACCATGTTCCCACCCAAGTTACCTAAATTCTAACTCAAAGCGGCCTGTAAACTGGATTGGTAACTTACATTTACATAGAGGTGCTGGCCTTTAACTATTCATAAGCTACCGTGGAGACACATAGCACCGGAAATAGTGACCTCGATGTGTCTATCTTTATGCCAGTACCATGCTGTTTTGACCACTGTAGCTTTGTAATATGTTTCCATGTCAGGCAGTGAAATTCCTCCCATATCATTCTTCTTTTTAAATGCTTTTTGGCTATTTGGGTGCACTTTCCCTTCCAAATGAATTTAGTAATTCCTTTTCTATTTCTGTAAAGTATGCTGTTGGAATTTTGATTGCTATTGCGTTGAATCTATAAATCAGTTTTGGTAGGATTGACATCTTCATGATATTTAGTCTTCCAATCCATGAAAACGGAATATCTTTCCATTTGTTTAAGTATTCATTGATTTCTTTTAGCATTATTTTGTAATTTTTCTGCATATAGGTCCTGTACTTCTTTGGATATATTGATTCCTAGGTGTTTGAGTCTTTTTGTTGCTATTGTAAATCTGATTTCCTCCTCAGATTGTTCAATACTAGCATACAGAAACATTACTGATTTTTGCGTGTTGATCTTGTATCCTGCCACTTTGCTGAACTCATTTAACTCAAGTAGCTCCGTAGTAGACATTTCAGAATTTTCTAAATATAAGATCATGCCATCTGCAAATAATAAGAGTTTTACTTTCTCTTTTTCTATTTGCATGCCTTTTATTTCTTTTTCTTTACTAAGTGCTCTATCTAGAACTTCTACTGCAATGTTGAATAACAATGGTAACAGTGGGCATCCTTGTCTTGTTCCCAGTCTTAGAAGGAAAGATTTCAACCTTTTCCCATTGAGTATGATGTTGGCTGTGGGTTTTCCATATTGCGCTTTTTTTTTTTTTTTTAAATTTTTTTTTCCCCCCCCCCCCGCCCCCGTTGTTTTTGCACTTGTCTGCTCTCTGTGTCTATTTGCTGTGTGTTCTTGTCTTCTTTTTAGGCAGCAACAGGAACTGATCCTGGGACCTTCCAGAATGGGAGAGAGATGCTCAATCTCTTGCACCACCTCAGCTCCCTGGTCTGCTGCTCTTATTGTCTTTCTTCTGTGTCTCTTTTTGTTGCGTCATCTTGCTGTGCCAGCTCTTTGCTCGGGCCAGCACTCCACGCGGGCCAGTTCTCTGATTGGGCCAGCTTGCAGGGCGGGCCAGCTTGCCTTCACCAGGAGGCCCCAGGAATCAAACCGTGGGCCTCCTATATGGTAGACAGGAGCCCAATTGCTTGAGCCACATCTGCTTCCCTCATATTGCCTTTTATTATATTGAGGAATTTCCCTTCTATTCCTCTTTTGAAGTGTTGTTGCTTTTTTTTTTTTTTTAACAAAGAAAGATTTTGTCAAATGCCTTTTCTGTATCGATTGAAATGATCATGTGGTTTTTTCCCTTCAATTTCTTAATGTAGTGTATTATGTTAATTGATTTTCTTATGTTTAACCACCCTTGCATACTAGTAATAAATCCCACTTGATTGTGATATATGTCTTTTGATATGTTGTTAGAATCTATTTGCAAATATTTTGTTTAGAATTTTTACATCTATGTTCATTAGAGAGACTCATCTATAATTTTCTTTTCTTGTAGTATTTTATCTGGCTTTGGTATTAGGGTGATATTGGCTTCATAAAATATGTTGGGTAATTTTCCCACCTTTTCAATTATTTTGGAAGAATTTAAATAGGATTGGTGCTAATTCTTCTTGAAATGCTTGGTAAAATTCACCTGTGAAGCCATCTGGTCCTGGACATTCTTTGTTGGGAGATTTTTGATGACTGATTTAATCTCGTTAAATGTAATTGGTTTGTTGAGTTCTTTTATTTCTTGTAGCATCAGTAGGTTGTTTGTGCATTTCTAGGAATTTGTCCATTTCATCTAGGTTGTCTGGTTTGTTGGCATACAGTTTCCTATAATATCCTCTTATGATCCTTTTATTTCTTGGATTAGTCATAACTTTGCTCCTTTCATTCCTGATTTTATTTATTTGCATCTATTCTCTTTTTTTCTTTGTTAGTTTAGCTAGAGTTTTGTCAATTTTGTTGATCTTCTCAAAGAACCAGCTTTTGGTTTTGTTGATTCTTTCTATTGCTTTTTTGTTCTCAATTTCATTTATTTCTGCTCTAATCTTTATTATTTTTTTCCTTCTGCTTGCTTTGGGAATGGTTTGTTCAGTTAGATCTTTGATTTTAGCTCTTTCTTCTTTTTCAATATAGTCATTTAGGGCTATAAATTTCCCTCTCAGGACTTCCTTTGCTGTATCCCAAAAGTTTTAATAATTTGTTTTCTTGCTTTCACTTGTCTCAATATATTTACTAATTTCACTTACAATTTCTTCTTTGACCCACTGATTATTTAGGATGTGTTGTTCAGCCTCCACACAGTTGCGAATTTACCTCTTTCCCATCTATTATTGATTTGCAGTTTCATTCCATTATGATCTGAGAAGGTACTTTGTATAATTTCAAACCTTTTCTGTTTATTGAGACCTGCAGTGTGACCTAACGTGGTCTATCCTGCAGAAAGATTCATGAGCACTTGAGAAGAATGTATAACCTGCTGAGTTTGGGTGCAATGTTCTGTATATGTCTGTTAGGTCTAATTGTTTATCATATTGTTCAAGTTCTCTGTTTCCTTGTTGATTTTCTGTCTATATAATGATGTGAGTGGTGTGCTGAAGTCTCCAACTATTGTTGTGGAGATGTTTGTTTCTCAGTTCAGTTTTGCCAGAGTTTGCCTCATGTATTTTGGGCACCCTGGTTAAGTGCATAGATATTTATGGCTGTTATTTCTTCCTGGTGGATTCTCCCTTTTATAAATATGTAATGGCCTTCTGCATCGCTTATAACTTTTTAGCACTTAAAATTTATTTTGTCCGATATTAGTATAGCTACCCCAGCTCTTTTTGGTTATTGTTTGCATGAGTTATCTTTTCCCAATCTTTCACTTTCAGCTGGTTTGTATCCCTGGGTCTAAGGTGAGTCTCTTGTAGGCAGCATATGGATGGCTCATTTTTTTTTTTTTTTTTTTTAAGATTTATTTTACTTATTTATTTCTCCCCCCAACACACACACCCTCGTTGTTTTGCTCTCACTGTCTGCTTTCTGTGTGTTCTTCTGTGTCTGCTTGTTTTCTTTTTAAGCGGCACCAGGAACTGATCCTGGGAACTTCCAGAGTGGGAGAGAGGCGCTCAATCTCTTTTGCCACCTCAGCTCCCTGGTCTGTTGCATCTCATTGTCTCTTCTCTGTGTCTGTTTTTGTTGTGTCACCTTGCTGCGCCAGCTCTCTGCGCAGGCCAGCTCGCCATGTGGGCCAGCTTGCCTTCACCAGGAGGCCCCGGGAATCAAACCCTGAACCTCCTGTATGGTAGAACAGGAGCCCAATCTCTTGAGCCAAATCCATTTCCCAGGCTATATCTTTTGATTGGGGAGTTTAATCCATTCATATTCAATGATATTACTGTAAATGCATGATTTACTTCTACCCTTTTATTCTTTGGTTTTCATATGCCATGCCTTATTTTCATCTGTCTTTTACTCTTTTGGTTATCCTTTCTGCTATTCTTTCTTCTATACTCTCCTCCAAACCTCTCTCTCCTATCTTTTTCTTTGCTGTAAGGCTTCCTTTAATATTTCCTGCAAAGGTGGATTCCTTTTTACCAACTCTCTTAGTTTCTGTTTGTTTGTGAATATTTTAAACTCATCTTCATATTTGAAGGACAGTTTTGCCAGATAAAGAATTCTTGGTTGGCATTTTTTCTCTTTCAGTACCTTAATTATATCATACCACTGTCTTCTCACCTCCATGATTTCTGATGAGAAATCTGTACTAAGTGTTACTGGATGTCCCTTGTATATGAAGGTTTGCTTCTCCCTTGCTGCTCTCAGAATTTTATCTTTATCTTTGATGTTTGACATTCTGTGTGTATATGTCTTGAAGTAGGTTTATTTGCATTTATTCTGAATAGGGTATGCTGTGCTTCATGGACATGTAAGTTCACTTCTTTCATAGAGTTGGGAAATTTTCAGCTATTATTTCCTCAAATACTCTTTCTGCCCCCTTTCCCTTCTCTTCTCCTTCTGGAACTTCCATGACATGTATATTGTTGTGTTTCATGTTATCATTTAACTCCCTGAGCCCTTGCTCTATTTTTACTTTTTTTCCCCTTTCTCTGTTCTTTTTTCTCTTCAATTTCAGCTGTTCTGTCTTCAGTATCATTTACTTTTTCTTCTGTCATTTTGAATCTGCTGTTGTATACCTCTATTTTTTTTTTTTTTCTTCTGAGATACTGGGGGCTGGGGATTGAACCCAGGACCTCATATATGAGAAGCTGGCAGTCAATCACATTGGTTTCCCTGAGTTGGTTTTTTTGTTTATTTTTCCTGTTGTTTTTTCAGGAGGAACTGGGAACTGAACCCAGGACCTCCCATGTGGGAGACAGGTGCTCAACCACTTGAGCCATATCCACTCCCCACTCTAATGTGTTTTTGATCTCACCTATTTTATCTTTCATTCCCATGAGTCTGTTACTTTTCTATTCAGGTTTTCAAATTCTTCTCTGTGCTCACTCAGTGTCTTCTTGATGTCCTTTATCTCTTTAGCCACATTGTCTTTCAACTCATTAATTTGAGTTTGGAAATTTATGTGCATCTTGTTGATTAGTTGTCTCAAATCCTGTATCTCTTCTTGGGCTTTGAGATGTTCCTTTTCTTGGGCCATGTCTTCCATTTTCTTACTATGGCTTGTAATTTTTTGCTGATATCTAGGCATCTGATTAGGATGGTGAGCTTAATCAGACCCTCAATTTCTCTCTCTTTTGTAGGGATTTAGTTGTGGGAGGGTGTGTTACTGATGTTCTTTGATTCTTGGTTCAGTCTGTTCTGGGTCTTTAGGATTGTCCCTGTTAGTTGCTCAAATCTGGGCCCTGTAGCAGACTGTCTTCCTAGGGCCTTGGGGAGGGAGGCTATAAAGGCTGGAAAAAGCTTCTCTTATTTACTTTTAATTTCCTCACATGCACACCTTTGGTCCACCAGCAGATGGCACTCTTCAACAGCCCTCTCAGTTCAATGCCTTGTCAGACTGTGTTTGCTGCAACACTGACCCGTTCAGTGTGATGGTAGATCCTGCCTGGAGGCTAAGAGCCTCAAAATTAAAACTTTCTCAGAGATAGTTCTCCAACTTTGCTGGCAGCCCCTTCCCTTTTCCCAGGTAGGAAATAATTCCACTTCCCTCTGCATCCTCAACAACCAGTCCCAGTTAGTAGTTAGTAGACTGAGAGGGTCAGATCTCTTTAATCCTTTGCTGGCTGCCAAGGTAAACAATGGTGCGGCCCTACCTGGGCTGGAGGGGCTGTGGGTCACAGGTGACCAAATTTGTGGGTCAAAAGATGAATCAGCCTTAGGCTGTGCCCCATCTCTCCTTTTTCCTGGGGAGATGGATCCCTGGGGTCCTCTTTGTCTGAAGCTTCTGGCCCCGAGGCCTGAGAATTAAGAAGTGTCTATATGGGTAGGGGGTAATGCGCGCAGTTGCAGCTGTGGTTTTTAACTCACAGTTTTGTTGTGATTCTTTTCCTTTGCCCCTCTCTCTTCTGGGTGGTGTCCAGCCTTCTCCTGGTGTCCTAAATCCTAGAAGACATACTTTCCAAGCCATTTCTGCCTGTTCTCTAGCTATTTTTCTGGGAAAGATGAGAGTCCCGTGTCTTTCTAGTCTGTTGTCTTCTGGAACTCCAAAACTAATTTTAATTTGACTTTGGCTGTAAATTTGTCATCTGCTTATGGCCCTGTCTCAGCACTCATCTCCTTCCTCCTATTCAGCTCTCTGCTCCTGTCTTGTTGACAATCTACAGGGCCTCAACACTTGCAATATTGACTTTCTGCACCATTTCTGCCACTCTCAGAAACCTCTGATTCTGGGACTGGCACAACAGTTTTCACTGGCCTCCAGACATCTTATGACTTCCCTTGGTTCAGCTTTGACTCTGTGCCAGGCATTCTTCTAGGTGCTGGGGATACAGTGAAGCAAGTAAACAAAAATCCTTGCCCTCATGAAATCTGCATTCTAGTAGGAGGACTCTGGCAGATGGTATTTTCCAAAGGTGGTCACAGCAATATGTAGATATGTATCCCTATCACATGCTATTCCTATGTTGTGTCGTTGACACTCCTCCATCAAAAGTGGGGTCTATATTCCCTCTCTATGAACCAGGTGGAGCTTGGACCAAGAGGCAAAAGAGCTTCCGGCTTAACTTTTTCTTTTGGGGTGTGTTTTTGGATCCCTGAGTGGCTATTCTCAGAGCCCAGGTGGAGGGACCACTAAAAGATAGAGACATGCCCAAGGAGCCCCAGCTGTTCCAAGCTCTAGCTGTTCAAGACTTTCAGCTCAGGCACCATACATGTGCATGATCAAGGCTTCAGCTGATTCTAGTTCTTGCTGTTCCAGCTAACATAGGTGTATTGAGTGGAGCACAATAGAGCTATAGCCACTGAGCCCTGCCCAGACTGCAGATTAGTGAGTGAACTAAATGTTTGGTTTTTTTGTTTGTTTGTTTGCTTTAAGCCAGTAAACTTTGGGGGTGGTTTATAATAAAGATATAATAAGTAGAAAATACAATTGTCAGGACAAATGTGTAAAAATATCAATAATGATGAATGCGATGGAGGAAAAGAAAAGAGGGAAGGAAAATATAGCACACTGGGGTGGGTTTGAAATTTTATTTATGGGGGCTAAGGAAGGCCTCATTGAGAAGGCGACTAGGGAGCTTGCCATGTGGCTCATTCTGGGCATAGAGGGGTGGAAGAATGCTTGGTATGCTCCAGGAAGAGGTAGGAGGCCATCATGGCTGGAGAAGGGGAAGACGAATGTAGGAAATGATGTCACAGAGCTAATGTGCAGCCAGTTCACGTAGGTTTTGTAGGACTTTGTAAGGACTTTGACTTTTATTCTGAGTAAGATAGATCATTGAAGGTTTTGACAGGAGCGTGATGTTTCTGTTTCTGTTTTAATCAGATCACACATTTGTGTCAGGATTCCTAGAAGTGAAATCCCTAGTCATGGAATATGCACCTTTTGACTTATTTTTGTTGATATCAATTCTTGTATTACTGCCATTACAAGAATCACAGATTTATTCCTGAGAGGGAAGGGACAGGTCTTAGTTAGTGCCTTATGCAAGATAGCCTCCCCATTTTATTATCTATCTATCATCTATCTATCTATCTATCTATCTATCTATCTATCATCTATCTGTCATCTATCTACCCATTCATCCATCTACCCTTTCTTTTAACAATAATGGGGATTATATTATATATATATGTCACTTTTTTATAAAGTGTTTTATACACTTACCAATATGTCTTTGGCAGTCCTTCTATATGAGGTCAAATAAATTTACCTCATCCCTTGTAATCACGTTATAGTGATTTTGTAATATCTATGTCCTATAATTTATTTAACTGTTCTCCTATAGATAGACATTAAGATGCTTTTTCAATTTTTTGGCTACTACAAATGTAATGTTTGGTGAAATTTTTATTTTGCTAGGAGTTAGTACAATAATTCCCTTGTGGGAAGATACTATTTTTCTTAAAAAATATTGCTGGATAACCTCAACCTAGAGTCAGAATTAACTTTGCATGATAAATGAATGAGAAGAAGAGGATGAGAGCTGGATACTCTGGGTGTCAGAGATTAGAGTCACATAAGAAATGGAACCAGGACAAAAAAATTTGAAACAGACAAGACCTGGAGGAAGTTTTAAGTTAAATTATACTCACAGAACGAATGTAAGCCTACTTTCCTTCTCTCTTTTGAAGGGTTGTAAAAATGCTACATTGCTCATGAATATATTCAGTAAGAGTGGAATTACTTTTTTAAAAAACAATTTATTGAAGTATATCATTCATACATGAACATACATAAACAGTAAGTGTTCAGTAAACATTGTGAACTTACAAAACAAACATGCATAACATCATACAGGGGTCCCACACATCACCCCACCACAAACACCCTGCATTGTTATGAAACATTTGTTAACAAATTATGAAAGAGCATCGTCCAAGTATTACTACTAACTATAGTCCATATCTTACTCCCCTATACTTTTTTTTTTTAAGGATTTATTTATTTATTTATATTGATTTTTACTGCCTTTCCCCCCATTCTTGTGTCCATTCGCTGGGCAGCTCTCTGTGTCCATTTCCTGCCCTCTCTTCTCATCCTTCTCCTCCTGTCTTCACTGGGATTCAGTCCTTGGAACCTCCATTGTGGGAGAGAGGCATCCTACCGCCTGTGCTATCTTAGTTCCTGGTTTTTCAACGCGTCTTGTCTTGGCTCTCCCTTGTGTCACTCTCCTGTTACATCATCATCTTGCTCTGTGGCTTGCGGGGCCCGACAGTGCACCTGTGCACAGGGCCTGACAGCATACCTGCATGCGGGGCCTGGGGGACTCACCTGCTCACAGGACCTGGCAGCACACACACTCGCGGGACCTGATGGCACACCCATGCATGGGGCCTGGTGACCCACACACCTTCTATATTTTTCTTTTTCTAATTTTTACCGGGAGGTCATGGGGATCGAGCCCAGGTCACTCCATATGGGAGACGGACGCCCAATCATTTGAGCCACATCTATCCCCCTGCTATATCTCTTAAGGTTGACCAAAGATACCTAGAGTTACAGTTATTTCCTATACAGTATGGTCATATAATAAATTAGGCTTAGTTTATCACCAGCATTCTACAAACCAGACCTAGGGAGAAAAACTAGGTCTGGAGACACATGCATGGTTTCTAATATAGTGAATGTTTAGCCTACCCTGATTATCACAAAATCAGGACAGCGAGAATATTTGCAGCTGGAATTACTTTTGGAATCCACAAAGAGATGCCGACTTTTTGTGTTAACATGGGTGAGGAGTGAGCAGTGAACATCTGGGTTCCACATTTAATGTTAAAATGGATATCCTTGGACCCAGATGGTGGTGTAAAATGCCCTAGGGTGCCATTCCCCCACAGCATCTTTGAACAACTAGCAAAAACTGGGAGAGTCATCTTCCTCAAAACTCTGGAAAACAGTTAAAGGGTTGCAGTGACTGGGTGAATGTTGAATCAAGAAAATGCAGCTTTAAAAATGGTAGGAGTAGCTCGTAGCACTCTTGGTCCTTCTGTCAGCCCTTTCTGATGCAGTGCAGTTCAGTCTGTGCTCCCATCGTCAGTCCCTGGTCCTGTTCCCAAGGGAACAGAGTAATCCCCATGTGCATACAGGGGTGTGTGTATCTTGGTGGCAGTCTGAAAGACTAAACAGGTCACACGTCTCTGGATTGCTCTCCTAGAACATGCCCTGTGTTCAGAAGCAGCTTGCAGACAGATAAAGTAGCGTAAGAAACAATGAAGTCAAAGCAGTCTGAGGTAAGTATTACCAGGTTAAGACTTACAGTAGAGCACTCAGGAAGGGAAGGAAGTTTACTTTATAGGGATTAGAGGGGGCATTCAGATTCCTGTAAGTGGGGAAATTCCCAGAATAACAAAAGAGCATGTGGGGGTCCAGTGGCTCTTTCTCCCTAAGGGAAACTGGGCCCACAGTATGCAGCTACCTGCATGCCCCAGGACACAAGTTAAAATGTAACAATCCTCTTCACAGGAGAACAATGTACGATGGTATCGTAGACTGTAATTTTCCCCAGGCTACACAGTTCCTTTGTACAAAAACATTGCCAGACCCCATTTATGTAACTCTGTTATGAAATGTCTTTGTTCTGAGATGCTATATATTGCCCCTCATTTTCCTACCTCTTTGCTGAGTGCTATTTTCATTCTCTGGACCACCACCACCAGAGAAAATCTCTCCTGTCCATAAGTCTCAATAAATAAAGCTCATATCTGTTTATGTGCTAAGTGTGTCCTTTGGTCTTGCAGCCACCTCGACTTGTGCCCTTCAGAAACTGGGTTGTAACAATTGGTGAGCCAGCCAGGAGACTGAAGGATCACTGGCAGTAGCAAGCATGAACTCTGGAAAGGGAGAATCCACGGGGGAAATCCAGGGTTGACCTATAACATCCATGTGGGGAGGGGTGTCTGCCCTCCAGGATGACTGGGGACTGCTGAGAGAGTACAGGGACAACCTAAAAACTCTGGCAGATATGCTGGCTGTGCTACAGCAGGTAGCAGAACAGCTGCACTTAAATAAGAAAAAGAGAGTACCAGATAGTGGCGACTAAAGCATGGCCCCTGTTAAGAGCCTTGCAGGTGACTACTGAGGCAGAACAAGTGGCAAAGACCTCTGTGCACTGCTTAAAAGAAAAGTTAAAATTAGAAAAGGACATGTACCTGGCACAAGCAAAGATGAAAGATTCTTTAGCTGATTGCCTGTGCAAAGGTAATGATTAGTTAGAAACCCTGACTTGTAGATATGCTGGGCTAGGGTCTGCAGACGGTCTTGAGTCCAGGTCCAGAGGATATTAACCATGCCTGGGTGGAGCCCCAAGGCATGGGACCCTATGGACTCCTCCTCAGAAAAGACAAAAAATGGAAGAATGGGAAAGGGGATAAATGTGACAAAATAGAAAAATGTAAGCTGGGGAATTAAAAATCATAGTTTGTCTTGTAATTCCTCAAATTTAAACCTTTTACCAAATTTCAGTAAGTAAAGAAAAAGTCCTTAAAAGCTATGGAAAAATATATTCCAGAATCTGGAAGTCAGTATGCTTTTAAGGATATTCACAATTTTAAATTTTTATTAAAAATGAGAAGAGGTTTTAGCTTCCTGTAAAGGGAAAAAAACATTTCTTGCATAAACTATAATTGTTCCCTAGGTTTATAGGATACAAATAAAATAAATTAGCATTATATGTATTAAATCTTTAAAATGATAAATTCATGTTTAATAAAATATAGATCTATCCTAAAGTGAAATAACTAGTTTTCACAGAACAGAATGAGAAAAGTAAGACAAGACTTAAATGGATAAAAGGAAGTTTTGTTGTTTACTAATTATAATTTAATAAGCTTATTTAAAGGCAGAAGTAACTTATGGCTATAGAAAGTTTGCAAAAACATTTTCTAAAATGAAATATTTAAATAGCTAATCCCAGGGAGCCATTATTAAGTAGAAACCTGAATTAATATTAATAACAAAAAGTGACTTCATAATAAAGGAACCTGTCAGAGGCTACCTCAATCTGCATATTAAGGTGGTGGTAGAAAAAGATAATATTAATTCCATTGGATATCTTAGGTTTTCATAAAATAATAAAAATGTAGTTTTTTTTTCCTGTACTGCTAAAGTAAAATGTAAATTATTAAAAATAGGTAAGTTAATTTAATATATTATAAACTGCATTGGAAGTGTTTAGAAAGTATAGAGAAAATTTAAAAAGGTGAACTTCAGTATTTTCAAACTCTCTTGTGCCCCAGTACCCTGCATGCTGTCTCCCCATTTGAGTTATTGGCAAGGTTGGTCACTATGACCCCTAAAACAGTAATAGTATTTACCACATCTCTGGACATGGCTCCTGAAGTGGATGAAATGATGTTGCTGGTTTGGACTCCTGTGGCAACCAGCAATGTCTTTATATGGCCAGATTTTGCCTCCAGGCTGGCCCTGTTTCATAGTGCCAAAGGCCAGTGAAACACTGGAGCTTCCCTCCAAGGGCCAACAGTGCTGCAGCATGCTGGCTGCATACCAAGTGGAACAATAATTACCAGAGTAGTGTGAATAGAAACTAAACAAACACAATTGGTATTATGGCCTGCTCCCATGAAGAAACAATGTGTATGGTATTGCAAACCTGAAGCTTAGATCTATTAACTGTATTTCAAAGAAGAACTTGTGCATTAATTAGTGCATTGATTAGTATTAAGTGCTGTACCTATATACCTGATAAATATAATATCTCTTTTATTCTAGATGATGTGCAGAAAGATATTGAACATGTTAAAAGTCTTGGTAAACTTAATTCATTTTCTCAGTTTATTTCTTCCAGAATCCAACACCTTCCAGAACAATGTATTAGTTTAACCATGGTGCCTGATCTGCCTTCTCTCAACCTCAGTAGAATAGCAGAGAGTTTCACCACCCATCAGGCAGAAACTACTGCCCCTAACCAGCAAGAAGCAACTACAGAAGAATGACCATTGCCCTTCAGTTCCCCCTTAAGAATAAGGGTGCAAACCCTCTGAGGGGGAAGATGAGGCAGGTTAGTACAGGAAACAGGGAAGGAGACTGGTCAGAATAAAGCCTGCCAAAAACCCTAGTCACAAAGTCCAGTTTGAAAGTTCCAGGCTCAAAAGAAGTCCTAAATAACTCAGACCTTCCCATTGATTCCTGAAATCTGACAGGTGAAGGTAAAAAGGCAACCAATCAGGTCGGCAAATAGTTGGGGCCCTACATATGTCTATGCAAGAGCTCCTTATGCCTACACTAGCTTTTGATGTCACCCTAAAAAACTCTGAAAATTTAGAAGGGAAAAATATATGGTATTAAAATCCTCCTCATGATTGTTATAGATTTATGATGTTGAATTTAAGCTCCATAGTAAAGACAAAGAAAATATGTGAAAGATATATACAAAAGAAAATGAGCAGAGACTCAAAATTTTACACAGCAAAAAGTCAAATAAATATGAAAGAAGAATTGAGGGACAAAAAAGGCATAAGACTTACAAAGACCATATAGCAAAATGGCAGAAGAAAGTCCTGCATTATCAGTAGTTACATTAAATGTGAATGGATTGAACACTGCAGTTAAAAGGTAGACATTGGCAGAACGGATAAAAAATCATGACCCAACTATATACAGTTTATAAGAGACTCATCTTAAATTCAGACAACAGTGGTTGAAAGCAAAAGAATAGAAGAAAATACATTATGCAAATAATAACCAAAAGAGAACTTGGGTAGCTATATTAATATCAGATAAAATAGACTTTAAGTCAAAAACTTATGAGGGAAAAAGAAGGCCACTATATACTGATAAAAGGGTCAATTCAACAAGAAGACATAACAATTACAAATATATCTGCCCCTAATGACAGAACCCCAAAATATATGAAGCAAATATTGACTAATTTGAAGGAGAAATAGATGGTTCTACATTAAGAATAGGAAATTAATTATACCACTTTCAGTAATGAATTGTACATCTAGACATAAGATCAATAAGGAAATAGAAGACTTGAATAATACTGAAAAACACCTAGAACTAAGAAACAAATGTACTAATTATACCTAACATGCATTTATAGTACACTTCATTCAAGAGCAGTTGAATACAAATACAAATTCTTCTCTAGTACACATGGATCATTCTCCAGGATAGATCATGTTAGGTCACAAAATGGTGACAGTGAATTAAAAAATATTGAAAGTATACAAAGAATCCTCTCTGACCACAATGGAATGAAGCTAAAAATCTGTAACCAAGGTCAAACTGGAAAACATCACAAATAAGTGGAAATTAAACAAGACACTATTGAACAACCAATGGGTCAAAGAATGAATCACAAAGGAAATTAGGAAAAATCTTGAGGTGAATGAAAATGAAAACACAACATATGAAAACTTATGAGATGCAAGAAAGCAGTGCTGATAGGAAAATGAATAGCTCTAGATGCTTACATTTAAGCATAAGAAAGTTATCAAATCAGAGACCTAACCTCAAAACTGGAAGAACTAGAAAAAGAAGAGCATTCTAAACCCAAAGCAAGTAGAAGGAAGGGAACAACAAAGAGTATAGTGGAGGTAAATGGAATAGAAATAAAACAAAAACAAAAACAAAAAACACAATAGGAGGGAGCAGATGTAGCTCAAGTGGTTGAGCGCTTGTTTCCCATGTTTGAGGCCCTGTGTTCGAGCCCCGGTACTTCCTAAAAGTAAACAAATAAGCACACAAAAAAACTAACTCTTATTGGGGAGCAGATGTAGCTCAGTGGTTGAGTACCTGCTTCCCATGTATGAGGTCTTGGGTTCAATCCCTGGTACTTCCTTTAAAAAAATTAATATAGGGAGAATCAACAAAACCAAAAGTTGGTTCTTTGAAAAGATCAGTAAAAACAAAAGAAAAACAAAATACCTTTGGCTAGACTGATAGAGAAAAAAAAGAGAGAGAACGCAAATAACTAAAATCCAAAATGTAAGGAGGCATCATTACTGACCCCACAAAAATAAAAAGGACTATAAGAGGATGCTATGAACAACTCTATGCCAACAAATTAGATAACCTCGTTGAAATGGACAAATTCCTAGAAACATATAAACTACCTACACTGACTCAGGAAGAAATAGAAGATCTCAACAGACCAATCACAAATAAGGAAATTGAATCAATAATGAAAAACTTCTCAACAAAGAAAAAAGCCCAGGACTTGATTACTTCAATGGTAAATTTTATCAAACATTCAAAGAAGAATTAACACCAACTCTGCTCAAACCATTCCAAAAATTGAAGAGGAAGGAATGCTCCCTGACTCATCCTATGAGGACATCACTTTAAAACCAAAGCCTGATAAATATACCACAATCAAAGAAAACTACAGATCAATATCTCTTACGAATATAGCCGCAAAAGTCCCCAATAAAATATAAGTAAACCAAATCCAATAGCACATTTAAGATAATTATATACCATGATGAAGTAGGATTTATCACAGGTATGCAAGTGTGGTTCAACATAAGAAAATCAATAAATGTACTATACCACATTAAGAGAACAAAGGGAAAAAAAAATCATGATCATCTCACTTGATGTGGAAAAAACATTTGACAAAATTAAGTATTGTCCTTTTATAAAAACACAAGAAACCTCGGAGTAGAAGGAAATTTCCTCAGCACAATAAAGGGCATATATGAAAAATCCATAGTTAACCTCATATTTAATGGTGAAGGCCTGAAAGCTTTCCCTCTAAGATCAGAAAGAGGACAAGGATGTCATGCCCACTGTCACCAGTTATTTGACATTGTATTGAAAGTCTTAGCCAGAGCAATTAGCCAAGAAAAAGAAATAAAAAGCATCCAAATTGGAAAGAAAGAAAACTCTCCCTATTTGCAAATGACATAACCTTATTCATAGAGAATCCTGAAAAATCCATACCAAAGCTACTAGAACTAAAAAATTCAGCAGAGGAGTGTGGTACAAGGTCAATATGAGAAAATCAGTAGTATTTTTTATACACCATAATGAACAATCTGAAGAGGAAATCAAGAAAAAAATTTCATTTGTAATAGCAACTATAAGAATGAAATATCTAGGAATAAATTTAGCCAAGGATGTAAAAGACTTGTACATGGAAAATTACAAAGTATTATTAAAAGAACTCAAAGGAGACCTAAATAAGTGGAAGGACATTCCATGCTCATGGAATGGAAGACTAAATGTTGTTAAAATGTCAATTTTGTCTTAAGTGATTTACAGATTCAATGCAATGCCACACAAAATTCCAACAGTCTTTGCTGAAATGGAAAATCCAATCATCAAATTTAGATGGAAGGATAAAGGGCTCTGAACAGCCAAAACCATTTTGAAAAAGGGAACATAGTTGGAGGACTCATACTTCCTGATTTAAAACTTATTATAAAGCTACAATAATCAACAGAGCATGGTACTGGCACAAGGACAAATAGACTAATGGAGTTGAACTGAGAGTTCAGAAATAAACCCTCACATCTATGGCCAATTGAGTTTTTCTTTTTTTTCCTTTTTTAAATTAGGGAAGATGTGGGTTTGCAGACCAATCATGCATAAAATACAGGATTTCTGTATGCCATCCTATTATCAACACCTTGCATTAGTGTGATATATTTGTTACACTGATGAAAGCACCTTCTTATAATTGTACTATTAACTATAGTCTAAGTTTTTACTTAGGGTTCACTGTTTGTGTTGTGCATTTCCATGGATTTTTAAAATATTTTCATTCTAGTACTATATATACAACCTAATATTTTCCTTTGAACCACATTCAGATATATATTTCAGTGCTGTTAATTTTGTTTGCAATGTTGTGCTACCATCACCACCATCCATTACCAAAATATTTCCATTGATCCAAATAGAAACTGTATATTTTTAGCTTTAACTTCCTATTCTTAACCCCACCCATCCCCAAGTAACATATATTCTAGATTCTGATTCTATAAGTTTGCTTATTCTTATTATTTCATATCAGTGAGATTTTAAAATAAAATCTAAGATCTAATGTCCTCCAGGCTCATCCATGTTATCATATATTTCACGACTTCATTTCTTCTTACAGCTGAATATTCTATCGTGTGTATATACCACAGTTCAAAAAAAATCCATTTGTCAGTTGATGGAGACCTGGGTTGTTTCCATCTTTTGACAATTGTGAATAATGTCACCATGAACATTGGTGTGCAGATATCTGTTTGTGTAACTGCTATCAGTTCTTCTGGGTACATATCTGCTAGTGGTATTGCTGGGTCACATGGTAGATCTATATCTAACTTCCTTAGGAACTGCCAAACAGACTTCCACAGTGGCTGTAGCCTTTACCATTCTACATTCCCATTAGCAGTGAACTCCCATCAGCATTCCTTTCTCTCCACATCCTCTCTAACACTTGTAGTTTTCTCTTTTGTTAATTGTGGCCATTCTAGTAGGTGTGAAATGATATCTCATTGTAATTTTGATTTGCATTTCCCTAATAGCCAGTGATGTTGAACATTTTTTCTGGTGATTTTTTTTTTTTTTTTTTTTGCCATTTGTATTTCTTCTTTGGACAAATGTCTGTTCAAGTCTTTGCCCATTTTTAAATCAAGTTTTTCTTTTGGAGTTTGTAGTGTCTCTTTATATATCATGGATATTAAACTCTTATCAGATATGTGCTTTCCAAATATTTTCTCCCATTGAGTCAGCTGCTTTTCACACTTTTGACAAAGTCCTTTGAGGTGCAAAAGTGTTTGATTTTGAGGCAGCCCCATTTATCTACTTTTCCTTTTGTTGCTTATGCTTTGGGTGTAAGGTTCAAGATATCACCACCTACAAGGTCTTGAAGATGTTTCATGCATTTTTTTCACCATTTGTATCTCTTCTTAGAAAAATAGTCTTTTGCCCATTTTTTAAATTATTATTTTTATTTATTTATTTTTATTTATTTATTTAAAGATTTTATTTATTTATTCATTTATTCCCCCCTTGCTGCTTGTGCTCGCTGGGTCAGCTAACCACGCCGTGCGGGCAGGCTTGCCTTCACCAGGAGGCCCCGGGAACCGAACCCGGGGCCTCCCATATGGTAAACGGGAGCCCTACTGATTGAGCCACAGCCGCTTCCCCCATTTTTTTTTTTTAAAACACAGATGAATAAATAAATACATTTCTCAATTAAATGCAATGGATACATGTAAATTTTTTTTTTTGAATCAAAAAATATATTACACAATATATTTGGTTCATAGTAATGCATTCATACAGTGTTTGTCCTTTTGTGTCTGGCTTGCTTCACTCGACATAATGTCCTCCAGGTTCAGGATGGTACAACCACTATGGAGGACTGTTTGGCAGTTCCTAAAGAAGTTGAATATAGACTTGCCATGTGACCCTGCAATACCACTACTGGGTATATACCCAGAAGCCTGTATCTTTTGATTGGGGAATTTAATCCCTTCACATTCAATGATATTACTGAAAATGCACTATTTATTTCCTCCATTTTATTCTTTGGTTTTCATATGTCATTTTATTTTTGTCTCTCTTTTTACTCTTTTGGTTATCCTTTCTGCTTTTCTTTCTTCTATACTCTCCTCCAAGCCTCTCTCTCCTGTCTTTTTCTTTCAGGTTCTAAGGCTTCCTTTAATATTTCCTGCAAAGGTGGATTCTTTTTTGCAAACTCTCTTAGTTTCTGTTTGTTTGTGAATACTTTATATTCACCTTCATATTTGAAGGACAGTTTTGCTGGATAAAGAATTCTCGGCTGGAATTTTTTCTCTTTCAGTTTCCTAATTGTATCATACCACTGTCTTCTTGCCTCTATGGTTTCTGAAGAGAAATCTGCACTAAGTCTTACTGGATGTCCTTCGTATGTGATCGTTTGCTTCTCTCTTGCTGCTCTGAGAATTTTCTCTTTATCTTTTACATTTGACATTCTGAATAATATGTGTCTTGGTGTAGGTCTATTTGGATTTATTCTTATTGAGGTACGGTGTGCTTCTTGGACATGTAAGTTCATTTCTTTCGTGAGAGTTGGGAACTTTTCAGCTATTATTTCCTCAAATACTCTTTCTGCCCCTTTTCCTTTCTCTTCTCCTTCTGGAACTCCCATGACACGTATGTTGTTGCGTTTTGTGTTGTCATTCAACTCTCTGAGCCCCTGCTCAATTTTTTCCATTCTTTTCTCTCTCTGTTCTTTTCTCTCTTCAATTTTAGCGGCTCTGTCTTCAGTATCACTTAATTTTTCTTCTATCATTTCGAGTCTGCTGTTGTATGCTTCAAATGTATTTTTGACTTCACCTATTGTGTCTTTCATTCCCATGAACTCCGTTACATTTCTGTTCAGTGTTTCAAATTCTTCTTTGCGTTCGCTCAATGACTTCTTGATGTCATTGATCTCTTTAACTATATTCTCTTTCATCTCATTAATTTGATTTTGGAAATTTGTGCTCATCTCACTGATTAGTTCTCTCAAATTCTGCATCTTTTCTGGGACTTTGCTGTATTCCTTTTCTTGGGCCATGTCTTCTATTTTCTTAGTATGGCTCGTAATCTTTTGCTGGTGCTTAGGCATCTGGTTAGTTTGTATTTTACTTAGATGCTCTTATCTCTTTCTCTTTTTTTAGTGGCAGGAGGCTGTGAGTTACCACAGCTCTTTGAATTTTGGCTCAACCTTGATTGTTAGGATTGTTCTGCTGGTTACTCAAAATTGGGCACTGGACCCAGTAATTGGATGTAGAGTTGTTTCCTAGGGCCTTGGGCAGAGAGGCTATAGAAGCCAGGAAAAGCCTCTCTTACTTATTAATTTTCTTATGTGCACTTCCTTGGTCTGCCAGGAGATGGCGCTTGTTGGCAGCTCTCAATTCAATGCCTGGTCGGAGCGTATTTATTGTGACACAGGCCAGATCAATGTGATAGAGCTTCCTGTCTGGGGGCTAAGAGCCCTGTGATTCAAACTTTCTGAGACAGTTCTCCAGACTTCTCTCATAGCGACCCCCTTTTCCCAGCTAGGAAATATTTCCACTCCCTTCTGAATCCTCAACAATCAGTCCCTGTTAGTAGAGGAGGAGATTGGGAGGTTTGTATATCTTTAGCCCCTTGCAGGCTCCAAGGCAAACAATGGCGCAGCCCCACCCAGCCTGGAAGGGCTCTCGGGACAGGGCAGACCAAACCTGGGAGTCCAAAGCAGGGTCAGCCCCAGGTTCTCTCTCCCCTCTCCCGTGGAGTCTTCAACAATTAGTCCAGGCTAGAAGAGAGGGAGGTTGGGAGGGTCAGATTTCTCCAGTCCTTTCTAGGCTCCCAGGGCAAACTGCCATGTGGAAGGGTCCGTGGGGCTCCGCAGCCCAAATTTCAAGTTAGAACCCGAGTCAGCCTAAGGCTGTGTCCCTCTCTCTCCCCTTTCCGGGAGTGGCAGATCCCTGAAGCCCCCTTTGTCTGTGGTCACAGGCCCAGAGGCCCGAGAATTCCGAAGAGTGTGGGGGAGGGTGCCGGCCGCAGCAGAAGCTGCTACTTGCAACTCACGGTTCTGTCGTCATGATTTCCCTCTTCTGTCCCTCTCTCCTTTGGGTGGTGTGCAGCCTTCACCCACTGTCCTAAACCCTAGAAGATCTTTTTCGGGGCTGTTTCCACTTGTCCTCTAGCTATTTTTCTGGAGAAAAGATTCCCGTTGCCCATTTTTTAATTGGGTCATTTGTCTTCTTATTGTTGAGTTGTAGGATCTCTTTATATATCATGGATATTCAACCCTTCTCCAATGTGTGATTTTCAAATATTTTCTCCAATTGAGTTGGCTGCCTTTTTACCCTCTTTACAAAGTCCTTTGAGGTGCAGATGTTTTAATTTCGATGAGGTCCCATTTATCTATTTTTTCCTCTGTTGCTTGTGCTTTGGGTGTAAAGTTTAAGATAACCCCACTATAGATGTAGATATTTCCCTATATTATCTAATAGGAATTTTATGGTCTTGGCTTTTATGCTCAGGTCTTTGATCTATTTTGAATTGATTCTTGTATAAGAAGTGAAATGGGGTCCTCTTTCATTCTTTTGGTTATGGATATCCAGTTCTCCCAGCACCATTTGTTGAAAAATTTGTTCTGTCCCAGAAAAGTAGACTTGGTAGGCTTATCAATAATCAGTTGACCACTGTAGCTTTATAATACACTTCAAGGTCAGGGAGCGTGAGTCCTCCGACTTCGCTCTTCTTTTTTAGGATGTTTTGGACTATTTATGACCCCTTTCCCTTCCAAATAAATTTGGTAATTGACTTTTCTATTTCTGTAAAGAAAGCTGTTGGAATTTTGATTGGTATTGCATTGAGTCCATAAATCAATTTGGGTAGGAATGATGTCTGCATGATATTTAGTCTTCCAGTTCTTGAACACAGAATATCTTTTCAGTTGTTTAGGTCTACTATTTCTTTAGCAGTGCTTCGTAGTTTCCTGAATACAGATCCTTTACATTCCTGGTTAAGTTAATGCTTAGATATTTGAATCTCTTTTGAAAAAGTAGTTTTATTGAGATACATTCACATACCATACAGTCTATCCAAAATGTACAATTAATGGCTTTTAGTAAAATCACAATGTTGCACATTCATCACCACAAAAAATTTTAGAACAATTTCATTACTCGAAAAAGAGAAACTCCACACTCCTTGCCAGTCACCTCTCAATCTCTCTATCCTTCGTCAACCCTACATAATCATTAATCTAATTTCATCTTTATAAATTGATTTATATTTACATTTTATATAAATGGAATCATACAATATGTAGTACTTTGTGTATGGTTTCTTTCACTTAGCATAGCATTTTTTTGGTCTGATATTAGCATCTTGTAACATTAACATACATTTGTTCAGTTTCAAAGAAAAAGTCTTATATATGCAATATTACCCATATTCATATTTCACATGAGGTTTTACTATGCTATATAGTTCCATGTTACATTTTTTAGCTTTCCTTTTAGTAATATACATGACCTTAGGCTTTCCCTTTCAACTAGCATCATACCTGTATAATAGCACTGTTAGTTACAAACATTATGTAGTGCTTTCACCTTTTCTATTCATTTCCAAAGATTAACACACATCCTTTTTATCAATTCTGCACAAGTTAACCCTCAGCTTTCCATTGTCTAACCTCATTCTATTTTCTGGTGACCCATATTCAAGTTGTTGACTTCATAAGATTACACAGTGTATTTAGTTCATAGCAGTGCAATCATACACTATTTGTCATTTAGTGTCTGACTTGCTTCACTCAATATAATGTCCTCCAGGTTCATCCATGTTGTCATATGCTTCCCAACTTCATTTCTTCTTAGCACTGCATAATATTCTATCATATGTATACACCACAATTTGTTTATCCATTCATCAGTTGATGGACACCTGGCTTGTTTCCATCTTTTAGCAATCATGAATAATGCTGCTATGAACATCGGTGTGCAGATGTCTCTTTGTGTTACTGCTCTCAGTTCTTCTGGGTATATACCCAGTAGTGGTATTAACGGTTCACATGGTAAATCTATGTTCAACTTCTTTAGGAGCCACCAAACAGTCCTCCACAATGGCTGTACCATTCTACATTCCCATCAACAGTAAATTTAACAACAACAACAACAACAACAACAACAACAACATTGAATAAGCATTACTATTTCTCCTCATCCTCTCCAACACTTGTAGTTCTCTGTCTTTTTAATAGTGGCCATTCTAATAGGTGTGAAATGATATCTCATTCTACCTTTGATTTGCATTCCCCTAATTGCAAATTAAAAATTATTTTGCATTTTTCAGTAGGGTCATTTGTCTTTTCATTGTTGAATTGTAGGATTTGTTAATCTTTTATGGATATTAAACCCTTATCAGATATGTGATTTCCAAATATTTTCTCCCATTGAGTTGGCTGCCTTTTCATCCTTTTGAAAAAGTCCTTTGAGGAACTAAAGTGTTTAATTTTGAGGAGGTCCCATATATCTATTTTTTTCTTTTGTTGCTCATGCTTAGGGTGTAAGATCCAAGAAACCACCACCACCACAAGATCTTTAAGATGTTTCCTTACATTTTCTTCTAGTAGTTTTATGATCCTGGCTTTTATATTTAGGTCTTTGATCCATTTTGAGTTGATTCTTGTATAGGGAGTGAGATAGGGGTACTCTTTCATTCTTTTGATTAAGGATATCCAGTTCTCCCAGCACAATTTGTTGGAGACTGTTTTGTCCCGTTAACATGGACTTGGTAGGTTTGTTGAAAACCAATTGGCTGTAAAGGTGAGGATTTATTTCTGGACTCTCAGTTCTATTCCATTGATCAATGTGTCTATCTTTATGCCACTACTATGCTATTTTGACCACTGTAGCTTTATAATATGTTTCAAGGTCATGCAGTGAAATCCCTCCCACATATTGCTTATTTTTTAGAATACTTTTGGCTATTCGGGTGCAGTTTACCATCCAAATAAATTTGGTAGTTGACTCTTCTATCTCTGTAAAGTAGGTTTTTGGAATTTTGATTGGTATTGCATTGAATCTATAAGTCAGTTTGGGTATGATTGACATTTTCATGTTTATTCTTCCAATCTATGAATATGGAATGTCTTTCCATTTGTTTACATCTTCTTTGATTTCTTTTAGCACTGTTTCATCATTTTCTGAATATAGGTCCTGTACTTGTTTCGTTAAATTGATTCCTAGGTATTTGAGTCTTTTTGTTACTATTGTAAGCGGAATTTTCCCCCTGATTTCCTCCTCAGATTATTCAATAGTAGTGTACAGAAACATTACCGATTTTTGCATTTTTTTTGCTTGTTGATTTTGTATCCTGCCACTTTGCTGAACTTGTTCATTAGCTCAAGTAGCTTTGTTGTAGATATTTTGGGATTTTCTAAATATAGGATCCTGTCTCTGTGAATAGTGAGGGTTTTATTTCCTCTTTTCCAATTTGGATGCCTTTTTCTTGCCTAATTGTTCTATCTAGAACTTTTAGCACAATGTTGAATAACAGTAGTGACAGTGGGCATCCTTGCCTTGTTCCCAGTCTTAGAGGGAATGCTTTCAGCCTCTCCTGTTGAGTATGATGTTGGCTGTTTCATATATGCTTTTATTATGTTAAGGAGCTTTCCTTCTATACCTATCTTTGGAAGTGTTTTTGTCAAGAAAGAATGCTGGATTTTTTCAAGTGCCTTTTTTGAATCAATTGAGGTGATCATGTGTTTTTATCCCCTTCAAGTTGTTAATGTGATGTATTACATTAACTGATTTTCTTGTGTTGGACCACCATTTCATACCAGGAATATAAACCACTTGATTGTGGTGTATAATTCTTTTAATATGCTGTTGGATTCTATTTGCAAGTATTTTCTTGAGAATTTTTGCATTTATGGTCAATAAATAGATTGGTCTATAATTTTCTTGTAGTATCTCTATCTGGTTTTAGTATTAGAGTGATGTTGGCTTCATAAAATGTGTTGGGTAATTTTCCCTCTTTCTCAATTTTTTTGGAAGAGTTTAAACAGGATTGGTATTAATCTTCTTGAAATGTTAGATAGAATTCACTTGTGAAGCCATTTGGTCCTGAACTTTTCTTTGTTGGGAGATGTTTGATGACTTATTGAATCTCTTTACTTGTGATTGGTTTGTTGAGTTCCTGTATTTCTTGTAGCCAATGTAGGTTGTTTGTGCATTTCTAGGAATTTTCCCATTTCATCTATTTGTCTAATTTTTTGGCTACAGTTTCTCATAATATCCTCTTATGACCCTTTTTATTTCTGTTGGGTCAGTGATAATGTTCTCCCTTTCATTTTTTATTTTATTTATTTGCATCTTCTCTCTCTTTTTTCTTTGCTAGTCTTGCTAAGGGTTTGTTGATTTTATTGATATTCTCAAAGAACTAGCTTTTTAAAAAAAATCCCCCCCCCACTTTGTTCTCAATTTCTTTCTTTCTGCTTGCTTTGAGATTGGTTTGCTGTTCATATTCTAATTTCTCCAGTTGTTCAGTTAGATCTTTGATTTTTAGCTCTTTCTTCTTTTTTAATATAGGTGTTTAGGGCTATAAATTTCCCCCTCAACACTGCCTTTGCTCTATCCCATAAGTTTTGATAAGTTGTGTTCTCATTTCCATTTGTCTCAGGATATCTATGAATTTCTCTTGCAGTTTCTCCTTTGACCCACTGGTTGTTTAGGTGTGTGTTGTTTAGCCTCCATATATTTGCAAAATTTTCCCTTTCCTGCCTATTATTGATTTCCAGCTTCATTCCATTATGATCAGAGAAGGTGCTTTGTATAATTTCAACCTTCTTATATTTATTGAGAGCTGTGTTGTGGCCCAACATGTGGTCTATCCTAGAGAAAGATCCATGGGCACTTGAGAAGAATGTGTAACCTGCTGATCTGGGGTGCAAAGTTCTGTATATGTCTGTCAGGTCCAGCTTGTTTATCATATTTTTCAAATTCTCTGTTTTCTTGTTTATCTTCTGTCTAGTTGTTCTATCTATTGATGTCAGTGGCATATTGAAATCTCCAACTACTATTGTAGAGGCATCTATTTCTCCTTTCAGATTTGCCAGAGTTTGCCTCATGTATTTTGGGGCATCCTGGTTAGGTCCATAGATATTTTGACTGTTATTTCTTCCTAGTGGATTATCCCTTTTATTAATATATAATGGCCTTCTGCATCCCCTCTCACTCTTTTGAATTTAAAATCTGTTTTGTCTGACACTAGTATAGCTACCCCTTCTCTCTTTTGGTTACTATTTGTATGAAATATTTTTTTCCACTCTTTCACTTTCAGTCTATTTACCTTCTTGTGCCTAAGTTGAATCTCCTGCAGACAACATATGGATGTCTCATGTTTTCTTATTAATTTTGTCAAGCTATGTCTTTTGATTGGGGAGTTTAATCCATTAACATTCAATGTTATTACTGTAAAGGCATTACTTCAGTCACTTTATTCTTTAGCTTTCATATGTTATATCTTATTTTTGTCTATCTTTTTACCTTTTTGGTTACCCTTCCTGATAGCCTTCACTTCTACACTCTTCTCCAAGCTCTCTTTCTTGTCTTTCCTTTTCTGTCTGCAGAACTCCCTTTAGTGTTTCTGGCAGAACTGGATTCTTGTTTATGAACTCTCTTAGTTTCTGTTTATCTGTGAATATTTTAAACTCACTGTAATATTTGAAGGATGGTTTTGCTGGATAAAGAATTCTTAGCTGGCAGTTTTTCTCTTTCAGTCCCTTAATTATATTACACCATTGCCTTCTCACCTCCATGGCTTCTTAAGAGAAATCCACACTAAGTCTTATTAGATGTCCCTTGTATGTGATGGCTTGCTTTTTCCTTGCTGCTTTCAGAATTTTCTTTTTATCTTTGGCATTTGGTATTCTGAATATTATGTCTTCATTATACATAGGTCTATTTGGATTTATTCGAATTGGAGTATGCTGTTCTTCCTGAACATGTATGTTCATGTCTTTCATGAGAGTTGGGAAACTTTTGGCCATTATTTCCTCAAGTGCTCTTTCTGCCTTTCCCTTCTCGTCTCCTTCTGGAACTCCCATAACATGTATGTTGGTGTGCTTCATGCTATCATTCAACTCATGAGTGCCTGCTCATTTTTTCCCATTCTTTCCTCTGTCTGTTCTTCTCTTTTCAATTTCAGTTGTTCTTTTCTCTACACTGCTGATTGTTTTTTCCATGATTTCAAATCTGCTTTTATCTGCCTCTACTGTATTTTTAATCTCATTTATTGTGTCTTTCATTCTCATAAGCCTTGTTAATTTTCTATCTAAGAGTTAAAATTTTTCCTTGTGCTCCCCCCAGGGTATTCATAATGTCTTTTATTCTTTTAGCCATGTTGTCCTTAAACTCCATGATTTGACTTAGATTTGTATGAAAATAATTGTTTAGCTGTTTCAAGTCCTGTGTCTTGTCTGGAGCTTTGGTTTGTTCCTTTTTTCTTAGTATGACATGTAATTTTTTGCTGGTGTCTAGGCATCTGACTATGATGCTGAGTTTACACTGATGTTCAGTTTCTATCTCCTCCCTAGGGATTTACTGTTAAGTAGCTCTGTGCTACCACTGTTTTTTTTTTTTTTTTTTTTTTGGCTTTTATAAAGTGTATTTATTTGTGGTAGAAGTTAACGGTCACAGGGCCCTAAAGAGTCCAGCTCAAGGTACCATAAGAAGTACTTTCTCACCCAAAGTCATTGGCCACGTGTTGGAGCAAAATGGTGGGCGATGGCTGGGAGGGTTCAGCCTGCCTTCCTCCTCTTAAGGCTCTGTGGTCCCAGCTTCTTCTGACCTCAGCTGTAGGCTGGCATAAGGCTCAACTCTCTCCCTGTGGTACCACTGTTTTTTGACTCTTGGTTCATCTTGTACTAGATATTTAGTATTTCCCCTGTTTAACTGCTCAAACTAGGGCTAAAGACCCAGTAATAGGGTATAGGACAGTTTCCAAGGGCCTTGGAGAAGGGGGGCAGAAAAGACACCCGATTGCCTCTTTTATTGATTTTTATTATTTTTCCCTTTTAATGCACTTTTCTGGTATGCCAGCAGATGGTGCTCTTTGGCAGCCCTCTCAGCTCAGACCCCAGGTGCTGGGGGAATGCAATCAATATAACTCCATGGCGATGCTACAGAAGCAATGGACTCAGGGCTGGCCAAGCCTCACAAACTGTCTCAGAAGCTGTTCTCCCATGGCTGGCCACCTTCTCCCTCCCTCTGTCTCCTCAGCAACCAGCCTGGGGAAGTAAGGAGGGTGATTGAGAAGGGGAATTATCTTTAGCTCCCAGATGGCTCTCAGTGCAAACAATGTTGAGACCCCACCAGGCCTGGAAGTGTGTGACCCCTCCAATGCAGACCAAGTTCACTGGCCAATTCTGAATTTACTGTAGGTTTTGTCCCTCCCTCTCCCCTTTCTGAGGAAGAGGACCTCTGCAACCCCCTCAGTCCATAGCCACTACAGCCCATAGTGCTGCAGTCTGCATACTGCTGTTTGCTCCAAGGGTGGGGGGATGGGCACCAGCTGCTGTTTCTGCAGCTTACTCATGGGATTTTTCATCCAGCTGAGACTCCTTTCCTTTGCTTCTATCTCTTCTGCATGGTGTCTCACCTTCTTCTTTTGTCCTGATCCCCAGAGCAACCCTCCAGACAGTCTCTGCCTGTCCTCTACCTATTTTTTTCTGGGAGAGAAGTGATCCCTCTGCCTCTCTAATCCTCCATCTTCCTGAAAGTCCTCTCATCCATGTTGTTGCATGTATCAGAATTTCATTCCTTTTTATAGCTGAATAATATTCCATTGTGCATATATACCACAATTTGTTTATCCATTCATTGGTTGATGGACACTAGGGTTCTTCCATCTTTTGGCAATTGTGAATAATGCCACTGTGAACATCAGTGGGAAAATATATGTTTGAGTCCCTGCTTTCAATTCTTCTAGGTAGATACCTAGAAGTGGGATTGCTGGATCATATGGTAATTCTATACTTAACTTTCTCAGGAACTGCCAAACTATTTTCCAAAGTTGTTGCACCATTTTACCTTTCCTCTAACAATGAATGAGTGTTCCTATTTCTCCACATTCTCTTCAACACTGGTAGTTTTTGAATGGTAGCTTTTCTCAAGGGTGTGAAATGGCATCTCACTGTGGTTTTAATTTGCATTTCCCTAATGGCTAATGATGTTGGATATCTTTTCATGTGCTTTTTGGCCATTTATATATCTTCTTTGGAGAAATGGCTGTTCAAGTGTTTTGCCCACTTTTTAATTGGGTTATTTGTCTTTTTGTTGTTGAGTTGAAGGATTTCTTAATACATTGTGGATATTAAATCCTCATCAGATATGTGATTTCCAAATATTTGCCCCCATTTTGTTAGTTGATAAAGTCATTTGATACACAAAAGTTTCTGAGTTTAATGAAGTCCCATTTACCTATTTTTTTTCTTTTTTTGCTCATACTCTTGATGTAAAGTCTAAGAAACCGTTGCCTAACACAAGATCCTATAGATGATTTCTTTTATTTTCCTATAGATGATTTCTTTTGTTTTTCCTAATTTATAGTTTTAATTCTTATATTTAGGTCTATGGTCCATCTTGAGTTAATTTTTGTATATGGTGTGATGTTTACTCTTTTGTATATGGATATCCAGTTTTCCTAGCACCATGTGTTGAAGAGACTATTCTTTCCCCATTGAGTGGGTGTGGCAGCCTTGCCAAAAGTCAATTAGCCATACATGTGAGAGTTTGCTTCTGAACTCTCAATTACATTCCATGGCCTATATGTCTGTCCTTGTGCCTGCACCATGCTGTTTTGATTACTGTGGCTTTGTAGTAACTAGGAAGTATGAGTCCTCCAACTTTGTTCTTCTTCAACATGTTTTGGCTACCCAGGACCCCTTACCTTTCAATAGAAATGTGATATTGCCTTTTCCATATCTGCAAAGAAGGTTGTTGGAGTTTTGATTGGTATTGCATTGAATCTGTAAATAACTTTGGGTAGAGTTAACATCTTGACAATATTTAGTCTTCCAATCCATGAACACAAAATGTCTTTCCATTTATTTAGGTCTTCTTTGATTTCTTTGAGCAATGTTTTGTAGTTTTCTGTGTACAAGTCCTTTACATCCTTGGTTAGATTTATTTCTAGATATTTGATTCTTTTAGTTGCTATTGTAAATGAATTGTTTTCTTGATTCCCTCTTGAGATTGTTCATTACTAGTGTATAGAAACACTACTGACTTTTGGGTGTTGATTTTGTACCCTGCCACTTTGCTGAATTCATTTATTAGCTCTAAGGATTTTATTGTGGATTTTCCAGGATTTTCTGTATATAGAATCATGTCCTCTGCAAATAGGGAAAGTTTTACTTCTTCCTTTCCAATCTGTGTGCCTTTTATTTCTTTTACTTGCCTAATTACTCTGACTAGAACTTCCAGTCCAATGTTGAACAGCAGTGGTGACAGTGTGCATCCTTGTCTTGTTCCTGATCTTAGAGGTAAAGCTTCCAGTCTTTTCACTGTTAAGTATGATGTTAGCTGAAGGTTTTTCATATATGCCCTTTATTATATGGAGGAAGTTTCTTTCTGTTTCTAGTTTTCTAAGTGTTTTTATCAAGAAGTGTTGCTGGATTTTGTCAAATGCCTTTTCAGTGTCAATTGAGATAATCATGTGGGTTTTTTTTTTTTTCCCCTTCATTCTGTTAATGTGGTATATTACATTAATTGATTTTCTTATGTTGAACTGTTCTTGCATACCTAGAATAAATCCCACTTGATCATGGTTTATAATCTGTTTAATGTGCTGTTGGATTTGGTTTGCTGGTATTCTGTTGTGAATTTTTCCATCTAAATTCATAGGTGATATGGTTCTTTAATTTTCTTTTCTTATGGTCTCTATATATTTTTCTTTGGTATTAGAAAGATGTTGGTTTTGTAGTATGAATTAAGGAGTGTTCATTTCAATTTCTGGAAGAGTTTGAGTAGATTTGGTGTTAATTCTTCTTGGGATGTTTGGTAAAACTTCCTGTGAAGCCATCTGGTCCTGGGGTATTCTTTTTTTTTTTTTTTTGGTGGGGGGGTATTCTTTTTTGGGAGGTTTTTGATTACTGAGTCAATCTTTTTGCTAGTTATTGTTTTGTTGAGATTTTCTATTTCTTCTGCATTGCTGTAGGTAGTTTGTGTGATTCTAGGAATTTGTCCATTTCATCTAACTTATCTAATTTGTTGGTGTGCATTTTTCATAGTATCTTCTTATAGTCCTTTGTGTTTCTGTTTGATTAGAGTAATACCTCTTTTTCATTTCTGATTTTAATTATTTTTGTCCTCTTTTTTTTCCTTGTCAGTTTAAAAAAAAGTTTGTCTATTTTATTGGTGTTTTCAAATAACCAACTTTTGGTTTTGTTGATTTTTTCTTTTTTAAAATTCTCTATTTCATTTATCTCTGCTCTAATTTTTTGTTATTTCCTTTTTCGTGATTGCTTTGGGTTTAGTTTGCTCTTATATTTCTAGTTCTTCCAATTTTGAGGTTAGGCCTCTGATTTGGGAACTTTCTTGTGTTTAAATGTAAACATTTAGAGGTATAAATTGCCATCTCAGCACTATCTTTGATGTAAACCCTAAACTTGCCTACCCAAGTAAAGTGGAGGACTATAATACCTTAATGGAATCTTATTAGTAGAGAGGACAAAGTTGGGGTTTTTATGAAGTATGGGAGCCCAGTTTAACGTGGGTGTTTAAATATAGTAGCTTGAATAGAATTGGTTAGTGTGATGTGTCAACTCGGTCAGGTAATTGTGTCCAGGTGTTTGGTCAAGCAAGCACTGGGCTAATTGTAATACAAGAACATTTATGGACTTTGGTCACCGGTGAGTTTACTGCGTGGATGGCTGTTTACATCTGCATTGATCAGGGAGATTGCCGTCATCAATGGGTGATGCTTTTATGCAATCAGTTGAATGCCTTAAACGGTGAAGTGATTTCAACATTCAGAGAGAATTTCCCAGCTAGTCTTTGGACAGCCAATGTCCCCTAGAAACTCATCAAGGACCTTCATCAGACTTTCATCGGAGCCCCTGGTTTGCAGCCTGCCTGCGGAACCTGGACTTGTGCATCCCCACGGTCACCTGAGAGACTCTTATAAAATCTCATATTATTGACAGGTATCTCCTATTGATTCTGTTTCCCTAGAGAACCCTGACTAATACAGTTAGGGTCATGAGGTCGTAGTTTGGAATTGGTGAGCAAAGTGTAGTGAGGGATTTGAGGTGAGAATTTCAAAGTGTTCTGAAAAGAAATAGTTATTTAATGTTACCTATTGAAAAGTTGAATATTTTAGAATTGGTTTGCAACATTTATCTTCCTGGACAAGAGTTGCCTGGAATAGTAAAGTCATCTTGATAAAGACAATAGTATTTTAATGTCATGTTAGTGAAAACAGGAAGCTATTTCGGTATAGGTGGTTTCAGTTCTCAGACCTAATATCTGAGAATTTTGCCTTTGGATTCTGGAGAAAGCATCATTTAGCAGGAGGTTTGGACTTTCCCCAGCCAGATTTGAATTCAATTTTAATATTCTCTTAGTCCTTTAGTAAATCAATTACTGCACTCAATTTCCTCACCAAAATTTATGAAGAGGAAGCCTCATTTCTACAGGATGCTTAAAGTTGTTAATCTGATTGGTCAGAAACGGAGACATCTATTAGACCACATTTTATGTGTGTGTGTGTGTGTTATTATGCTATGTAGTCAGAAACCAGACTTCACATTTTTTGGTCAATTTCTTGCACACAGGTCCAGTCAGGCCTCCCCTACTCCCTTGCAGTAGCATCCCCTGGGAAGGTTCTGTTTCCAAGAAAAGGCCAGCCATGCTCACACTCTTAGATCCAGCTTCTTGTCCATGTGGCTGGCTACCTTAGTGGACTCAAATCTGTTTTGCTGCCCACCCAGTTAGAGTCAGAGATGGGAAAAAGAAGTTTCCTCTGTGCTTTCATGCCCACATGTTATGTCCCAGCATCCCTTACCATGGAAGCCCTATATTTGGGAGTGTTGTGTTCATATGGGTTGTACTCCATCTGTCCCTCCAGAACACTCTCCATCCTGCTCTGTGCACTGGGTAGCTGACCTGTATAGTCTATATCAATCTTTTTCATTGGTCCTCTGTTCAGCTAATTGGAATACCAGTAAGAGATCAGAGGGAGGGAAGAGAATGACACTGGGATATTTGGTGCTATTTTGGAATGATTGCATCCCTCAGTTGAAGGTTACAATTCCTGACATTTATATAATTCCAAAGATGTCTTCCTATCTCTGTGCTGTCAGACTAGTAACTGTTCTTTTCTCTCATCCCTATGGACCTAGGGGTGGAAAAATCTCTAACTGCCCTGAGATATTGCACTATTGTCATTTCCCTATACCTTGCCAACACCTTTGAAATAGTGCATTTTAAATCAAACTCTACTAAAATTATCCAATTTGAGTGTACCATCTCTTATCTGTTGGGTTTCTGACTGATATAGGGTTTTGCTGAGTTGTTAATATAGCAGGGTATAAGGGAATCCCCTATATTTTCTTTAAAAATTTTTTTTACCTTTATATTTTCAATTTTGAAGATTCTTCCCTCCCCCCCCCCCCCATATATATATTTAGGAGGTACTAGGGATTGAACTCGGGACCTTGTACATGGGAAGCAAGAACTGAACCACTTGAGCTACGTCCACTTCCTGCCTATTTTTCCTATGTGACTTTTCTGTAGCATAAAGCTTCTTTGAAAATAAAGTGAAAAAAATAAGACACTGGGGGAACATACAGAAGAAATTGTCACTGACATAAAAGAAAACAGATCTTATGGTGATGAAAGATACAATGCAAAAAATATTCTTTTAAATTTTATTTGTTATTTTTTATTATTTGTTTATTTTGCTTTGCTTTAGGGGAGGTTTTGGATTGCAGAAGGGTCACAACTGGGGCAGGGGAGGATCACTGGTTCAGGGTGTTGGTGGTGGGGGGATGTGTGGGAGGGCTGCAGCTGGGACATGCCTCAGTGGGATATGAATGTGTTCATGTGGTCATCTGGTGTTGTCTTTGTGGGTGGAGACCCACACAATAACCAAAAGAACATTGAATTCCCATCCTGGGGAGTCCTGCTACATTCTCTAATAGAATCCCTAGAGAACATGGGCACTGCCTAGGGAAGGAGGACACGCAATACGCCAGGCCCTTGATATTGATGGTTGTACTTATGAACCTTCTTTTTATGAAATTAAAACTTAGCCTAGTATTATATATTGCCTAAGAGTTACTTCCCGAAAACCTCCTTGTTGCTCAAATGTGGCCTCTCTTTAAGCCAAACTCAGCATATAAACAAACTACCTTTTCCCCGGCATGGGATATGACTCCTGAAGATAAGCCTCCCTGGCACTGAGGGATTATTACCAAGCCCCAACTAGTGATGCATTTGGAAAAAGACCTAGACCAAAGGGGGAAATATCAAATACACATGAGTGTTTATGGCTAAGAGATTTCAAAGTGAGTTGGGGGGTCATTCCAGAGGTTATACTTATACATATCTCAGGAGGATCTCACTGACTGTCACAGTAAACAGTGCCTCAAGCAGGGGCCTCCTGAGGGCTCTAGAGACATCTAGACATTTATAGGCAGTACAGACAATCCCAGGAAATTGGTACCCTGTTGATTTCCTTTTGCCTTACCTTGGAATATATGATAACCTATCCCCCAATGTACTGGAGTTAGACTCATTTATAATTTTCCTACACATGGCTTTTATGCCTCTTTTATTTGAACCTATAATTAGCACTAAACCCATTAAATATGTGTCCCAGAGACTTAAATCTTCCAGGTGTTCATATGCCCGTTGAGCCTTGAATCTCAGCAGAGTTGCAGCCAACACCTACTCTCCAGTTCATCAAACTTGCCCAGGACAACTAACAAAAGGATGATGATGAACATTGCCCATTCCCCCAAACAAAGATTATCTATAACTGCCCCACAGGATCTAAGCTCCCTCTCTATCAGAAACAGAATTGTCATCACCATCCCCAAATCCTCAAGACTGAGCAATAAACGGGGATGCAACTATGACTAAAGTAGACTTATTATTACTCCAGTAATGGAAGAACTTGTAATGTTGATATAAAAGCAGTGGTCCCCAGAGGTTCTAAGTAAAGGGAGAGGGAAGAATAGGTATAACATGGGGCATTTTGGGGACTTAGGAATTGTTCTGCATGATATTGTAGTGATGGATACAGGCCATTATACATTTTGTCAAAACCTATAAAATTGTGCAGTGCAAAGTGTAAACCATAATGCAAATTATAGACCATGGTAAGTGGTAATGCTTTAATATGTGTTAATCAGTTGTAATATATGTACCACACTAATGAAAGATGTTAATGGGGAAAAGTATGGGAGGGGTATATGGGAATCCCCTATATTTTTGATGTAATATTTATGTAATCTAAACCTTTTTTAAAAATAAAAAAATAAAATATATATAGCAAATTTTTATTTGATTATTGTCAAGTGATGACTTGCAAGTGTTAAAAAATATTTTTTGAATGAATGAATGACTAAATGAGAAAGTGGCAAGATTTGAACTCCAGTTCCACCTCCTCAAACTTCCAATATATAGTTGAGCATTCACATATAAATGATAGAGGCTTAATGCATCTGAGTCCAATGAATGGAAACAGGTGCTGTGGCTCAAGTTTCCAGGGACCTCCACATCCATGCGTTTGCCCTAGGTACTCATGCTCAGGTGTCTTCCTTCCCAGAGGAGCAATATAAAATAATATAAAGAGTATCCAAAATATACAGAAATGACATTATGACAATTTCTTCAAATCAGGAACAGATAAAAGGTTCAGATCACAAAGTAAGAAATAAATATTAAAAATTTTCACTAATATAATCTATGCTTTTAAAGAAACCATATTGAATGAATTCAAGTTATAGCTACCAATTATGAATTTTTAAAGTTTATGTGACCTTTATTATAGTTAATATTATATTAGGTAAATTTGGTATAACTACCTTGTAGTTATACCTATATAATTATACCTATACACCTATATCAACTTCATACCTGATGGCTGCAGTGGTTGTCATTTATTATAATTACATTTACATTGTGCAAATGTTAGAGGATCTCCTTGAAATTGTGCGATGTGACCTGTGGCTTGCAACTCTCTGGGTCCATCCTATTTATCCCCCTTGGGAGATGCCTTCATGGAAGAAGGTCAGGTAAATATCAGGCAGAACAGTCCTAGGCTCCCCGACAGTGCATAGGGGGAGTTCCTAATTGTTTATAAATTTGTCCATATTATAACTCTTTAAGGAAAGAAATTCCAGAAGCTTCCTTCCTGGATTTCCCAGCAGGAGAATGGTCCAGAGTGAACTGTCATAATAAATTTCCTCTTGGCGCAGGGCTCCCCCTTTAATGATCTCCAGGGCACATTCCTCCTTTGGAGCTGCTTCTTTGTCGAGGATTCCAGAAACTGCATTCATGGCGGTGTCTGTGAAATGACAAAGGAAGAGCGGGGCTATCAAAGACTAGTACAGTCCACATGATGGAAGGCCTAGAGACACCAACAGCTTAGCCGTTCCGGGCTGTTTGCCAGGGCTTTCTCTGCAAGCCCTTAAAGACCATGTGGGGAATACATGGAGAAGATGGTATGTTTAGAGTAACATATATGCAACCTAAAATTTCCCCCCTTAAACTACATTCAAATATATAATTCAGTGCTGTTCATTACAGTTACAATGTTGTGCTATCGTCACTACTATCCATTACCAAAACATCCCTTTCTTGTTTCACTCTCTCTGTCTCTTTTATTCGGTTACTATCACTAAATTACCGTTTAAAGTTTTCTTACAATACCTGCTCTATATCTTAGATAAACTTGTATTTGGCTTACAGAAAAGTTACAAATTGGACAAAGCGTTCCCTAATATCCCTCACCCTTCTTCCTCTAATCTTACAATCATACATAACCATTGTACAATTACCAAGAACAAGTAAATATGATTGGTACAGTACTATTAACTAAACTGCAGACCTTATTTTTTCACTAATGTCCTTTTTCTGTTACAGAATCTTATCCAGGATTGCATTTATTTGTTATTTCTTCATAGCTACTCCAAGACTGTGACAGTCTTTCCTCGTGGTTTTGACACTTTTGAAGAGTACTAAATAATTGTTATATAGAATGTCTCTCAATTTGGGGTTGTCCAATGTTTCTCATGAATGGAGTGAGGTCATGATTTTTTTGTCTGCAATACCATACAAATGATGTTGTGTCCTTCTCAGTGCATTATTTCAAGGGGCTCATGATATCAATATGTCTTATTACTGGTGATGCTATTTACAAAAACAACAACTTGTATTTGGTAAGAATCACATAGAAATGTAATTGAGTGTCCATGAGGACATAAGGTATTTAGAGACAGGTCAGGAGAAGAATAGTAAAGAATGGAAGGGAAGGTCAAAGAGTGGTCAGAGGGTCCACTAATGATAGACTAGTGAGAGGACTAGTGCTTTCTGTCACTAGTTTTGAGTGCATTACCTATAAGACAGGGAGTTCGGAAAGCTTCTTTACTCACAGTGGTAAGACAGGCAATCTATTTGCAGGTCATTTACTCCAAGGTCTTGACCTTACCTGTGTTTATGAGGCCGAGGACACAGAGAGTGATTGACACATTGACCTTGGTCACTGAATATTCCTTCCTGATGGAGGAGAAGAATCCATCCAGAGCAAATTTGCTTGCAGCATAGGGAGCAACCAGTGGATTAGCTATTTTCCCTAAATGGTAGATTAAAGAAACGGGTTAACAAGATGATCCATTTATGATCTTTGATCTATCTGGAGCAGGCTTTGTGACCTCTGTAGCTCTTTCTTACCTCCGTTGAGTGTTAGTTTCTCTTTATTCCCTGTCAAAATTATCCTGCTGTGTTGAATTACTGAAAGAAAAAATCAGTAAGGTGTTGAAGAAACTCCCCTGTTGGAGACTGGGGTGGGCTGCACAACAGCTTTCACTGAAGGATTGGTTAGATTTTCAGTAAGGGTGGTAAATAATCCTGGCCACCAAAAAAACCATGCAACTGCACAGCTGCCAACACTTCCACTTCTGACCCAAGAGAGCTGGGATTCAAGGGTTTGACAAGAACCCTCTGCCAACTCAGTAACTTGTCACTGGTAATGGAGAGGGTATATTTTACATTCTACATATAGGGGATAAAGATTCTTGTCTTCATACAATTTTTATCCTGCTTTTCTACTCCAAACCACTTTTCTAACTTTTACCAGCCTGGTTAATTCTTACTGTAGTTTTTCAGAGGTCATGTGGGCATATTCCTAATAGGATAATCTATTCTTTATATCCTTTCCAGGAGGAAGGAGCAAAAGTGGCATGGGACAGTAGTCTCTTAGCTGAGCAATGTTACAATTGCTGCTTTAAAATCCTGACTTAGCATATGGGATAAAAGCCCCCTCTCAATTGGAGGTGGAGTGGGCATCACCATCCCAGAGTCCTTAGGATTGGGGAATAAAGTATGGACTAGAGTAGACTTACTGGTATGCTACAATAGACTTATTGTGATTCTAGCAATGGAAGAAATATCATTGATGTGGAGACAGCGGCCACTGGATGTGCTGTAGTCAGGGAGAAGGAAAAAGAGGTGCAATGTGGGAACATTTTCAGGACTTGGAATTAACCTGAGTGACATTGCAATGACAGATACAAGCCATTATACATCTTGCCATAATCTACAGAATTGAGTGGGAGAGAGTGTAAACTACAATGTAAACTAAAATCTATGTTTAGTGGCAATGCTCCAAAATGTGTTCATCAATTGCAATGAATGTACCACACTAATAAAAGAAGTTGTTAATATGGGGAAAAGTGAGAGGTGTGGGGAGCAGGGTATATGGGAATCCCTTACATTTTTTAATGTAACGTTTTATGTAATCTAAGTATCTTTTAAAAATAAAAAATAGGGAAGCGGCTGTGGCTCAATCAGTAGGGCTCCCGTTTACCATATGGGAGGCCCCGGGTTCGGTTCCCCGGGCCTCCTGGTGAGGGCAGGCCCGCCCGCACGGCGTGGTTGGCTGACCCAGTGAGCACAAGCAGCGGGGTGGGGATAAAATGAATAAATAAATAAAAAATCTTTAAAAAAAAAAAATAAAAATAAAAAATATATATATTTAAAAAAATAAAATAAAATCCTGGCTTGGGGAGCGGATGTGGCTCAAGCAGTTGAGCTCTTACCTCCCAATGGGAGGTTCCAGTTTTGTTGCCGGTGCCTTCTGAAAAAACAAAAACAAACAACAAGCAAAACAAATGAAAAAAACCAACTCAGGCAAGCTGACATGGCTCAGTGGCTGAGCACTGGCTTCTCACACAAAGGTCCTGTGTACAATCCTGAGCGCCCTGTACTTCAAAAAAAAAAAAAAAAAAAAATCCTGGTTTGCTAATTCTAAAATATTGGTCTGCTAATTCTAAAATCTGGGCCATTTAAGGATTGATATCCATTGATATTGGTCTTTCCTTTTGAGTGTTGGTCATATTTCCTTTTTTCTGTATGTCTAATAATTTTGGATTGCATCTTGGATATTGACAACAATACATTGTAGCATCTCTGAATTCAGTCACATTCCTCTAAAAAGTATTGATTTTTAAAAAATTGGTCAATTAACTTGGCTGAAACCCTGTCTCTTGCAGTATATACTCTTAGAGAGTAGCTGATATCTCTGTACAATTATCTGAATCTTAACTTGGTTGTTTGGTATCTGCACTGCCCGTAAATAGTTTGGGGTCAACTAGTGATTTGGGAAGAATATAATAGTGGCTTTCTCCTTATTAGGAGGTTCCCCTTCACTTTCTAGCTGGTATGGCAACCCCAAACTTCTTCCTTCTGGTTTTTCAAGCCAGTTAGAGTGCATGTTTCTAGCCGAGATATGACACTGACTGGGACCTGCCCTTGGACAAAAAGCTATAAAATTGGGAAACTCACATAGTGTCCTATCCTTCTATCCTTCTTCCATGTGTTGACAGCCCTCCAGTTTCTGCCTGCTTTTGGTCACTCTCCAGTGCTTTCAATCATTTTCTATTTTGTCTAAAGTTTATAGTTATTTTCTGGGGAAGGTTGGTCTGTTAGGTACAACTCTGTCATTACTGGAATTGGAACCTCTATAATTTTTTAAACACAATAATGTTGTGTTCCAAATCAGTGGGAAAGGATAGCTTCTTTAATAAAAATGCTGGGAAAATTATTAACTAATTGGAAAATTTTAAGTTAGTTTCCTGTTGTATATCATATAGCAACAAAAATTCTAGATAGAAAATTGTGGCACTGTTGCCTATCCAATATCCATTTTCCCTTTCTTTAATAATAGAACCTGATTTTATTCAGGACAGCAATATGCTCAGATAAAAAATACTTAGCTCTCCAAGATTCCCTTGCTTCCATGGATGGCCATGTCATCTAGTTCTGAGCAGTGAGAAGTCTAACAGATGGAGATTACAGGAAAGATATTCATATCCTGATAAAACAGATAGATTCAGGTGACATGAAACTTTACATTTTGTCTTTCCCCTTTCTTCCTAAATGGAATTCAGATGTGATGACTAGGATTGCAGCAGTCATCTTGTGAGCTTGGGGGAAAAGTTGTATATTAGGGACAGTGGAACATAAATGTGGAATGAGTGTGGCTTTTTGAGGAGATTGTAAGTCCCTCAAATCCTGGCTTTGAATTTCTTGTTACCTGAGAATAAGAAACTCCTATTTGTTAGGCCACTGTGAGATTTGTTTGTTATGTGTACAGCATAATGCAATTTTTGACTGACACAAAAACAATTCAATTAGAAAAAGAGGCTACTATAGGTGAATATTTATAGTTCATTGATTGTCAAAGATCTTTCTAATAAAAAATATAAAGGCAGAGAATATATTATATAAAAATGTAAAATCTCTATATGTTAAAAATATGACTATAATACCACTATAATGGTAAACTTGTTATAACTTGTATATTCTAGTTAATCCCATCTTCATTGTTCATGTCCACTTTGGACCAATGGAACTTGAGAATGTTGTTTGGAGTGTCTGGAAAAGTTCTTTGTTCTTCTAGGAGAGTATCTGAAACCAGTAACGCTTTCTCTTCATCTGGGCATTTTTGTGCCTGGATATGGGGCCCAGAATTGCTGCAGCTATCTCACTGTCAGCCAGAGGATGAAGCCACATGTGGAAGAGAGCAGAGCCAAGAGAATCACAGAGACACTGAGCTAGAGCCAAGTCAACTGTGAAGCCCGCCCTACATCTGGACTTTCAGTTATGCCAACAATTTTCCTTATTCTTTAAGCCAAAAATAGATCCAAATTATTTATAAGAATAGAATAATGGTTAAAAGTATGAGCTCTAGAGTCAGTTGACCTGGGTGTGAATCCCAAATATGCCATTTCTTAGCTGTAATATGTGGAAAAAAATATTACCAATCCAAAATAATCCATGTAATAAACTTAGCACCAACTCTGGAACTTAGAAAGCATTCACTAAATGCTATTGTTATTAGTACTAATAGTACTAATATTAGTATTCCAAATCAGTGAGAAAAGTATAAGCTATTCAATAAACCATGTTGGGTTTATTTAACTAGTTGGAGAATGGAAAAATGCCATTTTCATTAATAAATTCAAATTAAGTTAGGGAGTAGATGCAGAACATAAAATAATAAAATAAGATATTGATGACTATATAATCTCAGGTAAGGGATATATTTTTAAATTTATTTTTTAATCCTTATAGATCCCCCCCCCTCAGATGGCTACCTCGTCTGTTTGCTTGTTGTTTTTGCTTGTTGTTGTTTTTTGTTTGCACTCATTGCTCGTTGTTTTTGCTTGTTGTCTGCTCATTGTTTTTTGCTCTTTGTCTGCTCTTGTCTGTCTGTTTTTTCTTTAGGAGGCACTGGGAACCGAACCCAGGACCTCCCATGTGGGAGGTGGGTGTGCAACTCCTTGAATTTAAGGCATCAATTCAAAGGCATTTAAAAAGCTTCGTGTACTAGAAATGCTAGCTATTGCATTCCTATACATAACCCCTTCAAAAAGACTTTGCCTCCAAGCATCTTCCATGCAAAAATCAGTAGTATTTTTATATACTAGTAATGAGCAAGCTGAGGAGGAAGTCAAGAAAAAAGTTTTCATTTACAATAGCAACTAAGAGAATGAAAATCTGGAGGTAAATTTAACCAAGGATATAAAGGATTTATACATGGAAAACTACAAAACATTGTTAAAAGAAATCAAAGATGACCTAAATAAATGTAAGGATATTCTGTGTTCATGGATTTGAAGGCTAAATGTTGTTAAGATTTCAATTCTACCTATAGCAGTTTACAGATTCAATGCAATGCCATCAAAATTCTAAGAGCCGTCTTTACAGAAGTAGAAAAGCCAATCCTCAAATTCATATGGAAGAGTAAGGCACCCTGAAGAGCCAAATCCATCTTGAAAAAGGAGAACATTTGAAGGTCTCACTGTTCCTTTAATAAAACTTATTACAAAGCTACAGTAATCAAAACAGCATGAAACTGGTACAAGGACAGACATATCAGGACCTTGTGTTAGGCAAGAGTTTCTTAGACTTTATATCAAAAGCACAAGTAACAAAAGAAAAAATAGATAAATGGGACTTTATCAAAATTAAAAATTTTTGCATATCAAGTGACTTTATCATGAAAGTAAAAAGACAACTTACAAAATGGGAGAAAACATTTGAAATCATATACCTGATAAGAGTTTAATATCCAGAATATATAAAGAAATCTACAACTCAACAACAAAAAGACAAACAGCACAGTTTAAAAATAGGCAAAAAACTTGAATAGACTTTTCTCTAAAGAAGATATACAAGTAACCAAAATGTATATGAAATGATGCTCAACATCATTAGCCAATAGGGAAATGCAAATCAAAACCACAGTGAGATACCATTTCACATCCAGCAGAATTGCTGCTATTAAAAAAATGGAAAATAAACAAGTATTGGAGAGGATGTGGAGAAATGGAACCCTTGTTCATTGTTGGTAGGCATGTTAAAATTGTACAGCCACTGTGGAAAACAGTTTGGCGATTCCTCAGAAAGTTTAGAGAATTATCATATGTCCTTGAAATCCAACTTCTTGGTATACATATCCAAAAGAATTGAAAGCAGGGATCCAAACAAATATTTGCACACTGATTTCATAGTGGCATTAATTACAAATGCCAAAAGATGGAAACAACTCAAGTGTCCATCAATGGATGAATGGATAAGCAAAATGTACTATATACATATACTGGAATAATATTCAGCTGTAAAAACAAATGAAGTTGTGATACATGTGACAATATGGATGAACCTTGAAGACATCATGTTGAGTGAAATAAGCCAGACACAGAAGGACAAATATTACATGACTTCACCCATATAAAATAATTAGAGTAAGCAAATTCATAGAGTCAGAAACCAGAATCTGTGTTATCAGGGGCCAGGGTGAGGGAAGGGATTGGGGAATTTATGCTTAATTGTTACAGATTTTCTGTTTAGGGTGATGAAAAAGTTTTGGTGATGGATGGTGGTGATGATAGGATGAAACTGTGAATTAATTAACACCACTGAATTATGTAGTTGAATGTGGTTAAAGGGTGAAATTTTATGTTGTATTTATTAGAATATAGCAGATTTAGAAATAAAAAACCCAACAACATAGGACTATACAACTCTGTGAACTATAATGTAAACTATGGGTTATAGTTAGTACAATTATAATGGTATTGTATCATCAATTGTAACAAAGGTACCACACAAAGGCAAAGTGTTAATAATAGGGAAAACTGTGTGTGTGTGCGTGTATGTGTGTGTGGTGGTGATGGTGGGGAATATAATGGAACCGTGTCTTTTCTGCAAAACTGTATCTTCTCTAATAAAAATGAAGAAAGAAAAAACAAACAAAAAACACAATAACTAAAAAATAGTTAACTTACACATGATTGGGCATTTTAATTACTGAAGTGAGCCTATATTGAGACTGGAAGCACCCAGATCTTATATTATTCTGGAGTGGATAGAAAAGTGTTGCAGTTTACCCTAGATGACCCCCAGGTTCAGGAAAGAGCTCAAGCCTCATAGAACAAGTCAGATCAGGAAGGAAAGAATAGTCTTCTGATTGTACCCCAAGAGGCTCATTGATTCAACTACCAGCTGAAAATAATATGCCAGAGTATAAACTGAATTAAATAAGACGAATAAGTAAATGTCCTGTTCTAGTATGAATGAAGCAGTCATGAAAGTGAGACCTGAGCAGCCGGAAAGCGTTTGCCGAAGGCTAAGCTTTGGTTTATGTGGGAAAATGGAGCAATTGAGGAGGAATAGATATGTGGCAGCTGGATTTCTCCTCCGGGAAGTTTTAAACCACTAAGAAACAGAACTCGGGTGACCATATTTTCTGAAGTAAAATATGAGACATGGAGTCTGACAAGTATGACTGCAGAGGTGGTGATAAATGGAACGGAATGTTTGCAATTAGCTCGGTCCCAGAAACACTGGGGTTCTGCCACTTTAGAAACTGACTGAGAGAGGGAGAGCTGGCAGAGAAGCTTGCACTGGGGCTTGTTCGCTGAGTGGAAAAGGTCAAAAGGAGGCCTCAGTCCTTTTGTTCATCTACTCCCCACCCTCCTTCTCCTACTGCCTTGCTGAGTTTTTGAAACTCCATTTCAAAGGCGGATTTTAAACTGCTTTAATTAAGAGCTCAGAAGCAGTGGTATTGAAATGCTTCATTCCTGCCTGCCTTCAGATTTTACAGTGACCCTGAGCAAACCAGCCACACCCTTGATTGAGCACCAACTTGAGGTTCCAAGCTGCCTGAATGGCTTCATCTTGGACCCTGTTCTCCACCCCCCACCCTTTTCTTCTAGCCAATTCTAAAAAATTTGCCCCAGCTAGAACTCTTGTGATTGAAACTCCTTAGATGTCATGGTCGTCTTGTTGACACCTAAGGATAAATCACCTATGTACCTATGCATTTCATCTACCTACTCCAGGTCTAGGAGAACCTGAATCTTGTCTTCACAAGTATTGAGATAGCTAGATAATTACTGAAGCAATGAGAATAGAAGGGATTGCTCAGGGAGAGCATGTTGAGTGCAAAGAGAAGAGGGCTTAGGATGGAAGGAATCGAGGAAACCTACAGTTAAGAGTTGGGGGGAAGAGGATGTGGCTCAGGTGACTGGACTTCTGCCTACCACATGGGAGGTCCAGGTTCGATTCCTGGTGCCTCCTGGAGAAGACAAGCAAGATGGCAAGCTGGTGCGATGGGCTGGCACAGCGAGCTGACACAACAAGATGACACAGTGAGATGACACAACCAAGAGACAGTGAGGAAACACAATGAGAGATGCAACAAAGCAGGGAGTGGAGGAGGCTCAGGTGATTAGGCGCCTCCTTCCCACATGGGAGGTCCTAGGTAATTCGGTTCCTAGTGCCTCCTAGAAAGAGAAGACTAGCTCACAACAAATGGACACAGCAAATACAAACAACGAGGGGGTGGAGAGAAATAAATAAATTAAATAAATCTTAAAAAAAGAAGACACTTAAAAAAAAAGTTGGGGAGATGAAGAGGAACCTGAAGGACACTGAGAAAGGGCAGTTGAAGGGACCAGAGGAAAACTAGGGGAATGGTGAAGGGAATGGTGTTGAAACAGTGCAAAATTCTGCAGAAATAAGATAAAGCCTGTTACTAAATTTCACAGCAAGGTGACTTTGGCAAGAGCATCTCTGTGCAAGTATGGGGCACTTCTAACAGGTTCCTCCTGTTGTCTCAGAGTATCAGCAGATCCTCTAAGGCAAGAATGAAAGAATAGATTTTAAGAAGCCTCACAGTTGAAAGTGGCCCCAAACCAATTTTGCCAGCATTAGCTAAGCACCCACATTCAGCTTAATAAATAGTTGTGTTTGCAGGAGGGGGAGTTGGCAATGTCTTTTGTGTTTATCCACCAAAGTTCAGGGGAGGCAGTTGCATTCCTCTTGCCTGAGCCACATCCTCTTCCCCCCAACTCTCGTCACAAGACAGGCTTCAGGAGAACCATCTGGAGAACTTTACAAGGGTCTCCTGGAGTTTGGGAACCAGGATTTGACTCATATCAGTTAATCTAAAAGCAAGAGGCAGGGCTGGGTTGTCCTAGGCTGATGATAGAGCTAAGAGCATTGTGGGATCAAGACTGTCCACAAATGGCAGGCAGGGCTTTCCAGAGACCAAATGTGGACCCCTTGCTGGGGTGCTGGCTGTGTTATAGGCTCAGAGATGGTGGGTGGACTGATCCAAGAAGGCTGGGTGGATCCTAGCCTTGGAGGTTAGGGGGAAGCTGAAATAAAAGTGGGTATTATTCATGCCAAGAAAAACGCAGGCGGCCTTTCTCACAGGGCGATATCTGAGGAACCTGCAAAAAAGCTCTATAAGAACCTCCCCTCATCCCTCTTCTAAATCACTAGCTCCTAGACACTAGGATGTAGATTTCTTTTGAATTAATTTCAAACTTACGGAAAAGTTGTAAGACTAGTACACAGAACTTGATTTTTCTGGAACTATTTGCGAGTAAATGCTGACCTAATGCCCCATCACCCCTGACGACTTCAGTGTGTATTTCCTACACATAGGAATATAACCATTCTCCTACACAACCACAATATAACCATCAAAACCAGATAACATTGATGTATTCCGGTGTCTCATTCACAGACCTTGATCAAGTTTTGCCACTTGTCCCTTATAGCAAAAGGATCTAATCCAGGACTCTGTGTTATATTTTGTCATCATGTCTCTTTAATGTCCTTCGATCTGGACTTGTTTCCTTGTCATGACCTTGACACTGTTGAAGTTATTTTGTAGAATTTTTTGTGATATGCTGGAATTGGCTCATATTAGATCATGTGAGCAGATTGTTAAATTTTCAGGAATTTTGCAAGCAGGTTGGCCGTAGTAGGAGTACAAACATTGTGGAATTGCCACAGATCAGATTTTGAGTGTTTTTTTCCCCCTTTCTGGAGAGCTGGCTGTTAAACATTTACCAGTATGCTACTGATTAATGTTCCTTAGTTTTGATTTGTCTAAAATTTCCTCATGATTGATTCAGATTATGCATTTTTGGGACAGGATCACAGAAGTAATTCTGTGTGCTTCACTTTTCTTCCCATCCTGTGGTATAAGTTTCCAATTTTTCCCATTACTGGTGGTGTTAAGCTTGGTTATTTGATTTAGGTGGTATCTGCCAGGCTTTCCACTGTATAATTACTTTTCCTCTTTGTAATCAATAAGTATTTTGTGGGGTGGTACTTTGAAACTATGTAAATACCCTATTTTAAATTAAAATTTAATCCACTGGTTTTAGCATCCATTGATGCTTCTTGGCTGAATTTTTGCTCTGATACACAGTTGCTAAATGCTGATTTTTCTCACTTCAAGTTCCTTCTATATTTATCATTTGGTATTCCACTATAAGGAAAATCCTTCTTTTCCCCACGTATTTATTCATTGATTTATATCATCATGCAGTCATGGATTCCTGTTGTACGTGATGGGTTATAATCTACTATTGTCATTATTTATTTTAATGATCAAATGGTCCCAGATTTGGTTAGTGGGAGACTGTTAATGCTAGCTTTTATGTCCTAGAAATATGTCCCTATTATTCTTTGAGCAGTTCTTTGTTTACTGACATAAGAAGATTTTCAGGCTCATCTTGAATCTTTCCTGGCCCTTCCTGGTTACAACCATTTCTTCAAGAAGCCTTGGTTCCTTTAGTAGAGAATGATATTTAGAAACCCAAATCTGGGTGCTAAGTATGCTCCCATTTCCTCTCAGTTGACAGAGCTAGGGACTATATGCATGATGCATGCACACATATATACACATTGTATTTCTATACCTACCTATACAAATTTTAAAAACCATTCATTCGTACTCAGACCTCTGATTCCAATTTGACAACACAGAGTTCATTCAAATTTTCTTCCGTTACATATGTGTAACTCTGACAGTGAGACTCTGGCTACCATTATTCTCAATACTTACTACTTATGCAGCTAATGCCCCCTATTTGTGCTCATTCCTCAGTTGCCTCCGCACCCTCTGTGTGAATGCCCTCCTCAACCTGCTGAGGCTCAGGTAACATGTGTCAGGTCCCCGCGCTGATGATCTCCATGCTCCTCCTCCTGCCTGGGCTCTGACACCTGATGCTAGGCCACACGATGCCGTTTTCACTCCAGGTTGGGTTGGCCCATTGCAGCCTCCCTTGCAGGTGCCTGCCCTGATGCTCCTAGCTCTGGTATACCAAGCCAGGCTGCTGCATGCCCCTTTCCTGCGCTTACTGCGTGGCTAACTTTCTTGACCCACCCAGACTCCGAAATTTGCACCAGGCTACCACTTCCATTCCCTCATGACACTCTCCTGCCCCATGTAGACACCCTCCTCATCTCACTCATTCTCTGATACCCCGAGTCAGGGGGCCATGCTACTCCCTGGCACAGGCCTGTCCCAGACTGCTCAAGGTTGACCACTTGAGCTCCCCCTGGCCCCTTCCCTGTTCTGCTTCCCACCTCCCCCACATAGATGCCTGCCTCGCTCACCTAATGGCCTTTAGAGTGAATGATTCAGGAAGAAAGGTCAGGATTTTTTTTTTTAAGTGCTAGTTCAGTTCATGTTTTGCCCTGGCCATTATCCTGCTGCTGTTTGCCAAAGGCAGGCCAAGTTCAAAGTATTTGGGGTTTTTTCAATACTTTGACATTTGGGAATGACAATTTTTTTTTGGTATACTTCAAATTTCATGTGTTTTGAAATAAATAAAACGGTGGGTGTCTCTCTTTTAACATACTTTTAGTTACTCCCTTGTCTACTTCTTTAAATCACAAACATCAATAAGCTTGATCAAAGCAATATTTTGCTTATGCTTTGAATTTTAGCTGTGTTTGACATACTAACTGTTCAATGACATTATATAAAAGGATGGTTTGCATTTTGGTGCAACTTAACTGACTTTTTGCTTCCCTACTTTTGCTGATATAGTTTATTAGTCTATCAAATAGAAGTTTTGTTACCATGATAACTTTCCTAATTTATGCATATAGTCCAATTTAGACATCAAAGTCAGCAAAATAGAGATACATTGCATGTATGAGGAGCCTGCCCACTCAACTGCAGCTGAATAGCTATAAAGAAACTAAATTATAGTTAATTATTTTTAAAAGATCTTTAAAGCCATTGACATTTACTAATTATTGGTAGCATATAAATTGCTACCAATATTAGTGAAAGAGCAACATGTTCTTGGGAAATCTAAAATTTATCAAATTAAACATTAAATTTGGCAAATTGGCTTTTTTTTTTTTTTTAGTTAAAAAACTTTTCCCCTTTATTAGAGTTGTGGGTTTATAGAACAATCATGCACAAAACTCAGTATTCCCATATACCAACACACCACCAACACCTTGCATTGGTGTGGAACATTTGTTACAATTGAGGATAGCACAGTTTTATAATTGCAGTCTTAAGTAAAGTCCATGGTTTAACCTAGGATTCACTGTGTAGTGTAGTTCCATGGATTTAAAAAAAATTATTCTATTACCATATATACAACCTAACATGTTCCCTTTTAGTCATATTCAGATATATATATTTCATTGCTGTTAATTGTGTTCACAATGTTGTGTCACCACCCATTATCTAAACATTTCCATCATTCCAGATAGGAATCCTGTACCTTTTAAGCCTTAACTTCCTATTCCCTATCCTCACCTCATCCGCTGGTAACCTATATTCTTGATTCGGACTCTAGGAGTTTGCTTATTCTGATTGTTTTAAATCAGTGAGATTATGCAATATTTGTCTTCTTTGTCTGGCTTATTTCAAATGGGCTTTTGGCATATGTGACATTTGGTGATGTAATGACAATTCCTCTAGCACTTTGCATTTTATTTATGTATGAACACAACCTTGCCTGAAATTTGTGTGGGTAGCCTGATTCAAGGATGAGATGGGGTCTTGTGATATAAAATAGGGCTGCCTGTCTCTGTATAAAAGCCAAAACCATTACTTTATGCATTGACAGCTGAAAATTTTTGTATTAGTTTTTTTTTTTTTTTTTGGAAAACCCAGCATAAAGCAGTTTATTGCGATAATAACTCAAAACTCGTATGTGATCCTGGAGAGGGGAGGGTGGGGCAGCAACAATTTCTCTCACCAAATCACTACAAAAAGGTCAGCAAAGGGGTGAGAGTGGGGAAGGAAAAGCCAGGAAACTTGAGGTCAGCAGCGGGAGCTGAGCATCCAAAAAAACAAGGGATGCTGAAGCTGCGACGACCAGCACCATTTTCTTAAGTGAACACTAAAGGATTTGTCAGACGGCTGGGCTTTCATTGCGTGGTGTCTACAAACAGCACCTCAGTTGAAACTTTTGCTGAAAGTTCTTAAAATTTAGGAAGTGGTGGAGTTTTGACTGCTATGAGAAGAGTACAAAAGTCCTGAAAATCCTTTAGAAGAACTACAGTAGGGAAAAAAATAAGCCAGGGCATGAAAAAGGCTTCAGAGGTTCCTGCCTGGGGACAGATCCCTGTAGTGTGCAACACTGCAGTGAAAACTATCTGCTTTCACAAGGCAGAGGGTTTGAGGGGAGGATAGGGTGGGGCTGGTCACTTTCCCACTTCAGGTTTGGGGAAGGCTTTTAATTCAAGGCAAAGATGTCTCTCAGCTTGGAGATTCAGCCCTCAACAGCACCTCAAATCTGCTATGGCTCTGCAGAGCAGCAGCAAAAATGTTCCCTGCGTAATAGATAAAAATTTCATCCAAAAAAATAAAATAAAGATTTTTGTATCCCCCTCCCCATAAACACCAGTGCCTATCCTAAAGTTAACCCAGTGTTTGTGCTGTTAATACCTGAACATATACTTAACTGGAAACTTAGATTTAAAAGACTGAATCTCCACCCCAAAACCAAAAAAAAAATTAATGCTTTGAGTAATAATAATTTGAATAATTTGAGGTTTATGGCATATCATTTAGGTCAACATATACGAGGAGAAAAGGGAAGAGGAAATAGGAGATGTCGGAGGAAAGCTGAGTGACAGAACACAGTCTGGGTAGATGTTTATACAAGAAGTGTAGTGGAACATCAGGGAGACCTCCATATGGATTCATGTGCGCGTGTCTGGAGGCGCCAGATCCCTCCATGGCAGAGCCAAGCACAGGGAATGGAGGGGGGAGGCCATGCCTGTCTTTCCAGTTTCAGAAGCTCTACGTCAAAGACGAGAGTGGCGTCTGGCAGTATGATGCCCGGGCTCAGGGGCACCATAGGTGTAGTTTGGGGAGATAATTTGGCTCTCTGACCCACGCCCATACGGGCAATCCCTTCTTCCCAGCCACCGATCACTTCCTGCTTGTCTAGGCTTGTTTCTGTCCCGAGAGGAATCAAATTTCTTTCCATCTTCAAGCATTCCCGTGCAGTGTACCACGCAGGTCTGGCCACGCTTCGGGAAGGTGCACCCGTCTCTGGGGGAGATGGTCTCCACCTTCACGCCCAAGGCAGCGGCGGTCGCTAGGCGAGTGGCGAAGACCCAAAGTGGACCTAGCAACAGATGCGCAGCTCTGCCTCCTCCCTCCTCGCCTGTATTAGTGTTTGACGCCTGAAAGTACACTACTCTTCCACAGCAGTCCTCAATGTTTAGTAATAAAATGCATATATATGCAACAACTCTTTGAAATTCTCTCAGCAAAGATGGTCTACACTGGACATTCTTTATAAATCACCAAATAACTTTTTTTTTTTTTTTGCACGTGAGTGCAATTTGTTTTCTGCCACAATCAGTTGGTCATTCAGGAACTGCATTATGGAGAATTGATACGTGAGGAATTGGTCTGCTCTTAGTTAATCACTGGGAGATTTGAAATGAAATTTAAGGTTGAGAAAGAGATAAATGCTCTTTCAACATACTGAGGACTAAATGCTATATTGAGGGATGGGTTTTGGGAGGGTGGATAGTTGTAGGTTTGATGATGGCTATTCTCAGGTAGTCCTTACAAAGTAAGATATATGAGTTAAAATATATTCAATATTACACAAAGAAAACCAGAAAACCAGAAGGAGTACAAAAGTACGGTGTCATGTAGGGTGCATTAGACTTGCCTGCCAGTGCCAGTTCCAGGGTAACCCATCCTCCCCACAGCTTTAGTCATAAGACCTGACTCCGTGATTGCTCCTTTCTAGGTTAGTTATGATGGATGACTTAGGGGGTTGACTTATAAAATTAAGTTGGGCCAATTAGACACTGACTTTTTGGGGGACTGGGGGTTACTTGCATTGGGAGACTGAGAGATCAAGATAGTTGGCAGTGGGGCAAAAGTCAAAGGTGTATTGAGAATTATGGTGAGAAGGGGACTATGGCAGCCAGGTTGGACTAGTACAAAATGAAGCACAGGTTAGTAGAGAGAACAGAAAAAAGGAGCAATGTACTGAGAGAAGCAGGTGTGCCATAGCTGTGCCATTTCTGGGAAACCTGGGGTGCTTTTGTTTCCTAATGGCTTCCCAGCAGCAATTCCATGAGGCCAGGCTATTTATGCAGGGATGGACAAAAACAGGTAAGTACCCCAAGTGGGTCAGTGATTTGGCACCATTTCAAAAATAATATTCTTTAAATGTTAAACATTAATTTATTTAGAGAGAAAAGGGAAAGACTAATTTCCTAATGTTAACAAGAAAGGATTTATTACATGCACTTATTACTTGGGAATTCCTGAACGAGACAATATCACTGGAAAATACTAAGTGATTTAAAACTCACATTGTAAAATCAACTATGCCATACATTCATTGGGTTCTGGCTTTCTGTTCACTGTGGTAGTTGACTTAGGTACGTGTCAACTGGCTGTTTCCAGCATTGGTAGCTTTGCATGCAGGTGCATAGACACATTTTTAAAAAATCCTACAATAAATGTTCTTGTACATGTATCTGTGACTTAGATTGATAGTTATTCCTTGATTCTTAGCATTAATTTTTCTGGGTAAAATGATAGGAACAATTTTTTTTTTTTTTTTTTTTTTAGGTACCAGGGACTGGGGATTGAACCTGGGACCTTGTATGTGAGAAGCTGGCGCTCAACCACTGAGCCACATCAGCTCCCCTCAGCTGGCTTTTCTATTTGTTTTGCTTATTGTTAGTGTTTTGTTTTATCAGGAGGCACCAGGAACTGAAACTGGGACCTCCCATATGGGAGGTGAGAGCTCAACTGCTTAAGCTACATCTGCTCCCTACAGGAACATTTTTAAGGCTATTGGTACATATTGCCAAATAGCTTTAGATAAAAGAAAAATGAGAGCTCAACTGCTTAAGCTACATCTGCTCCCTATAGGAACATTTTTAAGGCTATTGGTACATATTGCCAAATAGCTTTAGATAAAAGAAAAGTAAAGGACTAGAGTTTTTAAAATGAAAAATGAAAACCAATTAAAGTGAAGAAAGAAATCATATCCTTTCCTACTGGGAGTACATGACAGTGCCCGGCTTGCATCTACTTTGCAGAGCTGATGACGTTTTCAATAACTGACAATTTGGTAGGCAAACCAACCAACCAACCAACAAACAGAAAACAAAAACCCACGGTATTTAGTAGTTACGACTGCATGTCCCTTTTTATTGTGAGGTTGAACATGAGTGCTCTACTCCTCCTGAAGTCAGCCATCCTGAGAGCAGGAATATTTTGGTTTGGGTTACCATTATAGGAACCGTATTGTAATCCCTCACTTCTCTTTTTTAAAAAATTACTCAAATAAAAAATCATACAAAAGCTCACTGTACAGCAGGCAGTTCAGAAGTGTGTAAGTGAAAGGGTAAAATCCCTTTCTTTTGATACAGCTGAGCTCACACTATTACTGTTCTGCAAATTGCATTTTTCTTTTCAACATGTTTTTTTACAGTCAGTATGTGTATAAAATTATATGGCATTTCATTAAAATTTAGGAAACCTGTCCTCAGTGGTGGAATTTTAGGTTGCTTCCAATTTTTTTTTTTTTTTTTTTAATGACAGTAAACAACTTGATAACAAATGGGCTTACCTTGGACTGTGGAATTCATGCTGTCTGCACCTGACCCTGCCTTCCCTGCTCACTGCTATAGCCCTGACATCGAGCACCATGCCTAGCTCAGAGCAGACCCTCAGAACATGTTTTCTGACTGACTGACTGAATAAACGAATGCTTGGGAAGTCCTCTGCGAGTACATCTGTGGAATACTTCTCTCAGAAGTGGTTAAGCTTCTTTCCCTAGTCCATGCCTCTTCTGAAGCAGCATGAGTCTATTTCTACTCATTGAAATCAACACATATTTCAACAAGAAGCCTTCCTGGAGTTGGCTTGACCATCTAAAGTTATGAATTCACACCATATTAAATTGGTTTTACACTTTATTAATTCCATATTTAGCTATGTTTCAATGTTACACTTTTGTCAAAGTTCGCAACCAAAAGCTGCATGTGTAATCCATTTTCTGTATTTGTGGTCAGAAAAATTTTGTTAGCATCTCAATAGGCAAAGGACATGGAAAAACAATTCACAGAGTAAAAATATAAATAGCCTATAAACACAGGAAAGTGAAATTCATTCGTTAATTTAATTTCCTGATTTTTATTAAACGTCTACTGCATGCCAAGCACTGTTGTAGGCATTGAGGATATAATGGTAATCAAAAACAGAGTATTACTGCTCTCAAGAGGACAAAGGCCCCCATGTTCCACCTCACAAGAAAACAAAAGGAAAATACCTTTTCCTTTTATCTACAAAATTCTCACTTGCTGTAAACTGTCAATTCTGCAAAGATGAGATGACCACCACCATAGACTCCTGGTGGGAAAGGGGTGCGGTTTTGTTATTCTTCTTTTTTTTTTGAGGTACCGGGGCAGGGGATTGAACCAGGGACCTCATACGTGGGAAGCCGACGCTCAACCACTGAACTACATCAGCTACCTGGAGTTGGTGTATTTCATTTGTTTGCTTGTTGTTTGTTTTGTTTTAGGAGGTACGTGGGATCGAACCCAGGACCTTGTATGTGGGAAGTAGGTGCTCAATCGCTTGAGCTACATCTGCTCCCTATTCATTTTAATTGGTTTTTATTTTTGTATATTTAAGAACGTCTATTCTATTGTTTGGTTTGTCTAAAGCAATTTGGCAATATGTGCCAACAGCCTTTAAAACGTTTCCATCATTTCATCCAGTAAATCTAGTGCTAAGAATCTATCAAGGAATAATCATTAATGTAGCCACATAATTATGTACAAGAACATTTACTATAGGGTTTTTATAATAACAAAACATTGGAAGTAACCTAAATGAGAGTAAGAAAATAATTAATTGGACCATAAAGCTATATCTGTATCTATATCTATATCTTATCTATATCTATACCAAACCCATACCTATACCTTTATCTGTATCTCTATCTTTATCTAACTGGAAAGAAATTCACCCAAAATATTAGCATAATTATAACTGGATTAGAGAATTGTGGATGATTTTTATTTTGAGCTTTATAATCTTCTTCATTTTCCAAAGTATCATAATGTGTCTATGTATATACATTATACATACAAACACACATACACATACATATACACACACATAAAACTTTTATAATCAGAAACATTTAAAGCTTGTTGGGGGCATTGCTCTACCATTACTTTGTGCCTTCTATTTATAATCTTTTATAAGAAATTTATTTTAGAAATGAAATAGCTTCCTGCTGTGCTTCTTTATTTTGAATATAATCTTATCTATACACCAATCCTATTTTCTTTCTTTTTTTTTCTGTTAAGGAATTCAAGAGCCAAATCTGAAACTTAAGCCCAGCTTCTATGTTGAGCCTAATTTCAGTTCAGTTATAATCTTCTCTTAAGACTTAATTTTCTATATATATATTTCCAAAGAGTGTTATTAGCCTTCTCAAACTCTTTGGTGAGTAAAAATAAAGACATGAATGATGGTAGAATGCTGCTCTTTTTGTGCAGAAGCCCATGGTCTAGTAGGGGCAACTGCTGTGGCTGCCTGTGCTCTACCCAATCTCTCAAGGGGAAAACATGTAAGCAATGGTTGTCATGGGAAGCATTCTATTGTACTCAATTATCACTGGCTTCAGCAGGGAGTCTTCTCCCCCTTTCAAGTGTCCCCTACTCTCTTTTGGGGCAGCTATAACATTGTACTCCCAGTTGAGGCCAGGAGGGTCTGTTTCAACACTTTCGGTTCTGCCAGAACACATTCTCTTGAACTCAGACAATAATGACTCCTGGAAATTTTATGCCCAGGTTGTTGATTCTTAGGCTATCCACTTTTTGGCGCTCTTCAGGCCCTACAGATGACACATCTCTACACACACATACCTTATCTCCACAGGTTTCTCCCCATGCCCCCACAGACAGTTCAATTCAGCAGCCCCCCTCCCATAAATGCCCATATTCACATGTATAAATACTTTCACTCACTATGAAGGTTGTGGTCCTTTAAAATTATTGCTGAAGTAATTACATTTACGAGTGAAGACGCATCTTTTCCTAGAATAATTAGAACTACTGAAGTGAAGGCTAAATCTCTCCCTCCCACTCTAGTCCTGAGGTAACTTCACATCACAGATTTCGACCCCACCCCCCACCCAAGGAACATCCATTACATGAGGCACTGGTCCACCTTTCAGGAAGGAGTGGGTATTTCAGAGCTCAAGGCAGGGTTAAGATTAACATCTGTATATTCTTGTCTTTATGCAAAACAACGTTTTGGAGATGCCAAATCCTGTTAGTTAATATGTGTAGTTGAAAAACCTGTTTTGTTCTGTTTTCTTCTCCCCTTAAATGCCGAATTCTTGAAATAGGTTTGGACCACACAGGCAGTCCTCAAATGACAAACACGTTAAGATCCAACAAGTGACTTCATATGCTGGTTTGAGCTTTCCCACAGAAGCAATGTCTTATGAATTATTTGCCCCTGGCTAGTCAATTTATAATGTGCCTGAAATACTGTAAATTTATGTTAAAAATTGTTTGAAATGTGTTTTGAATGAGCTAACCAGAAAAAGGATATAGTTGAATGACTTGAAAAACATATTTCTTGAATATTGAATTTTTAAAAGAAGGTTTACTTGGAGAAAAATGAATAGGTAACTGGTGTCTATTGTGGAGCTTCCAAAGAAAGGTCTGAGCATGTAGAGGTTAATGGCAAGGTTCTTTTATTTCTTTTGATGTATTTTTCATATTGGATATTTAAAGAAACCCAGTCTTTGATTTTGTCTCATTTCACTTTAAAATATGTCTTTCATTTTTCTAGGTACAAAGTTCTTATCCCTACACTTATGTGTGTTTGGTGTGTTTAGCATTTGTATTATTGTTGTGGCCATTAAAATTTGGATCACCAGTGAAGCCAAAAAAGAGAAAAAGGAAACAGGATTTCTAAAAGTCACTTACCAAAATGAAGGCGAGAGAGAGGAAGGGAAAGTGGCTCTGGTGAGTACTGAAGAGTATTTCATATGAGGTGGGGTTAAATGGGTTCTGAGAGGAGGAAGGAACAGAGCATTTGTCCATGAGTCCTCTGAGGGGGGATAAAGAAGGGGAAATGCATTAAGTACTCTGTTCTAGCCATTGTGTGTGCAACTGACACCATGTGCCATAGTTAAGGGATTCACAAAGCCAAAGGGCTTGAAAGTGGAATAAACTTTAATTTTCTACAATTGAACCTAAATCAAGAAGAGCCATTTTGACGAACGGCAGATAAACTTTTTCCAGATGTTTTCAAGTGTTCCCTGACTAATTCAGTGATTCTTTTTTCGGTCAAATCCTAGTATTATTATGTCTCATAGTAATAATTCGCAATTCTAAGCATTCACATTTCCCCCTTCTTTTTCCTTTCCCACTGTCCCCTGAACCTACCTCCTGATAGAACAGTTTTCATGGTGGAGCTTCAATGTGAGAGACAGAGGGTCTGGTTTTGTGTGTATGTTTAAATACATATGTGTTTGACACATGTGGGGTATGTGTGCTATGGGGGGCACACGTGTGTGGTGTGTGGGACACAGATGGGGTATATGTGTTTTGGGGTACACATGTGGAGTGGGATGGAGGGTATACTTCCTTCTAGTCTTACATGTTTCTTGGCATGAGTGAAGTGGCAAAGACTGTTAATTGTTGATCAACATCAGTGTTTTTTGTCAAAATTAAACTTCTGATTTTTGGTTGGACACATGTCCACTTTGTATAAAGACCACAATTGCAGTCAGGTGTGAGCACTGGGATGTGAGCAGAAGCAAAGGGTACCCTTTTTCTCCATTCTCTCTAGCTAGGATTCCAACATAATGGTGAGCCATCCTGGACATGCAGATGAGGATGACACACTATGGATGCTGATTCTGAGACAGAAGGAGTCTGGGTCCTGGACAACCTCCTGGGGGCAGAACTACTATATCAACTCTGGACTGCCTACCCCTGGCTGTTCAATGGGAGAAAAATAAATTTCAATTTGTTTAAGTCATTGTAAATTTGAGTCTTTGTTATAGCAGCTGAACTTATTATATCCAAACTAATAAAATATGTGGTAGGAGGAGGGGAATCTAACCAATGTAACTGGATATTAAAATACACAGAAACTTGATCGGTAGGTGCCAAAAAAGTGTTAATTGGTGGATGAATATGTACTGTAAGGAGGTCCTAGAAGCAGCAATATGATCTCTGTTGATGCTAAAGAAGTAACTGAGCCTTTACAGAATATATTAAAAGTGTAGGGTTTCCCTCAAGAATCCTAACCGACAGAAGCACGCATTTTCTTGGCAATGTAATGCAATACCTGTAAATGCATTAGGGATTAAAAAAACATTGCTTATCATTGTAATTCAGTAAATGATCTAATGCATTCCCTGGAAAACATGATTAAAACTCTGCCTCAATATTCTTAGCTAACCTTAGGGCAAATTTGAGGTTTAGCATCCCATGTTTGTGGAATCCAGAATGTAAGGGGGAAGGATTAATGAATATGCTTGTTAACTATTAAAAAGAATGCAGCAAAAAAGCAGTGACTATTCTTCATTTAGGCCGAGAAAGCAATGTGGTTGTACTTTGCAAGTTCACAGACATGCTTCCAAGCAAACTGGCTGAACTCTTCCAGCTATCCAAGCAAGAGACATAAGAGATAGTGGCCCACCTCTCAGAGTCCGTGGAACTCTGAACTTCAGCATGCTCTTGGGTTTCTACAGTAGTTCTTGCTCCTTCTGAGCATATTTAGAGTGTGGGAGCATTATAGAAAGTAAAATTGTCCAACCAAAGGTGACACACATCCTTTGCCTAGGATGGCCCTATTACTTAATCAACTAAATCATGAAAGCCACCTCCACGGTGACTGATGCGAGGGCTTTGGCCAATGCCCTTGGATGAATTGGGGATGTGCCCAATACCTTCCCACTCAGTATGCATCCGGAAGCTCTCCCTTCCTTTCAGTCCAGAGCGAGGCCGTGTCTGGGGAGTGTGGGGAGCCCGTGTTGTCTGGGAAGCACGGGGACGCATAGCAATCACTCTGTTTGGCGGGTAGCACAGACACACTGCCCTTTTATCCCATCACCATTCAGGCCTTTCCTGGTTCAGAAAGTAGAACTCTTTGAGACATAGTTGGCATTGTTAGTTATAATAATAACTAACATTCGTAAAATCCTTAACAATTTAAAAAGTGCTCCAGGTTATTTGTTTTGGTATTGCCAGGAGCCACATTTAGGTGGCTGGTTTTGATCCTGGTATTCGCACTTTCCAGCTTCATCCTTCCCTTGACTCATCAACAAATATATAATGAAATTCTCTCATGGGCCCAGGAGGAAATGGGCCTAGGAGTGCTCCGAGCTAGAAACTCTCTGACTTTTTAATTGGTGATAACTTCTGATGCTGCCACCATCCAGAGTATCAGAGACCTCTCTTGATCCCACAGCGTTCTCTTTATGAACATTTCTCCTCTGTACACACTCCCTCCCCACCCAGTTGGTTGTTTAAATTAGACTTTTAATGTAATCAGTTCAGAGTTTGGAGACTACATCAAACATAGGCAGGCCTATTACTAATATATCTTTAGTTGTTGTTCATTTGACCTTGCCTTAGCTTAACCCACTTAGCAGGTGACTGCATATTGTTAAAGTATTTCACTTTTCAGTTCTACCTTTGCATCAACTCACTTCACCAATCTTCAGCTCTTGGTCACAGAGAAAGCAAAGTCCTTTTTAATCATTCTGACCAGGTCTCTTTCTTAGGATCAGGACAGACTGTACTTCCAGCAGCCTCTGATGCCCACCCTTTCCCCCCGGGCCTCTGGTCTTCCTTTTGCAGATCACAAGCCACCAGGCTCCTTCTGGCCACCCTGAACTGTTCTTTGTGACTTTCAGGGATTTTGTGCCCTACCTATCTTGTTCTCAAAAGCGTTTCTTTTACACTCGTTGTGCCCCTCACTGAGTTTATATACTCATGTCTCTAGTTAGTATATCTGCCTGCCCTGGCATATGGGCAGGTTGTCAACCAGCTTTTGCTTAATACCACTGTGATCATTTCAACTTCAAGTTTCTACTGTGTTATTTCTCTGCAGTGAAACTGAGACAAATTCATGTTCTCCACGGAGTTAGCACCATCGCTGGCACTCTTCCTCCCCCTGCCTTCCACACTGGTCCCTGCCCCACTCACCAGCTGTCGAGGAGACCACCACAATGCTTCCATTGCTCTGCTTCAGCATGGGCAAGGCGGCTACACTCAGGACCACATAGCTGAGGAAGTTGACCTCCATGCTTTTGCGAACGTGGTGGATCTCATTATTAAACAAACTCATGGAAGTGTTGGTGATGTGGTTGAGAATGAGCATGTCTAGTCCTCCTGCAAGAGATGGCTATATTGAGAGAAATCATTTGGGGTTGATACCTTCCCATTCCCTCCCCTCCTTCCCCTCAACCCCCAACACTCCATGGTGACACCTAGGGGAAAGTCCAGAGAGGGAGGGAGGAGAAGCAGCCTCACCCATGAGCTTTCCTGCTTTGACAACAAATTGTTCCGCAAAGGTCATGTCCTCCATGGTGCCAGCGATGTAATTTGCTGAGGCTGCTCCAAGCTCCAGGCAGTGGGATACCACCTGCAGGGACACAGCAAAAGTGGCTTCAGGCTTGACTGCAGACCTTTGGAGGGCAGTCTCTGAAGTTAAGGGGGTTAAAGTGAAAAGTTGTTCACAGCTGTGTTTTGACATGAGATGTTAGGGGTGTGTGTGTTGCTAAATATAACCTAACCTGATTATTATCTTCTCACTGAAATACTGGAACAAGGTGGGGGTAAAAATGGATAACTTATCACTGTGCTGGGGTTTAAGTCCATGATTTATGCTCATGGGTTTCTGAAAATATATGTTTCTGAACATATTATGAGTATGGATATTGGTTTCTATATGGGTAACTCTAGGTTTGTGAGTTTCTGTATGTCCTTAAGCTTTTGAGTCTGAGTATATGAGGGAGAATGTGTATGAGAGTCTGCATAGGTATGAGATTATGTATTTGTAAGTACATACTGGAATTTCACTATCTGAATACATATCCATATATCTATGATTCCATGTGTAAATGTGCATGAATAGGGATGTCTATGAGCATCTGTAGCCCAAGAACTTTGAGTGTGAGTATGCAGTATACATGTGTTTATGGGAATGAATGCTAAAATGTACATATTTGTATCCTTGTGGGTGGGTCAGTGTTTGAACCCTATATATGAGAGTACAAATTTAAGTATATATATTACACACACACACACACACACACACACACCACTGTAACCTTTCTCTCTCTCTCTCTCTATATATATATATATAGTATATAAATGACGATATCTATGTATATATGTATGTATATATCTATCTATGTATCTACCTACATACCTTATCTATCTCCATCCATGTGTGGATGTGCCAGCTTCTATATGTCTGCATATATGTTTGTGTGAGTATACATAAGAATACATGTGATCTTATGGGTTTACATGTGTCTGTGGGCACAGAACACCCACCTTCTTCAGATTTTCCTTTGATCTTGCAGTCACCACCACATGGGCTCCCATCTTTGCCAGATGATAGGCCATCGCTTCTCCAATCCCCTTGCTGGCTCCCGTGACAATCACTTTCTTTCCTTGGAGCATCTCTGGGGAACCCCAAAAGGAAGTGAGGACCATACCCAATTTGGCAGCAAAGCTCCTCCTCCCTCTCTGCATGTGGGCAGCCTTATCTCAATGTCTACCTTTCAAGATTTATGATTCCAGATAAATGTGTTTCAAAACTGCCTACAATCACTGAAGGAACACTTCAAGACTTTCATAAACATGCTTTGAAATGGGGTGGAGGGTTGGCTTGGTTGTCAAAACCAAGCCTTCCTGCTATCATTCCTGAAAACCCTTTGGACAGAAATCAAAGGACAAGGCCAGAAAGGTCATGGTTCAGCCAAAATGCTGAAATTCCCAGATACTTCTGGACTTATCTAATTTTTCTTAATTCAAAGAAAATTTCAAAAGTAACCTAACACATGTATTCACAGAGTTCCTAAGGATTTTCCTTCACTTCCCTTTTGTCATCAACTCCAGAATCCTTTTTTGCCCCCCAGTTAGCCTCTTCACTGAGCCCAATTATCTTCACTGAGTTGTGCATTTTGGAATTACCCTCATTTTTGTAGTGGATTTGAAATTGATTTCCATTAAGGGCGCCAAATAAAGCGTGGCCTGTTTGGCAAGCTCTTGGCTACATAATTTCCCCTTCCCACCCTTTCTACCCACAGTCTATGGCTGGAGGAGACAGAAATACAGTCCCGCCTGAGGTTCTCTCTTTTTCAGCAACTTTGAGGATCTTGATCCTCAAGAATATACTTCAGCACCCCTGTGTTTTTAAACCTATTCCTCCAAAATGAGACCCATTGAGACTTACCTGGTCTGAATTCCTCATTTGCAGAGTAGAAATAGTAGGCCAGGAAGAGCCCCAAAATGGGGAGGAGGTATTTTTTCAAATAAGCCATCATTTGGGGATCTGGCACATGGAGTCCTGTAGGACAGAGAGAGAACCTACAGAGCTTTCCACAACCTCCTAGGCAGGCAGCAAACAGCCTCTGAATTGTGACATCAGGGACGGAGGAGGCTGGAGTAGTCTCAGCAGTGCTAGCCAATTTCTCTGTCAGAGCAGCGATTGGCTTTGGGTGGGATCCCATTTGCCCCTGGCAGCCTGCATGGTGGATTTCATAATGGACAATGTTTACTCCAGTTCATTGAGCAAGAAGAGACTTCCAGATGGCCAAGTTCATGACTATACAGGACTGGATTCCTAGCATCACTACCCCAAACCCATTTTCCCCTTAACACCTCTTAGAACATAGACCACTGGCCTTTCAAAAATGGTATGTAGGGGGGAGAGAGAGAGAGAGAGAGAGAGAGAGAGAGAGAGAGAGAGAGAGAGGAGGGGGAGGGGGAGGGGGGAAAGGAGGAGAGGGGGAGAGGGGGTGAGGGGGAGTGGGTGAGAGAGAGAGAGAGAGAGAGAGAGAGAGAAGGAGAGAGACTTCTGTGGAAATGTGAATAATAGCGAAGAGTGCCAAATTCAAGTGAAATCTCACTCTCAGCTGTGCACTCCACCCCCTGGGAAGCAATTAAAAATAACAGCACAAATCAGCAAAATAAGCTTAAGAAAAAATGTGCACATCTTGGATTAAAAAAAAAGCCGACAAGCTTTATAAACCCTATACTCACGTTCAATGAAAAAGTATTACTACATCAAAGGGGAATTGGAAGTCAGCCAGGACCCAGATGGCGGGAAACCCAAGACCGGTTCCAGACACTCAGACAAGTGCAATGGAACGTACACTTATTACTTTAACAGAGAATAAAGAAGAAATATTGAGTGCCAAAAAAAGTCACTGAGCTATTAAACTGAGCCATGTAAGTGCTATAGAGGAACAGGAAACATGGAGTGGATGCTAGGACAAGCAGACCTGGTGCAAAAGGAAAAAGACTCAGCACTATTGAGGAGGAGCTCTTTGGGAAAGCACACATCCCACCTAAAAATAGATCTAGTAACAATAAGAGGAGCAAGGTGGAAAACTCCTAGCAATTTAGAATTTATTATCAGGGGATAAAGAATTAACCACTTCGGTAGAGCTGTAGCAAGAATTCACTAAGGATCAGTCCTCAAAGAAAGAATCTAAGCTGTGTCATTGTTAAGTTTGTCAAGTCAAAATCACCCAACAACACCATGAAAATGATCCCACCATGAAACACATCCAGATTTCTGCAAGTTATCGATAAAGCAGAGAGGCAATTTGAATGTGATAATAAGAATGGGCATAAGTGCTGTAAAGGAGGGATAGGGCTTGCGGGGAGATCTGTACAAGGTTAAGAGAAGTTGAGTTATGACTCCAAGTACAGTATCTGGAAATACTCACTGAATTTTCACTTCAGAGTATGGGAAAATTATTTAAGACCCAGAGGAAATGAAACAATTTGTCAACAAAGGCCCACAGCTGTGAAGTTCATGTCCAGAAAACAATGGAGATTTGAGTACAGTTGAGAGCTAGATAGATCATGGAGGACAAAATAAAAATAAAAGAAGGAAAATTCAAGTGCAAAATTAGGTTACATGCTGTCAGAACTACAAGATATATATGCCTAATTTTTATAAAAGACTTTATGCTACCAAGATACATTGCAGAATCTACTTCATTTTTATCTCTAGAGAGAGGGAAGTTTAAGGTTTATTTACTTAGTATTATATTATTAATAGTAAAATAATGGAAAACAGTGAAGAGTGCTTTAAAATATGATGATACTGAAATGAAAGAAATGTGGGTAGACTAGAGAAGTTTATTGTCTGACAAGAAAGAAATAAAGAATTTTAAAGTCCAATATAGAAGACATATACATTTTTATAAAAGCAAAAATAACACTGAGTCAGATAAACTTACAGGATAATAGTATGTAAAACAGATGCGTCAACTATTGCTGATTGCTGGCTGAATTATAAAATAAAATTCAACTTTGTGCTGTCTCAAAAGACAATTTAAACCCCAAAGACACAAACAAATTAATAATTAGATGACCTAAAATCTATTATGCTAGGAAATAAGGATATAGAAAAAAGCATCCAATGATGTAATTTTCTTGGAATTAGATGAAATAATTTTTATATAAAATGCATTAATGCAGGGGTCCTTAGCTATTTTTGTTCCACGGACCTCTTTGTCAGTCAGGTGGAAACCATGGACCCCTTACTAAGTCCACACTATACTGTGTATTATTTAATAAATATATCACAACCACACCAACATGTCTCCACAAGAATGTTTTTTTGAATTTCAATTCAAGCTCACAGATCCCTTGGTAAGAATTCCTGCTTTAATGGGAAAAAAGGCCACAGTGTAACGGTAAATGATTCATTAAGTCAGCAGTTTTCAAACTTTTGGGTCTCAGGGCCAATATATACTCTTAAAAATTATTGAGGACCTCAAAGAACTTTTGTATATGTAGGTTTTTCCTATTGACAGTGATATTAATGTATTAGAAATTAAGATGGAAAAAAAATTTAAACTCAATAATACTTAAGCACACATTCTTATGCAGTCAGAGTGATGATGTCATCACATGTCCTGTAGCCTCTGGAAAAGGCATGAGAGAATAAGAGTGAAAAGGCAAATAATTTAGTATGATTATGAAAATAGTTTTGACTTTCAACACCTTCCTCCCCCATCCACAAGAGGGTCTTGGGGACCCATGGGGACCACATTTTGACCACATTAAGTAATAAAAACAAAATTCACTGCACGTCCATATTTACACGCCTGGTTTCGTCTTTGACTTCAAAACAGGCTTTCAATAAACCTTTGCTGTTCTAGTGTTTCTGTGATGTTATAGCAATGAGAAAATTGCTGTCTTCTTGGAACTTGATTTCATCCACGGAAATCACCGGGATTTAGTAACCTAGTCTGAACAGATCAGCCTACTCTAATCCTCTTGTAGTGGTTCTCACTGAATTAAAAAAGAAAAAAAAAATTAAAGACAAAAAGAGCTGTATCACCTAGCATTTGTTTCAAGTCATACTTTCCCCAAATGAATTCCTTTCGCTGCCATAGAAAGGAAGCAAGCTCAACGTCTTCTTGTTTCCTGTCCTTTGCAATGAATAGACCACCTACATTTTAGAGCCAGCATTCAGCAAATATCTGCAGTTTTCAAAATACCCACAGAGAGTGGGATCTTTGCAGCTGGAGGTGCAACATCAGAGCCCAACCAGGACACCCTGAATAATGGGGTCAGGAAAAATAAGAAAGGTAAGGAGAACACGAGAGTTGAATGGAGAAACTGCTTATGAGGGAAGAGCCAGCTCTGGGAGGACTCAATGGAAATGGCAAAGATGTGAGAAGGAGCAGCCAAAGGGAATTTCCATGCATCTGGCACAGAATGCAGATGAAAGGCACACCTGTCATGTCTGAGGCAGCAGCTGTAGCACTTTTCATGGCTGTTTGGTAGCTTTGTTAGGAAAGTGGCCTCTCATTTATTTATTTTTTTGAGGTACCGGGGATTGAACCAGGACCTTGTATGTAGGAAGCCGACCCTCAACCACTGAGCCACATCAGCGTCCCTGAGTTGGTTTCCTCATTTGTTTTGCTTATTGGTCTGATCTTGGGCACTCATAAATCTGTGCCTTGGCTACCAAACTATTCCCCACTACAGAAACAACGATTATTTTATATCATTTTATTAGATCACATGGGCTCCTTCCTCCTCTCCTTCCTCCTTGCGTTTCCCCTTCCCTGTATATCTAAGGAGGGAAGAAGTTCTAATTTGTCATCCCTTCTGCATGATCCTACTCCCAGTGGACAGATTTACTCAAATTTTGCACCAAATGGAGCCTCAGATTTGAGAAAATGAGATACAGATGGAAGAAGCCACCCCTGTGTGTAGCGCGCTGTTCCCACCTGTGGCCTGTGGCAGGGCCCTGGGGGGGGGGGGCTGACTACCCGCAATCTATATACCTGGGAGAGCCCAGAGCCCAGGGAAAGACCTGACCCTAAAGAGTCGATCCTGGAGACAATTCTAAATGTGCTGGAGTTGCAGTCTTTCATGTTTTTCCTCTGGCCAAGCTCCCAAGGACTTGCATCCGAGCATGGAGGAGAAAGGTGGCCACATATAATAACTGAAAAAGTTGCCCTATAGAAAGTTTGGTGAAAGACTGGAAGCACAAGGGAGAAATGAGTGAGTCCCACCAACTCAGGGGACCATGGAGGGGATGGACACAGCCTGACTCTGGCATGACTGCCACACAGTTCTGGCCCATTTGGTGGTTTTTTTTTTTTGGTTGTTTGGCCTAGCTTTCCAGAAGCACATCGAGATGGCACAGCAACCTCAGCCAGGTGGGTTTCTGAGGGTGTCAGTGACTTCAGCATTAGTGGGAAGTAGAGTTGCCAGATTTAGCACATAAAAATACAGGTCACCCATTTAATCTGAATGTCCGATACACAATGAACACTTTTTAGTATATATATATATATCAACTATTGCATGGGCATGCTTATACTAAAAAAGTATCCATTGTGTATCGGACATTCAGATTTAACTGGACATACTGTGTTTTATATGGCAACCCCAGAACTGGCACAAGGGCTTTGGGAACAATGTGTCTTAGATGTGGATGAAGCATCTTTGACCATGACTGCTGATAGCACTTCATTTACCTTTGCAACAATGGAGCCATCACTAGCCTCAGACCAGCCCCCAAAAGGGCCTCGAATGGAGAAGGGAAGAAAGGGTAAATACACACTGTGGCAGAATGGAAGTTTAATTTATTAATAAAATTATTTAGTACTTACTATGGGTCAGGAACTATGAATGAAAAACAAACCAAATGCCTTCATGCTTAGAAAAAGACAGATGTGAAAACAAATGAAGGGTATAAAGTGTTGCCAATGCTACTACCGAAATCTATTGTGGGGGCATGAAGAAGGAGAGAGCCTATTCTACATGGGGGGTGGGCAAAGAGGACAAGCTTTAGAGAAGAGGTTAACCCTGATCCATATTATGACATGAGCAGAAATGCCCCTGGCAAATGAGGAAGGGTAAGAGTGAGCAGTGAGTTGGGTTCCAGGATTGTGGTGGGGAAGAAGAGTGTTTGTTTGTAGGAATATTCCGTGTAGAGGAAGCAATGTGAGAAAACAGAAGGAGTTGTGAAAGAGAATGGCATGTCTGGGAAACTGCAAACACTCCCATATGGCGGGAACACTGAATATTAGCGGTGGGGTTACATGATGAGGAGTAAGCTGGCACAGCATCTTCAAGGGCCTTGAATACCCACTGCTGGGATCTGTTCCTTCCAGTCATGAGCCCTGAACCTTGTGGCCTCTTCATCTCTACCCCAGACCTCTGCCTATCCACTGGCTCTTTGTATGCCCCCATTGCCTCATGCAGAAGAGTCTGGATTGTCTGTACTCCTCAGGCTCATGAACCCCTCTGCCCTCTCTCCATCAAGGATGCGCTTCCCCTGCCATGCCATGCTGAGCATGTGGCCTTGTCCTCTGAAGGCTTGCTGCCTCCTGAAGCTATGCCAAGAAATGTTATGGGGCTCCCTCATACACAGCTGAATTTTTCTACCATGCTTTCCTCCCTTTGGTCTTTACTCTTATGACTTCTCTGTAGCCCTTTCCATTCTTACCTTTCTTCTCTGCCCAAAACATCTGCTTGCCTTGGCTTCTGTCAACTCATATCTACTGGTTTTCTGCCTATTTCTTGATTCTGTCCTCACTCTCTTCTCTCTATAGTCTCCCTGAGGAATTTCTCCCACTCTCATGGCTCCAATTACTGTATGTTGATAAGTCTTGCAAATCTTTCTCTCTTGTGCAGCATTTTCTGCTAAACATCAGGCAGTATAATTAACCATCTGTTTACTTAACCCCTCCATTTGAATGCGTCCTAAGCACCTCAATCTCAACATGCCAAAATGGATTTTATTATTTCTTTAACAGCTTTATTGAAGTACAATTTATGTAACAGAAAATTATTTCATATTAAGTATACCATTCAATGATTTTTAGTAAATTTATAGAATTGGGCGACTATGACCAATTTTAGAACATTTCCATCATCACCAAAAGATCCCTTGTGCCCATTTGTAGGCAGCTCCCTGTTCCAACCACCAGCCCCAGGCAACCAATAATCTACTGTCTTATACATTTGCCTTTTCTGGACATTTCCCATAAGTAGAATCGCACGATATGTGATCATTTGTGTTCGACTTCCTTCATGTAGCAAAGTGTTTTTGAGGTTCACCCATATTGTAGCATGTATCAGCACTTTGTTCCTTCTCATTACCAAATAGCAATTTACTGTATGAATATATCACGTTTGTTTACCCATTCACCAGTTCATAGACATTTGGATTGTTTCTGTTTTGTGGCTGTTTTGAACAGTGCTGTACAAAGTAGGGTACAAGTGTTTGTTTCTCTTGGGTATATTCCTAGTAGTGGCATTGCTGAATTATATGGTAAATTTATGCTTATCTTTTTAAGAAACTTCCAAACTGTTCTCCAATGACCCTGTTATTTTTATTTGCAGTCTCCTAGTAATCTCTATTTCAATCAATGGCTTCACCACCTATCCAATTAATAGTTCAGAATTCAGGGAGTCCTTTTAGACTTCTCCTTCTCCATATTCCCACTTTCTATCAATCACTGAGTCTAGTCAATTCTACCTCCTAAATCTCTTTAGACCAGGGGTTCTTAACAAGGGGTCTGTGAGCTTGAACTGGAATTCAAAAAAACATTCTTGTGGGGACGTTTTGGTGAGGGTGTAATATATTTATTAAGTAATACACAGTATAGTGTGGACTTCATAAGGGGTCTGTGGTTTTCACCTGATTGGCAAAGGGGGCCGTGGAACAAAAAAGGTTAAGAACCCCTTTTCTAGACCCACTTCCAATTCTTCACCCTCACTTTGAATATCCTAACTCAGGCCACTGCTATTTTCTGCTTCCATGATCTCTTTTCTCTATCTCACTTTCTCTAATCCATTTATTTAAGAAAAGGTTCTTAATTATTTAATACACCCAAAAGGATATGTGAAACCATAAATACTTTGTGAAGCATAATAATAAAATGAAAGCCTAATGAGCCCACTATCCAACTGAAGCCATGGGACATTGCCAACACGGTGGAAACTCCTTTGGGCTCTAATCCATCTAATCCTTCACGCTGTAGATCAGTGCATTTCCCTGCTTCAAAGGCTTTGATGGCTCCCCATTATTCTTAGGATAAAGCCCAGAATCCCTACGCTAACTTTATAAATTCTTCATGACGTTTGAAATCCTTTACCAGGACCCCCTTCTCCCCACCTCCTTCTTGCCCTTCAGGTAGTGCCCTTCAAAGTCACTCCCACAGAGAAGCCTTTCCTTCCCTCTCTTGTGCGAGGTTGGACGTTTCTGTTGTCCTAGCACTCATCATTTTTTACTTATACTTGCTTATTTGTCTGTCTTTCCCATTAAACAGAGCTCTGAGAGGGCAAAGGCCTGGTTTATCTTGCCAGTGTATCTCCGTGTTTAACATGGTGGTTGGCACACAGTAGGTGCTTCATAAGCATTTTTGAGTGTTTAATGGATGAAGCGACCCTGCTACATCCAGATGAAGGTATCTGGTGAGTATTTGGAGCTCAGGAGGAAGGTCTAGGCTAGAGATATAGATTTGGGAGACAAAAAGCATATACATTAAAGTTGAATCCGCAGAAGGAGAAGAGACCATGAGTGAGGCAGAAGGATAAGGAGGGAAGATTACACTAGCATCTGAGGATCAGGCAGAGGAGAAGAGCCAGCACAGAGGGGAGAGCTGAGGAGCAGGAGTACCTGAGAGAGGCTTGGAACCCAAGGGGAAAGAGTCCATGAGATGGGAGAGGTCACAGCTTGGAAGCTTCTGAGATGGAGGAGGATGAGAAGTGACAAGAAAATGCTGGGTGTTGCATGTAGCAATCATTGAAGATCTATGACACAGAGTTCTGAAGGAGCTAATGCTGGGATGCTATAGGTTGAAGAGTGAAGCTACGTGAGGAGATGAAATGTTTAGAAGGAGCGTGTGGGCGGGGCAGGCACCTTTCAGGAGCCCGAGAAGCATGCCCATCTGAAGGAGGGTTCTGATTTTTAGGGTAGGAATGAGTTCAGTTTTCATTCAAACGTTTTTGAGTATTTCCTCTGTGTCAGGCACTGTGCTAGGCTGAGCATGTTTTCAGCTTGTGGAAAGATGTGATAGAGCCCAAATACAGAATTGCTGGAGGGGAATGACCTATGGAATTTTCTTCCAGATGATATGACACATTACTTTGGAAAGGGGGACCGCTTCTTTTGAGAACAGAGTGAATAAAGTGAGGGTAGATATTGAACTGATATCTTCTGCTTCCAAATTCAGTGAGTTTTTAAAGTCTAATCTGTTTCCTTCCTTCCATTTTCAGAAAGCAGATGAATATGGCTTCCCCATCCAACCATATCTCCTGGGGTTGGGGAGGAAGAGGAAGGTGAGGAGTTAAATTCCTTTAGCACCCCCTCTTTCTCAGTCTTGACCAGAGCGTGTACCTTTCCTTTTCATTCCGCCTCATCCTGCTCCCCCGTAGTGTTTATATAGCCACACCTTTAAGGCAAGAAAATCTTTCCACAGTTCAATTTTCCATTTTCTGTCTGATAGGAAGGTTCGTGAAGTTTGGGGCTTGGAAATGGCCCCAGAGAACGATCTAATAGGGAGCAAAAGAAGAATTTCCAGGTTTAAGATGCTAAGGGTTTTAAAGACTTTTGCCAGCAGAGGGAACCCTAGGGTCGGGAGAGACTGCAGGGGTACAAGGCCACAGAGATGGGCCTTAATTTCTGGCACTACTTTCAGCAATCAGAGGGATCGATAGGTTAAGATGAAAGAGCATGAAAGAAGGAGAGAGGGAGGAAGAGTGTCTCCTAATACACTGACTTAAACACAGAAACAGTTACACACAAACACACATACCCCTCTTCCCCCAACACCGTAGTGTTCTAGTCCAATTGTTCCAAAACCTTGCTACGCAACAGAATCATCTGGGGGAACTTAAAGGGCGGATTCCCAGGCCCACCAAGGTCTGCTCAATCAGAATCAACAGGGGTGGGACCTGGGAATCTGTATTTTTATAAAGCTCCCAGGTGATTCTGAAGCAACCTGTTGACAGACCTGCATTTTGCTGAACTACATAATTAGGTAAATTACTTTAATGATAGTGTCAAGACATGATTTAATGACTCCAGGCATTAACATGTTGACTGGTAGATAGAATATAATCTCTGAGAGACTGCTGTTATGACTGATGCATTTCCTTTAAAAAATTAATTTTTATATTTATCAATATAATACATGACAAGGGTTTAAAAAATCAAATGGTACTAAAAGGCTTATAATGGATATGAGCAATCTCTGCCCCTCCCTTCCCATGCCCTAGTTCTTCTCAAAGGCAATCACTTTTAAATCTTAATTTCTTCCCTGGAAATCAACTCCATAATTTAAAACAATATGCTTTTACTGATATTTCTTGATTTTTTACAAGTTTATAAATTATTTATTGACTTCCAACTATGGAATATTAGGATTTTGCTTTCTTACAACACACTCATTCCCTTCCCTCTAGTTTCCTAATAACATTATATCATCATTTTAATTAAATAATAATCAGTGTTCATATTATTATGACTAATTGTCTGCAGCTGAGAAATGTCGTGGACTATGCTTGGATTTCTTTTCTTAGTATTTTTCCCCCTGGAGTTAATAATTACTTCATTTTGGTTTGTTTGCTCATTTAATTGTCTGCATTCTTCAACCCCCCTGACAAGAGCTATAAAACGCAAACAAATAGGTCAAATGAACTGGATAAACAATCAGTTCCTTTTGGTCTCTTGGAGGCATCCCTCCTGGAACCCTCAGTTGTCCTAGTTTTCTCTTTCTGGGTTTACTTTCTCATGAATGGTAGGTACATTTTTTGAGACCTTGTCTGAAGGGGTGATAACGTTTTTGAACAGCTTGTACATGGGTGGCCAGCCAACAGACCCTGGCCACATAAAACCAGTGTGGCAGCTTGGCCAGCCCTGCCTGCCTGTCCTTACTTTACCCTGTCCTGATCGATTGTTGGGCTGGGTAAGGATTTTGAGATTGGAGATTATTTTTTCTCAGAATTGGAAGACATTGCTGTACTGTTTCTAGCTTCCAGTGTTGTTATTGAGAAGTCCAATTGCTCTTTGGTTTCCCAATCCCTGGCTTGTGAACTGTTTTGTTCTCTCTAGAACTTTATTCCTGGGGCTCTAATATTTCTGGTGATGTGCTTTGGTGAGTCTTTTCACATTGTGTTGGGCACCCAGTGGGTCCTTTCAATATGGAAATTCAAGCTTTTCATTATAGGACATTTTTGAGACATTATTTTTTTTTGGTTAATTTACCCTATCCCCCTTCCATTTCCTCTGTGCTCTCTTTTTGGAATTCTTACTAGAAGATGTCAGAGCTCCTGGAATGAGCCTTTAAGTTTCTTATCTTTTTCGACCTATTTTCCATCTCTTTCCCTTTTTGCCCTACTTTCTAGAAGATTTCTTCAATTTTACCTTCCAGTGCTTCATTTTAGTTTTTAAGTTCCATTTTTGTTTTTATTTTAAAGAGCACTTTCTTGTTCTCTCTCTCTCTATATATTTTAAATTGACATCCCAATCTTCATTCATGGATGAACCATCTTCTCATATCTCTGGGGTCTGGGGGGTATATGGACGTTGCTGAGGTTGATGTTGTAAATTATTTTTTCTCCTCCCTGGATTACTTTGGTTTGAGGCTCTATCTTTAATGTCATAGGCTTTTATCCCATGTCTGGTGATCCCTGGCATCCATTTCTCGACTGTTAGAGACTTTGCCTATGAGGGCAGGGCTTGCCTGTTGGACTCCGCTATAGGATAATCTAGTAGGTACCTGGCAGTTTCATTGAGGGGAACTTCACATATCAGTGTCTGTAGATTTTCCCCCTTTGGCTGGGTAGTTCTACAGGGAAGAATCCTAAAATCTTCTGCCTGGTGGTGGGGGTAGGGTAGGGTGGGTGGAGAGGGATATAAGCTTGGCCCTTTGTGTTCTGGGAGCTGAGCCAGGAAAAGGGGTTGGGGCATCTCATCTTTCAGTATGAAGTCTTTCTCTAATTCCTCCTTTCTACCTTTGTGCCTAACCCCACCCTCCGCTGTCCCTGGTGTCCCTGAACCTGGTGCCTCTTTGATCAGTTTCTTTAGAGAAGCAACTCTTCCAGCTGGAGTAGCTGTGGAGTACAAAGGAGGGGATCTAGAGTGTCTCCTCCTCCTTTTGGCCTTATCTCTCCCTCTTTCCTGAGTTTCTGAAACCCTGATCCCTGAGACTCTCCTGGGCTCCGTGGCGTCATGTTGGCTTCCCATGGTGGGCACTTGGGCTCCAGTATTCTCAGGTTTATGAAGTCACTTATCACACCTCACCCACTTTCTATCATCTAATAAAGGTGGCCAGGTCTCTTATATGTTCTTGTTTCCTTTCCTGTTCTCTTTGTCCTTGTGGTTTGTGACATGTTAATTCTTCTATTGTGATCAAAGCATTTTGTGAGGAAGGAGAAATAAGTACTTGTTCAAACTACCATGTTTAACTCGAACTCTCTTTTTAATGGCTTGCCAGGTTTGAAAGAATAGGAAACTTATAATAGGGACACCTTGTATTTCCCCCTAAATGACCCAAAAGTCAAAAGCTTGGTGTTGCAGTTGGGCAGTTTGATGTAATTATGAATCCCAAAAACATAATTGGATCATGCTTGTAAACTGATCTGTTAATCTGGGCATGATTAAGTTATGATTAGGGCGTTGACTGGGCCACGTCAGTAGGGCATTGAGCCCTACCCCTTGGTGGGTGGGGAATCGAATATAAAAGGCAAGGCAAAGAACAGAGTTGAAGCAGTCTTTTGAGAAGCAGTTTTGATTTGGAAAGAAGGCCCCAGGAGAAGAGAAGCAAGCTGATCTCGCAGACAATCAGGTGTGGGGAAGAGAGGAACCCCAGAAGGCTGAACCCTGGCAGGGAGGGTGGAGCACATTCCTCAAAGATTAGGGCGGTTAAGGTCAACACCCCATAGGTCTGAGAGGTTGTACCTGTCCCTCACGGATTAGAGAAGGCCAGGTGGTCAACCCATTGCTCTGAGAGGGTTGAACCTGTATGCCAAAGGTTAGGGAAGGCCAGGTGGTCAATTCGTTGCTCTGAGAGGGTTGAACCTGTATGCCAAAGGTTAGGGGTAATGTTGTCTTCCCCTCACTGTACTAGGGGGGCTAAGACTCTAACCCAAAGATTGGGTAAGGTGTGGCAATCACCCCAACACTCTTGGGTAGTTTTGATGCCCCATGTTGCAGGGAGCTAAAACGGTTTTGAAATTAGTATACAGAAAGGGCTAGAATTTTTGGATTTGATTTTCATATCATCCTAAAGAGGGAAAGGCAATTCCTTTCAATCTTGGCAAGCCAGCAAAAGTGAGATTCTTCCATCTCTCCTTACCTCTCCCACCCTCAATTTCAGCTTCCAATTCTGATTTGCTCACACAAGCCATAAAGAGAAATATTGGCACTAAAACAAAAACAACACTGCCACTTCAAAGCATGTCCCTCTGATATAATCAGCTGGAGAAGTTGGGGGAGCAGGACTCTTAAAAGCCAACTGTTGTGAAAAGACATCATCTCTAGACATTTTCAGAAGCATGAGTCTTACAATTTTGATCCCTCCAAGTGACTTGATCAGTAAATCATAATCCTCTGGATGATTCTGCCTATTGATGGTAAGAGAGGGTTTGGGTAAGGGGTGGGGGTGGGGAATGGCATTTCTTTTTCCTGTCAGGATTTCTCTAACTTCCTGATCTGAAAGAAGTGCCTTTGAATTCTGTCTGGCCAGACCCTTGAAGGCTTAGAAGTTCAATTCCCTGGGCGGCCAGGCTGGACAGGGGTTAAGGGATGGGTGAACAGCACATGAATTTTGATTGACAGCCTTAGGCTGCCTTTGGTCCATTGAATGACACTTCTTGTGCTAAAATGAGCCTTCCTCAAAGCTCCAGATTTCAATATTAATAATATTAAACGGTCTGATGATTGGATTCAAAATGTAGATATAGTCATTCTTAGCAATTCATAAGCTACAGCATAGTGTTTGTGCTGTCAACGGTTTAAAGCCGATTTTTAAAAATGCTTAAAACCTGCAATTCTTTGCATGATTTCAAAAGAACATGCAGACATTTTTACACTATCTTTGCAACTTTTTTGTTCCAACCTAACTTTCTGTCCCAAAATGATCAGAATGCTCTAAGTACCGGTAAAAGATGGCTGGTTCCATCTGCATCTTATCTCTCCTACACATTTGAAAGCTCGTCGGGCATTTCTTTTTGGGTTTTGACCAGCATTTGACACTGAAATCCTTCTTCAGGCCAGCCTGCCGTTCATTCCAAAAGATTCGTTATTTCAACAGTGCTTTTTGAGGTCCTACTATGCTCTAGGCCCTGACACAAATGGTGATGTTATTTTATAATGTGATTTAAAAAATTCTTACCTTGAGGTTCCAAACAAGTTTTACTTCTATTTATCGCCTCTTTCCATTTGCTTCTTTTCTCTCTCTCTCCCTCCTCCAATCCCTTTCTGTCTGTTTCATCTCTCTCTTCCTCTGCGGTTTCCCACTCTTTGGGGAGGGGCAGGATTTCCTGTTCAGAAGTTGTTTGGCTTCTGGGAGGAGTCAGAAGACCTGATTCGGGACTGAAACCAGCTGTTCTGCCACCTGATACACGAAGGTGAAACCCAGGCCATGGAAGAAGGCCCTTTTCCTAGGACCGAGCTTGCAGCCAAGAGGCGCCTGGACAGGGAGCCCAAAAGGAAAGCCAAAGTGGGCCAGCCCTAGGCGTCAGGCATGAGGCCTCCCAAAGGACAGAGGAGCCCTTGAGGTAGGCCAGGACGAGAATACTTGGAAGTGGTCCTGGTCACCCTAGAGACTTATCCATTCCTATTGTTCATTCCAAACACACGAGGCATATCAGGCAGAGCCCTTATCCCACTCCTTCGCAGGCATTCACTCTTGGATCCCTGGCTTTGCCTGAAAGGAGGTACTGGAACCAGAACTGGGTTTAAGTAGATTTTCCTTCCCCACCATGAAAATTTTAGTGATCCAATGTATATTCTGTGAGGCATGTGTGTCCACAACAGTTCTCAAACGATAAACTCCTTAGGAACTTGCCTGTGTGACTTACAAACCACTCTGGTGATTGCATTAGTGGGGCAGTGGAGTTGAGGGTGGAGGGGAGGTAGGAGTCTGCAATGGGATCATATGGAGGGGGCTCCATAAGTAGGGACAATAATTCCACATGGATTCATACCCACTAATGATGAAGAGTCACATCCCAATTCAGAGATTTGCATTCTTTTTGCACATCTTGGTAAGGCATGGAATTCAGTGTGTCAACAAAAAATTCCCTTTCTCCATCCATTATTTATTCTCTTATTCAATACATATTAATGAGCACCTATTCTGTGCCAGGCACTGGGCTAGGAGCTGGTTTACAATGGTCACCCAGACTAGACATGGCCCCTGACCTGATGGAGAATGTAATTTATGTGGTTCACACTGGTACCTCTGAGATTTGGGGTTTTACAAATTTAGAGGAAGGGTGGGGAATTATTGGGCACTAATGTCTTCATTGGTGCAGCATCATTGGACAGATTTTGGATAGTCATCCTTCCCTTCAACGACCTTGCAATATCTAGTGTCCTCACCTATAGGCTCCCAATTCTTAGATGACAGAAGACCTTCTGGTCTTGAGGATCCAGATGTTTTATCAAGAGACCCATAAGTTGTATTGATTTCTAGCTTATATACTTTCTATAGCTACTTGAAAATGTCTAGGCACATAGTGGATATTTTCTAAACTGTAAATTTCATGAATTTCAAATGATTTTTTTCCTCATCAAATCCTCTAATTCATATTTGAGCCTGTTAAAAGAAAAAGAAAATACAAGGCTTCCTTTATTTCAGCGGTTGGACCTACTCCAGAATACTCTTTGAAAATCTCTTGAAGTCTATTTTCATTTTTATTTAGTGTATAATTTAGAATCTTTGTCCAATCTAATTTTAAAAGAAAAGCTTCTGAAATTGCTCATTGTATTTTTAAAATTTTTTCTTGCCCTTTTAAGGCATTAAATTTTTTTTTACACAGCTGAGTTCTTTAAAGTTTTCCTTTTTTCTTCTGCTGCTTTTAAACATTTTCTCCAGCTGAGGGACTAACAATGAAGTTTATTTGGTATAGACCTGTAGTCCAGAACAACAAACACCTAATAAAATCCTGAATACTGTAACAAAGTTCTATCTGGCCTTTTGAGGTTTAGGAAAATCCTTAATTATAACTCTCATTTGGCTCCAGACAAGGGTTTTAATCAACTTCTTTAGGGTTCTAGCAATTTTACAGTGTTATTGCTCTTTGCCTGAGAAAACTCTGAAGAGGGTCAGTAGAAGGACTGTGGAAGGTCATGAAATACTGAATGGATAGAGAGATAAATGAATGAAGTGTGGTGTATTAGTCAGCCAAAGGGGTGTTAATGTGAAATACCAAAAATGGGTTGGTCTTTACAAAGGGTATTTATTTGGGGTAGAAGTCCACAGATACTAGCCCATAAAGCACTAAGTTTCTTCTCTCACCACAGTCCATTGTCACGTGTTAGAGCAAGACAGCTGCCAACGTTTTCCAGGGTTCAGGCTTCTTGGGTTCCTCTCTTCCCGGGGCTGCATTTCTCTCTGGGCTTAGCTTCTCTGGTTCCTCCACAAGGTCAGCTGTAGACGATCAGGCAAACGGCTTGCTTCTCTTCTCCTGGGGCCTTCTTTCCAACTTCAAAACTGCTTCTCAGAAACTGCTTCTACTCTGTTCTTTGCCTTGCCTTTTATATTTGATTCCTCACCCACCAAGGGGTGGGGCTCAATGCCCTACTGACGTGGCCCAGTCAAAGCCCTAATCATAACTTAATCATGCCCAGATTAACAGATCAGTTTACAAGCATGATCCAATTATATGTTTGGAATTCATAATTACATCAAACTGCCCAATGGCCACAGGTGGCTTTCAGAAAGTCCTGAAGTCTTTGAGAGAGATCCTCTGGGGTTAGAATTCTGTTCTGAAGTGTCTGCACAACAATTGAAGAAGATAATTTTGGGACTCTTTGGGATTTTGTTCCTTAATTTTTCTGGGGCTCCTCTTAAATGTATTGAATTATTGATTTTGACATGTTGAAAGTTCTCCAACACCTGTTGGTCCAAGGGTCTCCTGGAATACTGCAAAGTTCTACTATACCAGTATATCCTTCAGAATTGTCAAAGGATGATGAGACCACCACTTAGTAACTGAAATAAAAAATAATAATTATTATTATGGTAAGATCAAGCTGTATTGTTCAATCTCTCTGAACAGAGAAGACTGCTGATCTTATATAGGTTTTTTGGGAAGCATGAAGTTCAGATATTGGTGTACTTTCCCAGGTGTGAAGTGGGTTGACATCATCTATGGAAGCAGGATTGTTTGTTGATCGGTTTGTACTCTGAGATGTAGTTAGTGGATTGAGTATTTCCCTGATTAGCTGACTCTCAGCAGTGAGGGGCTATCCCTGATTGGTTGGCTTGTAAAGCATGTTAACTGAGGTGAGTTGCCATTGATTGCACCAACAGGCTTAAAATCGGTCCTGGTGCTATTTGATATCAAGATTATAGAACAATCAGTATTTTCATAGGAATGTGGGAACTGCTTTTTATTTGCATTGTTGATACTACTATTTGTCTATACTAGAACATAGTACAAGATAGTATCTGATAAAGCACAAATATATTTATTTATATTAAGAGGTCACAGTTTTATGGTGTTTTGTAAAGAGCGAAGTGACTAATAGGTGGTCCATTATGACCAAGTGTGAGAACCATTAGGTTAAATCAGTAGGGTATGGTATTTTCTGAGAGGCAAAAGTTTAGGTAAACATTAGTAAGAAATTGTTCATTTTTGGAATTAAATTCATTACCTTTAATAGTTATGGAAGGAAATATTTGTCAACATGTTGAGAAAAAAAAAAAAGGCATTGGAAACAGAGGGACATTTCTAGAGAAGCAGGCTGGGATGAGGAATATATCCCTTATTTGGTGGTTGAACTAGACAGAAGCCTAGCAGCTTACAATTGGATGGGACCTCAGACTACCCTCCCTCCAAATCAGAAATTTCTACAGTTTATACCATTTGTAGCAGATGGCTTCCAACCTCTGCTTGGATGCTTCAGTAACGGGGAGCTTACTATGTATCACAAGGCAACTCATTATGTTCTGATTTTTTTTTTTTTTTTTAAGATTTTATTTATTTATTCATCCATCCCCCCCTTGCTGCCTGTGCTCGCCGGGTCAGCCAACCACGCCGTGCGGGCGGGCCCGCCCCCACCAGGAGGCCCCGGGAACGGAATCCGGGGCCTCCCACATGGCAAACGGGAGCCCCACTGATTGAGCCACAGCCGCTTCCCTGATTTTTTTTTTTTAATGACCTAAAATCTGCCTCCCTGTACTCCTACGTGCTGTCCTAGTTCTGTGTGTTTGAGCTACATAAAATAAATAATATGGCAGCCCTTCAAACACTTGGAGGCAAATGTCATGTAATATTACATCTTATCTTTTCAGTGGTCCGTCCCTTCAATTGTTCTGTATGTGACATTGTATCTGGATTTATATCCTTCCTGGTTACTCTCATCTAAGCAGGTTTTGTCAATGTCTTAAAAAAAAAAATGCAGCTATCATTGGCTTAAAGTTTATTATATGCCAAGCACTTTACATATATTATCTCATTTAATCTGCAAAATCCCCTCATGAGGAACCGTTTTATAGATGAAGAAACTGAGGCAGAGAGTTTAAATAACTTGTCCAAGTCCTTAGAGCTAGCAAATGGGGGAGTAGGGATACAAACCCACACATATCCAGGCAATCTGACTTAACTTCTATGTTTTCTGACCTGGCAGATTGCAAAGTACAACTAAACCACCTCCTTCTCCACTTTCCTGGACATTCAACTTCTACTTGTGAGGTATGTGTTTCTTTTAGCAGCCCTGTTACAAACCTCTGTTGGCTTACATTGAGCTTGTAACCAGTGAAAAATCCCTAGGTCTTTTTCGTATCATGTGCTGTTAGAGTAGGCCTCCCCAGTTCTGTGGTCATGCAATTGAGTTTGTGGACCTCAGTTCTGCACTGTATCTTGGTCCCTATTCAGTTTCATTTGGTTAGATTCAGTAGCTTGAAGCTATTGAGCTGATTTGAATCATGATTCTGCTGTCTTAGCTTTGCATCACCAACAAAACATAAACACACCTTCTGTTACTTCCTTTGGGTAACTGGTAAAATTGTCAAACATGATAGCAACAAGGACAATTATTGGCCCCTTGTTGCATGAGGGACTTACCGTGTTTCATCACAATCAGTTATGTTCTTGCAAGATCATCTCAAAACTTTTATTCTGAAACTATTAAACACTCCCTTTCTTTTAAGCCTGAGTTTCTCAACTTTGGACCTACCTACATTTTGGGCTGGATAATTCTTTGTTGTGGGGACTGCCCTGTGCATTACAGGATGTTTAGCAACATCCCTGGCCTCTAAGCACTAGATAAAGCAGTAGCACCCTACCCCTCCCTCGTGATAACCAGACATTGCCAAATGTGCCCTTACCCCATTCCACTGAGAACTACTGCTCTAACTTCATCAATGGACTAACTGACAATCAAGTATTTATTAAGTGCCTACTCTTTGCCCAGGACTTGATAATTTCTACGAACATAAGAAGTCATGATCCTTGATATCAAAAGATTATGAGAAACAACTGGAGAAGCAATTCATTAAAGTCCATTATAGAATGATACAGTATGAGACCCAGACTGTATGACCTGTAGGAATTCAGAGAAATGAGATCAACGAGGACAGAGATCTCATGAGCGAGGACTTGATGGCTGGGTAGTTTGAACATGTAACAGGTATGGGGAGGAGGTCTCTGCCTTCAGAACCAAAAATCAGCACACGAGTGGATATATCATCTGACAGTTGGCAGAATATTTATTTGAAATCATCCTTCTCTTGGAAAATTTGAGGTAGATGGTTTCAGAAGATGTGGAGATTATGGGTGGGCAGCATAGGAAATCAGAGGAGAGGGGTGAGATAGAACCAGATCACAGAGACACTGAAAACCTGGCACAGGAGTTTAGTCTCTGATGTTTTTTGAGTGACAGAGCAGCAGGCTGAAAGGCGGTGAAGGAAGAAGAGTCTGGCACTGGATTGGTTTGGGGTGAATGTGCTGGAGAGTGTAGGAGGTGGCTGAGCTGATGAAAGCTGGAGAAGCGCAGTGTGAGTGGAGGAGTAACAAATGTAATAAGAGGCATTTTAGGAGACCAGCTGGAAGAATAAAATTGGCCGAGTTCCTACAGAGCTTTTTGGACATTTGAGGCAAGGTTATTCTTTAATTTAGGGCTGAGTTTCCCATTTCAGAAACTGGGAGAACAGTGATGCCACTGACATTCTTCTCTTCCTTCAACACCTAATTAACCTTACCCCAAACTTCTTTTGTTTGGGGTGATAAGGATAGATTTTAGGGAAAGAGAACATTTGATCAGGTCCAGGAACTCTGGGTAGGATTTAAGTTGGCAGAAAGGAAATGGATGTATGTGTGAGCATGTGGTTTTGGGGAGAGGGTCTGATCAGGGGCAACGGCATGAGCCACTCGTATGTCTGGAGTAACTGCATAGCTGTTGATGACAGGAGGGAAGTGTCACTACCTGGTTAGGGCAGGTGACTTTTTAAACAGGCCAGAAGAGTGGCATTTTTAAAGGGCCACAGTCCAAAGATTTCCTTTGCTGAGTTGTGTAGAACAAGCTCTGTCTTTGGAGCAAGAGGACTCAGGTCTATGACAGCTAGTGGTTTTTTGCTTTTTTTTTTTTTTTTCTAAAATAAAGTTAAAAAGAAAGAGGTGTAAGCCTTGGTAACCTCGATGGATAGACTTGAGGTGGCAAATGGCTTTTCTGCCTTAGAATTAATCACTATCTTCAGGTCAGAAGTTGTTTTATCTTTTGATCTTAAAATGCTGACTTGGGAGACTTTATACAAGTTTCTCTATTCCCATCTCCAACATGAAGCAAAAACAAGTCCTCAACAGACTTATAAGTATCTAATAGCAAAATGAGAGCCCCTAAGGGCAAAGCAAGTATTGTCCGATCTTCAAGAAGCTGCTCCCTCCACAATGCTCAGGTCACCAGCATGCCCACACTCTCTCCTGCCCACCCCCCAGGTACCCATGCCCCTCAGGAGGCTGATACCGAGATACAGTATAAACTTTTTTTTTTTTTAGATTTCAAAATGCAAAATGGAGGTCAATAATAATAATATTATAAAAAGCATTTCCCCTCCTTCCTCCCTAGTGCAAAACGGTAGATGCACTCAGATACCTCTGCACTGCTGCACAGCAGCAAAACTCAATCCCAAACTCCTTTCGGTGGAACCGTGTGGTTGGTCAGTTCTAGATGTTAGTGACTTCTCAGAAATTAAGTCCTGCTCTCTCCCATCTGGGTCAGGCTTGCTCTTTCTCTCTCTCTCCCTCCATCTCTCCCTCCCTCTCTCTCTCAGTCTGCCCCTTCGCTGGCCTCCGCAGTTCCTAGGAGGCGTGCTGCCGATTGGAGAGGCCCCGGCTGTAGGGGACGGCCCCCTGATGCTTGCCTTTCCCCACTTTCTCCAGCAGGGCCTGCTGCTGGAGGGCCTCTTGCTCCCGGGCGGCCTGCAGGGAGGCCCGGGCTGCCTCCTCGTCGCGCAGGCGGCTGGCGGCCGTGAACGGGCTGCACACCGTCTCCACCAGGCCGAGCACCACGCCGAAGAAGGCCAGCACGCTGCCCAGCACGTACAGCTTCACCAGCTTCCCGCTGGGCTTCTGGGCCATCATCTCCCTGGCCAGAGGAATCAGCTCCTGAATCGTTTCCATCTCGGCTCTGGGCTCTTGGGGGCGGGAGTGACCTGCAGACAAGCACACCAGGAAGGGGGGACCTTTAATCCCTGAAGGATGGCTCCCGCTTTCCCGAGCATCCCTCCCTCAGCTCCCTTGGACAGCCCTAGGAACCGGGTCCCGCCCGGGACAAAGCGCCTCGGCTCCCAGCCGCCGCCCCTGGGGCCCTCAGTGCTCACCCTAGTGGCGCAGCGCGAGCAGGAGGCAGCGCGAGCTGGAGGCCGTGTCCGTCGGTCCCGCAGGTCTCTGCGTTCTCCTCCTCCTCGGCACCCGCAGCTCTTCCAGATGAAGACTCTGCAGCTGGCACCTTGAAAGCGACCAGGAGCCGCTTATATCTTTTCTCCAAGACCCGCCCCCAGGGCTCCTAGGCCCGGGCCCGCGCGGCGCGAGGCGGGGAGGAGGGGAGGCGGGGAGGAGGGGAGGCGGGGAGGAGGGGAGGCGGGGAGGAGGGGGGCAGGCGGGCACCTGGGGGGAGGTGGCCATGAGCTGCGCACGCCGGGGCCGAGTGAGCTGGCGGGGTTTCTGGAGGGTGGGGAGGCCACTCCGGGGCTGGGAAGGTCCCGAAGCGGGAGGTCGCCTTCTGGGCGCACGAGGGGGTGAAGACTTGGAGCCCAGAGAGGTCCGCGTACTTTTCGGACATGGAGACCATTTTCTTAGTGGTTTTAGTGGGTGCACGGCTTCCCTTGTCCGGGGCAGCCTGCGAAGGACCCTAATGAGGGAACCTGGGGATTTTCCTAACAGAAAAATCTTTAGTTTTTATTCAGAAGGGCTGTCCCCCTTACTACGTGTATAGGGCTGGGAGGAGTAGGGATCCCGGGAAATGAGCAGAATAGAACGGTCAATAATGCAGAATGCGCTTGTACTATTTCTTTCTTGACTGGTTTTATTCACAGGGGCTTACAATGCCCGAGTCGCTTGATAAATAACTATTGATTGCGGGTACCCTTTTATGCACAGGTGTGTGTGTGTGTGTGTGTGTGTGTGTGTGTGAGAGAGAGAGAGAGAGAGAGAGAGAGAGAGAGAGAGAGAGAGAGAGAGAGAAAGATTTATTGTTTGTCTGCAGGTGTTTGTATATGAACTTCCATATACCACACCTCAGGGTGCTTGAGAAGTGAAGCTGGGAGGTTGAGGGGAGGTGAAGATGGAAGGGGGCTGTTGGTAAAAGTTTGCTGGTCTAGAATGTAAATATTTCATGCTTTCGCCAGTAATTATTTGCCGCTTCCCTGGATCTGGGGGTACAAGTCCATTGTGCCCACTCCACTTTATCATGGAAGAAGTTTAGGGATAGTAGGGAGAGAAGCAGGTGGTTTGGGTGAGAAGATAAAAAGTGGAAAGTGTTCTTGAAAACATGAGGATGAGTAGGATTGATTTTGGCAAGGTTTAAACATAAGCACCTTGAAGGGATTCTGATTTTGCTTTAGTTATTGATATAACAATTAGCCAAGTAGGGGGAAAGGAGAGGCAAATAGGCCAAAGGCCTTCAGCTGGCAAAAGGAGAGAGGAGGGAAGGGAGAGGGGAAATCATACTAGCCAGAAAATTGCAAAGGTCAGTGATGCAAACTTGCAACAGCCTGTGACAGTCAGGCTGAGCCCTGGGGGAGGGACAGGGGACAGGGCTGTTTCAGGCATCAAATATTTAAGTCAGTTGCAATGTTAACAGTGATCTTCCTTTGGGGTCTGAGGCAATTCCCCAGGCAATTCAGTTAAAAAGGGTCACAATAACAACTACCCTTTGCCTGAACTATTAGTCATTTATATAAAAGGATATACATGTGGACATTGGTTAGGATGAGTAGGATTGATTTTGGCAAGGTTTAAACATAAGCACCTTGAAGGGGTTCTGACTTTGCTTTAGTTATTAAAGCAAACTTATTAAAATAAGTTAGCTTATTTTAAATTCTGCGTTTCAGTCTGTACACAAGCAGTCAAGGTGACTAGGGGCCAAATAGATTATTTCTATCATGTCCCCAGCTTCTTGTTCCCTTAACCTTGTCAGGGAGGAAAATTCTGTTACAAGGGTCCAAGCTGAGTTTAATACCAATCTTGGTGTTTTCTTTGAATCCTACTTAAAATTTTGGAGCACTCTCTGATAATTCGCAGAAATGATTTGGGAGCTTCCCCAAGGTGAAGAATAGGTCAGCTTTGTGAGTGCTCCAAACAGTGTGACTTCTGGAAGAGAGTTCACTTGATTTCTACCCTGACGGTGAGTCAGTCCAGCCCTGGACCCAAATCTCCGAAATTGACACATCCATAAGCATTTCCTCTCTATTTCTGAAATTCAAAGATGCAAACCACACATCTTTCATAGTCAGGAGGCTGTAATATATCTGGGGTTCCCCTTTCCTAGGATTGGCTGTGTCAGAGCTCATCAATACCTCTGATTAGTTCTCCTCTTTGATAATCTAAGGCTGTTGGCCCGAGCTGCACAGAGGGGGCAGCCAGTGACAAGGACTGGGGTTCCTCATGGATTTAGTATTCCTGGTTTAGGTGGTGAATGGGGCTGAAGATGGAGTGGGAGGTGGTGGGAGGAGAAGGCTGAAGAATCCAGTGCAAACCCGAGCCTCCAAATTTGGGGGCATAGCTCCTCTGTCTGGGTGGGAAGGAAGGACCCGCCTTCCAGAGCAGGGGAGTTAGGTGAGGCCCAGGAAGCTAAGCACGTTCTTTAATGGTGCTGATGTCACTTTAGAGAAGTATTGTGCCACATCATGCATGGGTCACACACAGGTTATAGCTATGAAATTCGGACCAAGCCAAAGCGTCACCAACCATCCTAGGCTGCCGAGGACTAAGGAGTTTCCCAAGTTGTGGGACGTTCAGAGCTCAAACTGGAACAGTTATGGCAAACCAGGAGAGTTGGTCACCATATCCCTAAGTCTATTGCAACATTTAATTCTGACTTGTCAGGTCATTTCTAGGAAGATAGGAAGGGGCCATTTAAAAATTGTTTATTTTGCTTTCAAATCCCTTTCCCCCAAACAATAAAATACCCAGAGCCACCTGTAGAGAGAGAGTAGAACTACACATGGGTAACATGTGGTCCAGCAACTGTGCCTTGGAGATAGAAGGGACAGGGTCAGAGGTCTTCTGGGTGGTTGGCTGTATATGAACCTCAGTTTATATTAATATTTTATTACTACCTGCTTACTGCCCCTGGGATTCTAGGAGGCTGGAGGGAGGGGGTGTCTCTGTCCTCCACTGGCCTTCCCAACCTCATCACCCCTGATTCCAGTCCTAGTTCCTGTTCAGCTTTCCAGACCCTAGAGTGGTATGGCTTGAGGTGAACCCCCAGCATATATTTTACACAGTGCTATCCCTCAGAACTTCTTAATATAGCTTTGAAACCTCAGAGCCATGGGGAAGGTGTGGAGCCCAGGAAGTCCAATGCCTGCCATGTTTACCCTCCCTATAAAGATTGCTTTGGAGAGTAAATGTGTTCCCTTTTGCTCTCTGAGTGCTCCTTCCCTGTTTCCTTCCAGACTCTTCTTCCTTCCTTCCCCTGTCCCTGATATTTGGCATACCCCAAGGCTATGTCCTGCTCTCTCTTTATACCCTTTTCACTCTCATTGCTTAGTATTGCCCCAAATAGGAGATTGCATGCTTACTTTTTGGTTTTGGTCATGTAAGGGGCTGGGCCAATGACCTTCTGCTATTGCTGCTACCATGGCAGCCATCCCACAGAGTCTCTTTCAGTGTGTATATGATCAGCTGGTTAGTTTGCAAAGGTCATTTTCTGCTTGGGTGACAATGGACATCAATAATTATAGACTTGGAGTCATTACTTGTGTCAACGTAGCACAGTCAACCCATATCTAGTTGTTACAACTCACTGCTTTATCCACTCTTCTCTCAGAGCTTGTCCAGATTCCTCTTGGTAACTCTGCTGGCCAAAGGATGGGGAGAAAGTCCTGGATTTCAGGCCTCCCAATTCAAAGCTGAGTTCTCTTTGGACTTCATATGTAGAATTTCCCTTAACTCTTTCTTCCTTTTTCCAGGCATACAACTCCTGCTTTCATCCACACAACTAACTCTCAAATATACTCATATCTTTGTGCTCAGAATTGAAACACTATTATTATTATTTTTTGTCATTAATTCCCTTTACTACTACTTCTCCACCCTCAATACTCTCACCTATACCATCTAGGGTTCTGATCTTTCAAAACTTGCTCAACTAAAACTCCTGTCATAGGAATTATGATGAAACTATTCGCACATCTCACCTACAATTCTTTTTTGTTCTTAGTCCTTGAGTTTCATTTCATGTAAATTAGTTTTAGAGAGACGACTTCTTATCACTCAAATATCAATGGGTGATTTTAAAGTTTTCATGTTTAGCCTTTATCTTTCTGTCTCCTTATAGAATAGAATTCCAAAATCTAGACATTTTTTTGTGGATACGCTGCTATCACAAGCTTGACACGCTTAAAACCAGACTCCTTACCTTCTCTGTACTCTTACAAACGAAGTCCCCATCTCAATCCTTATTTCTAGTAGTGGTATCTTCATTTTGCCTGTTCTCTGGCCTTGAAACACTGTGGTAGTCTTTACTCCTTCTCATTTTTTGTCCCTTTTACTTAAGCAAGCAAAAGCTCAGATAGCTTCTTTTATGAGCTTAGTCCATGTTATTGAATTCACTTATGGTTTGCTACAATAACCTTTGCTGATGTGATTTCCACTGATTGAAATGCCCTTCTCCCCATTTCTGCACCTCATGAAACCTTAATCCTCTTTAAAGTCCTCCTTCACGTATGTAATCTTCCCAGGCTGCCATCTGACTGAATCCATAGCCCTCCTGAGCATCCATAGCATGATCCACCTGGATGTATCTACTTCATATCACACTGTTTCATTGTGGTTGTGTTTGCATTTCAAGACATCCCCTCGGAAACCTGTCATCTCACACTTTACATGTCCAAAACAGAACTCTTGATTTCCCACCTATACCTGTACTTCCCCTGTGTTACCCATCCATTTCCTTGTGTCAAAAACCTAGGAGTTATCCTTGACTTCCTTCTTTTCCTTACACCCCAGATTCATTACATCATTAAGTCTTGTTAGCCACCCCACAATATATATCCTGAACTCAACTTTGGATTATTCCCCCTACTGCTGCTATTCAAATCCGAGTCACATGCTCTCAGTTTTAGACTACTGCAAGAGGCTCCTAAGTTGTCTTCCCCTCTCCTTGCCCCATGTGCTGAATTCTCCACTTGCCTCTCCAGATCCACTCTCCACCCTGCTTTATGTCCTGGGCAGTTGATCTCTGTTGGGTTAGGCCAGTGGGATTTCTGCACTAGCAGGAGATAAGCGAGTGGAATGAGAGCGAGGTCAGGGTATTTATTTCCCAGCTCCCTACCTCCTGGGCTGTGGTTTAGCAGTGTCTGCTTTTCTCTACTTCAGGTGCCTCTCTCCTACAGCTACAGATATTCCTGCTTTAACTTTCAGGCCTGTGGGTGGTAATGGCTCCCTGCCTTGTTAGTCCTGGGAAGTTTCAATAACCCCTATCCTATCCAAACCTTTGCCAATAGTCCATTTATCCCTCTTCAATCATGCCTTTTGAGTGAGCAATTTATTTTCTGCTCAGATCCTGACTAATGTATCCCACTACAATTCATGCTTTATTTGGCAGCCAGAGTGATCTATTAAAAAGTTATATCAAATCATGTGTTCCCTTTCTTAAAGTCCCCGAATGGCTTCCATCACAGTCAGCATAGAATCCTGGCTCTTAACCCTGGCCTCCAAGGTCCTGCCTAGCCTGAGTGGTGCCTACCTGCCTGACCTCACTCACTTTGCTCCAGCACATCAAGCATGCTTCCACCTTGGTCGGGGCCATTGCACTTAGACTGCTCCTTCTGCTTCGAATGCTCTATTCTTCAATGGCTGCGAGTCTTGGTCCTTACTCCATTTGTGCTCAGATGGTATCTCCTCAGAAAGGTTTGCGCTGACCACTCTGTCTCATTGCTTTCTACCCAGTGCCCTGCTTTAGTTTTCTTCATAGTGCTTATTACCTGACTTTATATTGATATAATTATTGGTTTGTTTTTATGTTGTTGTTTTTTTTAACACCCATTGGAGAATATGTGCCATAAGGTCTGGGACTTAATTTTGTTCTTCATTGTGTTCCCAGGGCCCACTATAGTGCATGGCCCAGAGTAGGTCCTTAATAGGTATCTGTGGAATTAGTGAATGTCTTCCCCAATAGACTGTGAAGGCTGAGCAAGGTAGGGACTATGCTTATTATGTTGTATGCAGTCAGACTTTTAGTGGATATTCAAAGAAGCATTCTGATTTTACGTTTTTTGGTTTTTTTTTTTTTTACACTTTTGGCCTTCAGTCATCCCTTTTCTAATCCATCTCAAATACTACCTCCAAATTAATCTTCCTAAATTTTATTTTATTTATTTATTTTTTTTACTGTCAATCAGTTATTTAAAGCCCAGGATGATTCTCATTGCCCAAAGGATGAATCCCTGGATTCTCTATATTGAATTTGCCTAATCTAAAGTTCCTGGAATCCAGGACCTCCATGGTCTGACCTTCCCCACACATCTAACTTTATTTCTACTTCTTCTCTACCAGGAACTCTTTGTTCAACAGATGGGTTTCTTCCCAGTCCAAGAAGCCATTATTCTCATCTCTGCCACCTCACCTTTCCTCATAGTCTTCTTCTTACCTGAAATGCTGTTCTCTTTCTATTGTTTTCTTTCCTTCCTTCAGGCCCAGGTCAAGTTCATATTCTCCAAGAATCCATCACTGTCTATGCCAGCACATCCTGATCTCTCATTTCTGTGAATTCCAGCTTCCTTTGTGGCTTGTACTGCACAGTTTGGCGCTGGATTGTATACTGTTCTGTACAGCACAGTATATTGTTTATTGTGGGCTTGCCGTGTCTCTGTGGAAGACCTAATCTTTGTGCCTTTCTTAGTGCTAGCATATAACAAGAGCCTAGTCAATATTAGTTACATTGACCTAAAATCAGTGCTGGGTTAGAGATTGCAAAATAACCAGTTGAGACTCTCTTGGGTGGTTATTTCAGGCACAACAGCCTGTCCTTGGCTCAAAGCCTTGGGATTGAAATTGCCCAAGATCTGCCAACTTGGCTTAGTTCCATACACTCTGGTCTCCTTACCTTTTACTTCCACTCCCAACATAGGGCCCAGTAACTGGCTCACTCTAGGGCACCCCTCTAACAGACCCTTGAAACCCTAGGCCCTGGCAAATCAACACTGAGGAACAGGCCCTTCAAAGATATTTTGATCTTATCCCTCCTGGCTTCTGGCCAAGCACAGCCACCAGTTGCTGGAGCATGCGGGTAGTGTGGTTAGGATTCCTCTATCCTGTTGCTTATATTCCACTTCTGAGTGGCAGTACTGTATTTTACAAGTTTGAGTCAGCACAAGGAGCCTCCTCCTAAGTGTAAATGCTATTTGGACTAAGAGTTTAGGGCTCTGGAATTGAGCAGACTTGGGTTTAAGTCAGGTTCCACCACTTACTAAGGTCTGATCTTGGACCAGTGGCTTAAGTTCCCTCGTCTGTAATGTGAGGATGATAATCATACCCATTACATGGGGTATGGTGAAGACTGAGTGAGATAGAACACTGTTAAGGGCTTGGAGTGTCTGGCACAAGTGAAGTAATCAGTAAATGCTGACAGTTATTATTCAGTTGTCTTTGCCTCTAGCCCCATGTCAGAAATCCCCACATTTCTTTATCCCAGCCCAGGACATTCTGCATTCCCTAGGAGGCATTTAGGTAGCTTCCAGTAAAGCAAAAAACCATTTTGTTGAAGCCAACCACATATCAGACATGGTATTGGGCACAGTTTAGAAAGCAGAATACATAACTGCCCTTGTCCTCGTGAAGCTTATAGTAAAGTAGAGGACATACATATATAAAGAAGTTATTATAATGTACTGGGATAAGCACAACTATTGTACCAGGCTATGTACAACTATTGTACCTGGAGTACGTACAACTATTGTACCTGGACTATGTACCAGGCTAACAAATAGAATAGAATGAGAATTGTATTGAGTTAATTTGGGGAGAAAGTGTTAAAAAATCCCCAGAGTGGATAATGCCTGAGCAGCTTGAGGTGTTAAAGGATTCATAATGCTCACCAGCTGACTGTGGGAGGTGGTGGAGGCTGGGAGTTGGAGAAGGCTTTGCATGAGAGGGGCCTGCATGTGACAGGCGAGGATGCATTGAGAAAGCATTGCATGGTCCAAGAGAAGTGAGACAATATTGGTTTTAGAGGAGAAAGGATGGGTTTGCAGAAATGGCAAGAAATGATGGGGTGGTAGGCAGGAGTCAGAAAACAAACAATTATATAACTGGTCTTCTGCATATGTCATGCTAAGGAGCTGTCCACTACTCCCTTGTAGAAACACACTCTTCTTGACTTCCACAACATCATATTTTCTACTTTTCCTCCTATTTTCTTCTGGACACCTCAGAATCTTTTCCTTGCTTCTCTTTCTTTATCTTACCTCTAAATATCAACATTTCTCAGGACTCAGTCCTGAGGCCTCTTTCTTCATTTGAAATGCTCTCTCTAGATGAGGAATCTCTAGATGATTTAGTCCACTTTCAGGGCTTCCTTTACTCTCTCTATGCAAATAGCATAAAAAGCTATAGACCTGTGTATTCACCTGCCTATTCTACATCTTGACTTGGATATCTTGCAGGTATCAAATTTACCATGCCTAAAGGCAAAATCAATATTTATACCCCATAAACTTGCACCATCATCTTTTTTTTTAAAGGTTAACTCTCACCATCTACCTACCAGCTCAGGTTGGAAACCTGGGAGCCATCCTTTGCTCAACTCTCTCCATCACCTTTCATATCTAAATAATCACCAAGCCTCTAACACCTTTGGGCTAGCACAAACCATAGCTCATTGGGATATTTAATACATAGCTATCAATTTTGTTTTATATTGAATTGGTTTTCTCCTATAGACATTGGGAAACACTGATGAATTTTCAGCAATAAAATGATACAAGAAGATTGGCATTTGAAGTAGATCACTGTGGCAGTGTGGAGAGTGGGCAAGATGAGAGGCTATAAGTGGGACATGTGTACAATAATCCAGGCAGGAGGTGGTGAGCGACTGAGCTACAACAGAGGTGATGGGGAAGAAGGAAGAGAGATTTGAGTAATAGTAGGCAAACTGTCAGACTTGGTACTGTGGAAGAGGAAGGAGTCTGGGGTGACTCCCAGGTATGGGAAAGAGAGGAGGAAGGACGCATTTGGTGAGGAAGAGAATGTGTTCTATTTTGGATTTACTGATAAGTTTGGGCTGCTTATGAGACATGCAGACAAAGGTGTTCATCAGGCAGTTGCATGGGAATCATGAATCTGGAGCTCTAGAGAGAGGTTGGGTCTGGAGTTGGAGATTTGAGAAGTTTCAGTGAATTGGGGGTGGTGGAAACCTTGGGAATGGGGGAGATCATCCTGTGAAGGGGCAGAAATAAAAGGGAGAGGATGGAAATCTGGCGATTGAAGGGACAGCAATGTTTGCCTGAAGCTGGTGGTAAAGTAGAGCAGTAGGGTCTTTTTCCTAAATCAGGTACATCAGAGCAGTTCAGCTTTATCCCTCATACCTAGAATTTAGGCCAGGAGCCCTCTTGGTGAAATGGGCTCATTTTCAAAGTTGATCTGATTTAATCCTACCACTGTGTGGTAGGTACAATTCTCAGATGGCCCTCAAGATTCCTGCCTCCTGATGTACATAGCCTGTAGAATCCCTGGAACTTGTGAGTAAGATGGACTAATCACTGCCATGATTAAGTTATGCCATATGGCATAGCTGATTTTAAGAAAGGGAGATTTATCTGATGGACTTGATCTGTCAGATGGGCCCTAAAGGGGGTGGACTCTTCCTGAAGAAAAGATTTAAATAATGAGAGGGATTGAGAGTGCTGTCTTTGAAGATGGGCAGGGCAATGTGAAAAAGAATGTGAATGGCCTTTAGGATCTCAGAGTCGCCCGTAGATAACAACCAGTAAGAAAACGGGGATCTCTGTCCTAATACCACAAGGAACTGAATTCTTCAACAACAATGACGTAAGCTCAGAAGAGGACCCTGAGCTCCAGAAGAGAATGCAACCTGGCTGACACCTTGATATTAGCCTTGGGAGACCCTGAGCTGCTGTGCCTAGACTTCTCATCTACAGAAGTATGAGCTAAAAAAGGAGCATTGTTTTAAATTGTTAAATTTGTGGCAATTTGCTACACAGCAATAAGAAATAAAAACAAACAGCATGCTAGGAGCTCCTGCTGTGATGACAGGAAAAAACCAGTTCAAAGCTTGATGAGAACCAATATGCCAGGCCCTTGATATTGATGCTTGTACTTAAGAACCTTGTTCTTGTGAAATTGAAACTTAGCCTAAATATATATTGCCTAAGAGTTACCTTCTCAAAGCCTCCTTGTTGCTCAAATGTGGCTTCTCTCTAAGCCAAAGTCAGCATATAAATCACTAATTTTCTCCTGACATGGGACATGAACTCGCATGGATGAGCCTCCCTTGCACAGAGGGATTATTACCAAGTGCCAGCTAGCAATGCCTTTGGAGAAAGACCTAGACCAAAGGGAGAAATATTAAATACAATGAGTTTTTATGCCTAAGAGATTTCAAAGTGAGTTGGGAGGTCATTCCAGAGGTTATGCTTATGCACATCTCAGGAGGATCACACTGATTGCCACAGTAAACAGTGCCTCAAGCAGGGGGGCTCCTGAGGGCTCTAGAGACATCTAGACACTATAGGCAGGGCAGACAACCTCAGGAAATCGGCACCCCATTGGTGAGCCTTACCTTGTAATATATGATAACCCATCCCCAATGTATCAGAGATAGGCTCATTTATAATTTTCCTACACATAGCTCTATAATTAGCACTATATCCATTAAATATATGTCCCAGAGACTTAAACCTTCCTGCTGTTCATATGCTAGTTGAGCCCTGGATCTCAGCAGAGTTGCAGCCAGTACCTACTCTCCAGTTCATCGGACTCATCCAGGACCACTAACAGAAGGATGATGATGGACAACACCCATCCTCCAAAAACAAAGAGTTCTACAACTGCAAGCAAGACAGTTTTACCCATATGACCCATGGGATCTAAGTCCCCTCTCAGTCGGAAGTAGAGTTGGCATCACCATTCCAAAATCTTCAAGATTGAGGAATGAGCAAACATAAGGCGGGAATGCAATATGGACTGAAGTAGACGACTTATTATTCTAGTAATGGAAGAACTTGTAACATTGGTATAAAGATAGAGGTCACCAGAGGTTCTGAGGGGAGGGAGAGGGAAGAATAGGTGTAACATGGGGCATTAGGGGAATGTTGGAATTGTTCTGCATGACATTGCAATGACGGATACAGGCCATTATGCATTTTGTCAAAGCCTATAAAATTGTGCAGTGAAGTGTAAACCATAATGTGAACTATAGACCATGGTTAGCACAATGCTTCAATATGAGTTCATCAGTTATAACAAATGTACCACACTTATGAAAGATGTTGTTAATGTGGGGAATTGTGGGAGGGGTAGGGGATGGGGTATATGGGAATCCCCTATATTTTTGATGTAACATTTATGTGAGCTAAAGCTCCTTTAAAAATAAAGGAAAAAAAAGCTTGATGAGGACTTGGGGAAACTCACTGGGTTAGAGAGACTCTGGCTTAGATTCTGGAGTCCATTACCATAAGCACCGTAAGTATACCTTGTATTTCCTTGCCCTTCTCTGATTTTTAAGAATATTTACCTAGAAAGATGTAACCATGGTTGGAGTCAGCTATCTGCTCTATCTAAACCTGCATGCAAGGAATTTATCATTGCTGGGGGAAGTTACCCCACCAAGCTATTTTCTGTAAATTGAAGGCTACAAATTTAAAATCAATGTTTAACCATATTTTTATGTTTCCCAAATAAATTATTTTTATTACTCTCTATAAAGCCTTTATCACACTTTCTCCCCTATTCCCAAAATGCCTATATCCTCTTCTTCCCTATCACCTCATGGTAAAATAGAAGGTACTACTTCATCTTCTACTCTTCAAGTCTATCTGCATCAGTACCATATGCTCTGCCTTCCCTTTCAACAACATGGAAGAAGAATCCCTGATTCTGTATAGAGCTGCCCGTCCATTTAGTCCCTCCTCATCTAATTAAGGTTTTGGGAGTCCCTGAATAAGTTATGTTCTTTGGGGCTGCACATAAGAAAATCTAATTCAGAATAAGTAAAAATAAGAAAAATGTATTAACCCCTCTTCCCTCAATAGGGAATCTAGGATTAATTAATTTTGTATCTTAACTCTATTGAGAACCCAAGTTCTTTCCATCTGTCTATTCATGTAGCTTTAGCATGTGGGCTTGCCACAGTCTAGCTCCCACCATAGCCCCAAGATAGCTGCCATAGTTCCAGGCATCATATTCAATATGACAACATCCAGTGAAAGAAGAGAGACTGTTCTTTTCCTTTTATCAGCCTTTCCTAGAATTCTCCCAGAAGACTTCCTTTCATTTGCCTTGGGATAAGCTAGTGGCTTTGGGATAACTGGATCACATGCCCATCCCTAAACCATTTTATGAAGGAATGGATTACCATCCATCATAAGCTTAGACTGGTACTTCTCAACATGTGGTCCTTGGTACCAATGGCATCATCATCACCTGAAACCTTGTTAGAAATGCCAGTTCTTGGGCCCCACCCAAAACCCACTGAATCAGAAATTCTGGAAGCTGGACTAGTGATCTGTGTTTTAAAAAGGTCTCTACCAGAGTGTATACTACAAGATGACCTATGGTCCATGCTTAATGGCAATGCCCCAGGATGCGTTTATCAGTTGCAGTGAATGTGCCACACTAATGAAGGATGTTCACGTGGGAGGGTGTGGGAGGTGTAGGGGGTGGGACATATGGGAATTCCCATATCTTTTGTGTAACATTTATGTAATCTAAGTATCTTTAAAAAAAATTTGCACACACACAAACAAAAGTTCTCTACTGTAATTCTGATGCATGCTAATATTTGAAAACTGGCTTAGCCTAATCAGGATTTATATCAGCTGGGGACAGGCCAATTTACCCTGAGGATTTGAAAAATGCTGGAGATCTTTTAGCAAGGAGGAAGGTGGGTATGGATTTTGGATAGGAAGTCAAATTTCTGCCATATCCTCCCTCTCTCCTGCATCATCATTTTCTTCTCTTTATTATTTATCAGCATACAAATATAGTCTAATAACCATATATTTTTTTAAAAACCTAGTCTACAATCCCAAATCATAATCCAGCTGCTGCCAGAATTTGCTCCTCTTCATAATTGAAACTATTTAAAACTATTTAAATAGTATTGTTTACTATCACTATATCCATTTCTTCAAAACCATTCACTCTTTTTTTTAAACAATTTATTGACGTATATCATTCAGACATGAACATGCATAAGCTATAAGTGTTCAGTAAACATCGTGAACTTATAAAACAAACATGCATAACATCATGCAGGGATCCCACACATCACCCCCCCCCCAAACACCCTTCATTGTTGTGAAACATCTGTTAACAAATCATGAAAGAGCATCGTCAAAGTATTCCTACTAACTATGCTCCGTATCTTCCTCCCCATACATTTTTAAAAAGGATTTATTTATTTATTTACTTTTATCCAAAATCCCATGTAACATAGAGACCATCTTTTATTCCCTCCTTTTCCTCACCTTCCTCATTCAGTTTGTGTGTGTGTGTGTGTGTCTGTTTTTAGCAAGCTTTGTCAGTTCTACCTCCAAATATATAACTTGACTTCATCCACTTCTCTCCATCTTTACTGCCCCCCTGGCCTAGGACAATTTGCCATTATTTCTCACATAGGATGGTCAAAGCTAAGAGTCATGAGTGCTTCATACTTTGTAGGTATTACCTTATTAATACTACAAACATCCCTACAAGGTTGTTCAAATGGGGAAACTGAGAAACAGAAAGCTTCAGGAATGTGTCTGGGATCACACAGCTGGTAAGTGGCAGAGATGAGAGTCAAATCCAGGCAGTGTGGTTCCAGGGTCCAGGTTTTCACCGTTCGCTGATCTGTCTCTCTGACTGCTAACAAGGCCCCATGACAGTGGTTATTCACCCTGAATGCACATCAAGCTCATCTGAGGAACTGAAAAAAATGCCGATTCCCTCGACAGTCGCCAGACCAGTTAAGTCTTTTGGGGTGGGACCCAGGCTTCGGAAATGAAAGCAAAACCACAAAAAACCAAACCTTCCAGGGAATTGTCATCCAGAGCCAGGGCTGAGAACCACCCTGCCCTCTGTGACCTGGCCCTTCCCTGCCCCTCCCAACCAAATGTCAGCTTCCCGCCTTGCACATGCTGCTCCTACCCCTTTGGTCTTCTACTTACTCTTAGAAAAAGCCCAAGTTTTTCCTGCCACAAGGACCTTTGTGATTATTCTTCCTCTGCCTGGAACACCCCTTTCTGGGATTTACAGGATTTGATTAAGACTTTGGAGTTCCTGAGCACTGAAAAGGGCCTCCACCCTGACCATGTAAATAATAATTAAAAAAAACAATATTAAACTTCAGGATATGCATAGAGAGGAGCGCATCATTCTATTGTGCCAGTCACTTCCATGTCTTTTTTTGAAATGTGAAATATAAACTTTTTTCAAAAGAAATTTTGGTGCCTCTGCTTTCCTGGCACCATAAAAGCGTGCTTAGCCTGCCTTGGGAAATTCAGCACTAAATCTTGTAAGCTCATCCCAAGGGTCACCTCCTCAGAGAGACTTCTTTTATTCTTCCTTTCTAAAGGGGCCCTCCTACTTTTCTGAGAACTCCCATCTATCATAGCTCTGTGTTTTAAAAATATTTCATAGAAAGTATCACAATCTGTAATTGTCACGTTTACAAATTTTTTTTTTGTTTTTTTGTCTCTTTCATGAAGGCAGAGGCTTGTCTGTCTGGTTTGCTGCTTTTAAACTTCTCACCTAGCACAATGACTGGCACAAAACATGTGCTCAAAATTGTTTCTAGAGTGAATGAATGCAAGAATGAATGCAGGCTGATGAACAGCAAGTGGCAGTGAGTCCATTGATCCCAAAGCAGATGAGCCAGCCTGGATTGTTACTCTCCATCCTAGGTTGGATGGTAGAAGTGAATTCACAAAAAGGGAGGACTCCTGTTGAAGGAAAGAGGGTCCTGGTTCCAGCAAGCTGGTGAAAGACTCCAAGCTAAGGAGGGAGACTGCAGCAGGAACATGCTACGGTATTGGATGGATTCTTGGGGTAGGGAAAGTTAATATTTATTTTTAGGTTGTAATTCTCTATGTTAGCTCTATGCTTTTAGTAAAGTTTCTTAAACTCAACAGCTGTGTGTTTTGTTCTTTGCGGGGAATGGAAGAGGAACCTTGTGCTCATGCTATGGGTTCAAAATAGACCAGAGAGATCAGCAGCAGCGTGGAGAGGTGGTTATAAGAAAGCTGGAAGTGTTTGAGAGAGAAGCCCAGAGTGAGAGAGGACAAGCAGCAACTAGAATGAATTTGTATTATATTATTCCCTAGAATCTCAGAATTATTGTTATTTGGTTAGTAGAGGAAAGAATAACTCTTGGATGGTTAAAGAAGTTGAGATCACTCTGGTGGCATAATTAATAAATTATTTGATAATTATGTGTTTCATATGTAGCCCTTATGGGACAGTAGTTTCTTTCTGGACAGTGATTGTATCTCACTTATTTACTGCTATGTTATTGGTGCCTGGCATTGAGTAAATGCTCAATAAATCTTTGAGAATGAATGAATGGTTCTGGATGTTTTTATGTCTCTGGGTCATAAATCAGGAGGGTCTGCTGAGATGTGATGAGAAAAATTGGAAAACACACCCAGGCCCTGAGGATATGGACTAGGCAGGAGCTAGGGGATGGAGGGCAGGTCAATGGACAAACTGATTTGCTGGGAGGGTCCAGACCCAAGCTTCAGAACCCCTGGACAACTGTAGACAAAGGAGGCACTGTCAGAGACCCAGAAAGAAGATCAGAAAAGCAGCAGATTGGACACATAAAGGAGGTGTAGACAAAAGAAACTGCTTGCCAGTGCTCATGTCAGCACCCAGGACACTGCTCATCCCGTGAATGGATGTAGAGAAACAAATATTCTATATCCCATTTGGCTGTGGGAAGGGGTTTCTTTAGCATATGAGGCTTTGGTGCTCATTGGCCAAAGATTGAAACTACGAGTGGGACACAATATTGTTGGCAGCAGAGGGACAGGCAGGGACTGACAAGCCTTTGCTACACATTTCTTAATTCTTTAAGAAGTGACAGAGAATCCTTAAAACATGTTCAGGAATTCTTGCTTCCTCAGATCCTCTCTCCATCTATGTCCTCTTCTCCCCAAGATCCACATTTACTCCATTCATCACCTCCCAAGGCTCTAAATGCTAGGTCTTGAATGCTTCAAGTGCCTGGATCCATAGCCTGATTCCAGAAAGATTTCAGTTTCATATACCAAAAGTATGGTCAGTTTGGTCCCGGGTCTTCTCAACCGTAAGTACCAACTTTCATAGAATAGAAAGTTGGCATATGACTCAAGGCTGCACAGCCTTGGAAGTCTGCTGGTCAATGGATCAGCTCATCATGAATTTATCTAGATTCCAATTCTTAAAGAAAAAAAAAAAAGTTATCTCTTTTTCTAGGTGATTTTCTCTTGATTTTGTCTTGAGAGGGAGTTATGGGGTAATATTTATGGCATCATATTTCTCAAACACTTTTTGTTTTAGGTTTTCCCTTGCCCCAAGAATCTATACCAATAAATCGATATCTGTTTATTGAGCACCTACTATGTGAAAACACTGAGCTATACATCTATTAGGTGATACAAGTAATTGGACTTGCCATCAAGGAACCAACAATCCAGGTTTGGAGACAAATCATAAAATAATTAAAAACTAGCCATAAATATATACATTTGAGATGGAAGGAATTTACAAAACAGAACAGAACTGATTACCAATTGAATTGTAAAGGTAAGGTCTGCTGTGGGATTTTGGGAAGAATTTATTGAGAGTACCTGGAAAACTCCAATGATCTAAGAATCAAACTGAGTGTTGGATTTAGTATTTTGCCAAGTACACAAGTGGTAGAGAGGGCAGTGTATACAGGCAGAGCAGGATGAATCGAGCCTAAGTGTAGTCAAAGGAGTGATGCCTGGACCAGAACACTAGTGTGAAGAGGGAGCTGTATGATTTAGGGTCAGAAATGCAGACTTTTCAGCAGGACCCTGAATGCCAGGCTGAGGACTCTGGACTTTAACCTGGAGGTAATGGAGATAGTACAGGACAAAGTCCACACCAAATCCAACTCGTAGCAAAGGGAGCACTAGGCCAAAACAAGATGAAATGTGATAGAAAAAAAAAGTAAAGGTATGTGTGTGTGCAAGCACATGTCTTAACCAATGCCTTGAAAAAGATAGAGGTGTTAATGTATCTATAAGGTCAGTATGGGTCCATGGTGTGATTTGGCTGGGTACATTAGGCTGCAGCAGTAGGGATAGAGTCTCCAGAGCAAAAGTCCTATTGGCAGACTGTTTCCTTCCTCTAAGTCCATGAAGAGGACTGCTTTGCGAGGTTGAGCCACCATTTATCCAGGATATTTCTGAGCTGTTCCGCATGGGAGCATTTTATTCTCATGTGTTATTACCATCAAGTGTTTTCTTGAACTCAGAGCTATTGTACATCTTCACTCAGTTTACTGAGCCACCTGAAGTGACACTTTCAAAAGCTGTCTGAGAGAAAAAAGTCTTAACATACAACCTAGGTGAGTGGTCAGCTGTCCCAATTTGCCTGGGACTGAGGATTTCCTGGGATGCAGAACTTTCAGTGCTAAAATGAGGAGAGTGTGGGAAAATCAGAATGGTTGGTCACCCTACCACATACCAGAGTCTTCTTGAAGATTTGCCCCTGTCCCCAGTGGTTTTCTCCTTAGAGACTGAGTGGCATACATGTCTCATAGATATTTATCTTCTGGCTATAATTTGCAGAGATCTCACTGGCTATGTTTTTAAGGTTTTTCCAGGGAGCAATCTTGTGTGTTCTAGCTTTTGCAAATCTAGACTATTTACCACAGCCACTTTTCCTGCCAGTTTACTTGTGGTGTCAAGTTCTACAAATTATCACATATAACATTTCTTTTTTGTATGAAAAACAGATTCTCTCAATCTTGGGAGGCCAAATCTGGTAATGGAAAGAGCACAGGCTTTGGAAGCTTAAAGATTTGGTGTACACTTCTGGTTTCACCACACACTAGTTGTGGAACACAGTACTATGAGTTAAACGAGTCCAACTTTATTTTCCTCTTTGGGGCACATGGGAAAATTATGTAGGGGCCATGTGAGTAGGTCTGGCCAATGGCTTCTAAGTAGAAGTGACTGTATCATTTCAGAATAGAAGCGTGGAATAACTGCCGAGGGTTCCTCCATGCTCTCTCTAACTTAACTGCAGTGACCTTTAAGGCTTGGATGGTTCAGCTACACGATAGTAGAAATCTCTGCATGATCTTGTCAAACAGAGGAACCCCACCCTCTCACCCTGCCCCACCATGATGTTAAGGCATCCAGAAACCTGTGTTTCTATTTTAGGGAGATTATTGACAGATGGGAAACTTCTAGAGCAGAGCTTCTTCACTAGGGGTCCATGAGCTTGAATTGAAATGCAAAAAAAAAAAACAACCCAGTATTTTTGTGGGGACGTGTTGGTGCAGGTGTGATATATTTATTAAATAATACACGGTATAGTGTGGACTTAGTAAGGGGTCCGTGGTTTTCACCTGACTGGCAAAGGGGTCCGTGGAACAAAAAAGGTTAAGAAGCCCTGTTCCAGAGGAAGATGACCAGGGTAGGAAAGGTCTGGAAACCCATGGGACTGAGTGGGTAATCCACTACAAGTAGGGTTGCCAGATTCAGCAAATAAAAATACAGGGATCATAGCAGAATTAGAATTTCAGGTAAACACTGAATAATTTTATAGCACAAATAGGTCCCAGGCAATATTTGGGACTTAAATACTAAACATTACTTGTTTATCTAGAATTCAATTTTACCGGGATAACTGAATTTTATCTGGCTCTCATAGCTGCAAGGAGATCATGGTCTCTTGCTGGAGACGATGCAGACACATGAGCTAAAGACAACATCCCAGGCATGAGCTCAGGCACTGTTATACTTGAGCAATGTGAACTGCAGGAAAGACCACAGAATCAGGTGGCATTATCTAGGGAGAATTTCATGGGAAAGGCAGGTTTACATGAAGGTAGGAATTTTAGTTATCACTTCCTCTTTTATCCCAAAATATAGATAAATGAGAGCTGACTCTCTTTCTTTGCTTTTGGTTTCAATTTTGCCCTAATATACACATGCAGTTATGAAATAGGAAGAGAAGCTGTCGGTCATTCATTAGGTTTTCAGCCCTCCCTCCCTTCCTTTATTCTTTCCTTCCTTCCTCACACATTTATTGAGTGCATACATTTATTGAGGAACTGCTGTAAGCTCTTTCTTGACGTAACAAATCTTACAGCTCTGTGAAGCAATGCTTTTTGTAAAGGGCAAACCATAGCTTACAAAATCTCCAGTAATTTGGAAAACATGTAGTTTACCTCCTCAGGCCGTGTGTAGGCATGATGGAAGGGGGGAGCTGAGAGAGGGTGGTTAAAGCAGGGATGATGTTTAGCTGGACGAAATTCCCTTCACCCTGAATCTTTTCACTTTATTATTTACTGATTATTACAGTAAAATATGCTCACTGTGGAAGAAGGGAGCATGTAGAGAAGTAAAAAGAGCTGGGAAATGTTAACATTTTGGATATTTTCTCCTGTCCTCTCTGAGGATTTTTATTCTTTAGAATTGAGTTTATACTAATTTTTCTGATTTTTTCCATTTAGCAGTTTCTCATAAACATTTCCCCAGGTTATTAAAACCTTTTTTCATCTATATTTTAGATGATAAGGAGGTCAGTTTTGAATTATACATTAAGTGAAAGAATTAGATTGGGTAAGGACTTATCACCTTTATCTGATGGGAAATTGACCAGCTTTGATGTGTATAAGCTGAGGCCCTGGGAAAGGAAAGTGCCCTTTCTCTACAACCCTTAGACTTGTCCAGCAATTGCTCTGCGTTAAATTATAAATCTGTTGTCCAGACTAGACAAATTTGCCCCAATTTGTACACTGCTGGTGAGTGCAGAACCATGACTTGAAACTTCATCGATCTCACTTGGAAGTCTAGGCTTTTAACTACTGTCCTATACCTTGAGGATCACCTGGGGAGCTTTTAAAACATAAGGAATATCCCTACCACTCTGCAAGCTAATTAAATCTCTGCGGTGAGGCCTGGCATTGGTATATAAAGTTTTAATTTCTCCAGATAGTTCTAAAGGGCAGCCTGGGTTGAGACACACTAAAATCCAATACCTTTATCTTCAAATGATGAAACTGAGGCCCAGAGAGGGCCTTGCTTGAGTTTACAAATCTATCAAGTGGCAGAGCTGAAGCTTGGTCTAAGACAGGGGTTCTTAACCATGGGTCCAGGGACCCCCAGGGGGTCCGTGGAAAGATTTCAGAGGGTCCATGAGCTTGAATTGAAAATTAAAAAAAAACACATTATTCTTGTGGGGACGTGTTGGTGTGGGTGTGATATATTTATTAAATAATACACAGTATAGTGTGGACTTAGTATGATTTTTATTTTGATGTAGGTGTTCTGAGTGCAGTGGATAACTACCTGCAAAAAGGTTGGTAAGGATGGCAGAGATGGTTTTATGACGCTGTGGGAAAACTCGGATTTCTAAATGTTTGCCAAAAATGACCATCTGAATAGATGTTGAACCGTGTTAGGTTATTAGGTATTGAAATTATGGGAAAGTTGTAAAACATAATTTTGAATAATCCTAAAGTTTAACTTAAAGACATGCCTATGTTGAGTGCAATAAAACTATCTGCCACTACATTCTGAGAAGGGGTCTGTGGTTTTCACCTGACTGGCAAAGGGGTCCTTGGAACAAAAAAGGCTAAGAACCCCTGGTCTGGGATTTAAGAGATGCTCAAGCCCAGGCTAGACCCCTCCGTAGCCACAGGCACCTGCAGGGAGGTGCCGATTGAAAGCACAAGGCCAGACACACCCAGGCTCCCTCCCACCGCAAACCATAAGGTACTTATTTCTCCACTTGGCCCTCCAACGCCAATTTGAACATTAGGACATTTAGTTTGTCTCTCTAGTGGCCCTTTCAGGAATCATATTTAGACGTTTAAAGTCCCATGGGTTTGTTCTGAGTCTAGCGCGGCCCTCTGATAGCACTGGGGCAAAGGTCCCAGGTCCCTTCCAGCCCTTCCTCTGTCTGCCCTTTCCCCAGACACTCCCAGCCTGGACACCAGTGACCTGCGTGTTGCCCGCTTCAGTCTATGCCTCTCTTGTTTCAGGTGAGCCAGGGCCATAGCCACCTGGTCAGCTCCACATGGCGAGTCTGGGATCAAAGGTCATAGAGGCTGGACTTAGGTCCCCACAGTCTAATTCCCAGAGGTGAATGGCTGGTTAATAAAGGAGGAGGTAGAGGTGGTTGCGGGGCGAGGAGGAGGCATGCGCTGCCAGGCGTGGTGATGGGCCAGCCTGTCTGGCAGAGGAAGGTGGAGGATCTGGGAGGGTGGTGGAGTTGGCCTGAGTGCCAGGGTACCCGTGCCTCTGCCCTGGGAGGCAGCTGGCCACGGGGCAGCAAACAGCTCCGCCAAGCTGCAGACTTCTCTGGGCCACGCCCCTCAGGAAGGAGGGGTGGGGACAGGGCATTTGGGAGGTGAACCAACCCTGAGGTGGCCCAGGAGCCTGACCCCAGGGTGGAGTGGGGGATTCCCCTTTCCTTGGTGGAGGGGAAATTGAGTCATCCTGTTATGCTCTTTTTTCATCTCGTCATCTTTCCGTGATGCTTGTCCAGTCAACTTCTCTGTCTGCCCACTCCTTATGAGGTGCTCATGTCCTCACTCAGTGCGAGGGGGAAACACTGAAGCTTTGTGCAGGAAGCCTCTGAGTTGGAGGCCCCGGAGCCCAGCACCTTCTCCATCTGCTCCCACACAAGAGAGGTTGTCAATATGGAAAACAAACAAGGAGGCAGCTGAAGGTGTCTGTTCTGAGCTTGTCTATAGCATCACTGTCTTCCCTGGAGCCCTTAGTCCACATCAGTGCTCCAAGGGCTGGAACAAGGGCTCAGAGAGAAATTTTCCAATATTGGGTCTTGATTTGATTTAGGAAATGTGAAGTCCAGATTCTGGTGGATGTGGTCAGATATTTCCAAGGTAGAGGCAGGGAATTTAGGAGATGAAACCCATCTTGGGCCCTTATGTAATGGCTGAGAATATGGGTCCTGGAGCTAACTGGCCTGGGTTCAAATTACTGCTTAATAGCTGAAGCCAAGTTATTGAAAATATGTCTCATTTTCTTCATCTGCAAAATAAAGACCATTAGTTTCTACCCCCAGAGGGATGTGGGTATTAAACGAGTTAATATACATAAAGAGTTTAGAATAGTACCTGGCACTCTGAGAGAACTCGGTAAAATGTTTGCTCTAGTTATTTTAGGCTGACTGTCAGATTTCTCCCAGACCTCAGGCCCAAGCCAGTGTGCACAGTTAGCAGCTGGGCAGTCATTCAGCTTGAGGAGTGAGAGTCGGGGAGAGGGAAGGGCATAGAATGGAATGAACAGGCTCCTGTCCTGCTCACGGCTGGTCCTTGTCTGAGGCTGGACTCCTGTATGTGTCTTAGTCACATTGCAGGCCCACCTGGAGAGGCATGTAGAAGAGTGACGAGTTGTCTGGGCAGCTGAACAGCTGTGCTGGAGTTGGGGACCACGCCGGCTTTAGTCACGTGGCAATCCCAGGACCATGCCTGGAGCCCACCCTGTCCCACAGACGAAGACTCAGCCATGACTCACCAGGTTCATGGAGCCTGGAGCCTTACTCACCTGGCCTCCCTTCTCACACCGGAGATTCTGTAGTCACAGCCTGGATCAGGCCCTTTTACCCTGTCTTCACTCTTCTCGCCTTTCCATCCTTCTTTTCTCCTTCCCTTGCTCCCTATCCCATGATGTCTCATTGATTAGATGTTGGCTGATCCCCCTGGCAACTTGGATGTCTTTAGCCTGACAGATGGGTGGTAGAAACAGTAGCTGCTAATGCTACCCCCACACTCTGTTAGAGATATTGCTAGGGATGGCTGATAAGCAGGAAGAAGGAAACTGCCTACATAGACATGGTGACATTGCTAAGCCCTGAGTGTAGGTGCCTCAAAGAAGACACCCCCCCAGCAGCTGGCTTATGCATGAATGTCCACTATTAGCAACCCATTCTGGTGACCCCAAACCCCAGACTCTGACCCCTGAGAGAATTCAACTCCATCTAAGGGAGATAGGGCCCTCATTAAGCCATATTAGAGATTTACCCTTCAATATGAAACCATTCATTCCACAAATATTGTGCACCTGCCCTGTGCCAGGCCCTCTCTTGAAGTACTTGGAATACAGTAGTGAACAAAATAGACAGAAACCTCTGCTTTCTTGGGCCTTACATTCTAGTGAGGGGAGACAAACAATAAACATGATATATAGGTAAATTATATTGTCAGTTAGAAGGGGGTTAACTGTTACAATAAACAAGGTAGTCTGAATAAAGGCTTGAAGGAGGTAAGGGAGTAGCCTTGCAGATATCTGGAGGAGGAGAGTTCCAGGCAGAGGTTGCAGCTGGTGCAAAAGCCTTGGGGCAGAAGCAGGCCTGGCAGTTTGGAGGCACAGGAAGGGGGCCAAGTGGTGGGAGCAAAGGGAGAGGGGGATAGCAGAAGTAGAGGTAGAGAGGAGATGGTGGGGGTCTTTCAGGTCATGCAAAGCCCCCTAGATTCTCTGTGAGAGAGTTTGAGTGAAATGGGGAGCTCGTGGCAGGGCTTTGAGCAGAGTGGCATGGCCTGTTGGGTTGGGAGAGGACTGCTGACCCAGTTAGGAGGCTATTGCAGACATCAGAGCAAGATAGACTCGGGCCAAAGGGGCTAAAGTGGAACCTAGTTACCTTTGGAAGGAGGGTGGACAGAATTTGCTGATAGATTGATGTGGGTGTCAAGGAGTCAAGGGTGATTTACCAGCCAATTTCCTGAGCTTAAGTTCTAGGGAGCCAAGACTCCATGGGGCATGAGAGCTGAAAGTTCTGAATCGGGAGGGTGGGTGGCATGGAGAGAGGAGAGGTATGCAGAGAGGGCAGGCTGTGGCACTCAAGCAATACCCACACCTCTGCTTTAGCCCTGGCCAGACCCTAACCCAAACTCTGGCTCTATTCTAGGTCTCTCTGTCTTTAATCGGTTTGGGTTCTGAAGTTCTAAAGCCTGGATCTGGGGCCATGGAGCTCTGGAGGATTGGTCCCCACTTGGAATTCTCAGTGTCCCTGGAGGGTGAGGCAGTCTTGTACTGAACTCCCACCAACTTGCTGAGTTGTCAGATTTCACTCTAGAATGCTTATGGGGGGCAAGACACTACGTGTATTGAGGTATCAATTACTCAGGCCAACAACTTATTGCCCACTGGCTAATTACAGTATTTGACCCTCTCCCTCTCAACTTCTTGTGCTACATTAGAACTTGAGGGTTGTAAATGTCAAATTTAATCCACAAAAACCCCACATTATTCCCTTAGGGGTTTTCATATCAAGTTCTTGTACATAATCCTCCAATTGTAGAGAAGGTTCTGCCTATGAGACACCATGACAGGCTGCAATTTCTAACCAAGACTCTCCTTTAAATAGAAACTTTGAGGGGAAGAGTAGGCAATAGTGTTCCAAAAGAATGTCGCTGTAGGTGCTCCTGGGCCAAAATATGGACTGGGTGACCTTCCAGATCTCTCTAAAAGCCCTCTAACCCTAATCTGGAGAAGAGTAATATCCTATGAGACCAACCTCTCAATCTAGACCTGTTACTGCCAGTGCCGTGGCTCTAACCCGGGAGCCCTAAACCAGGGCCCCACAGAGGGGGCTGTATTTTCAGGCCTGGCAGGGGGCCAGGGGGACACCTGCTTTGACTTTATTAGTCCAGCTATGCTTCAGCCTTCCCTTCTACCACTTGTGGCCGGGTCTGTTTCTGGCCCTCCAGGCGGGCATTCCTGCCCAGGGAGGGAGGGGCCAGGAGACCAAACCTCCCTGGAGCTGGGGGTGGTGACTCACAGGTACTTACCTGTCTGTGGGCTCCCTGCCAACCCTGTGGAAGGAGCCGGAGGGGAGGCATTTAGAGTTACCCTGTTCGTTCCTCGTAAACTTTCCTTGGGTGAGTTAGGCTTTGACCCCTTCTTGATGAAGCCTAACCCTTTAAGCGTCCTCCAAATTCCCCAAGAAGCAGGGAATTTCCGTTTTGTACTACCTTGGCAGGGCTCCAGTGTTCCCCAGGGTCCAGGAGGTTTAGGACTTCTCACTTTTCAGCCCAAGTGTCAGGTCTGGGCTTATAATCCTCAGCCTACAAACTCTGATCTTTGTGTGCTTTGCCTTATCTTCTATCCAGGGTGGCCCAGGTCACTTGGCCTTGGGAAAATGCCAAGCACAGTGCCTGGCACAAATGTGAGCCCCCTTCCCCACCCTAGGAATCCTGGTCTCTGATGATCACTAACATTTGCCTCGTGCTTCCTGTTTGCAGTGCCCCTCACCCCCCCACACCCCCCAGCCACCCACAGACAGGAGGGCACCGCTGAGCTTGTTGTGAGGCCTCTTGGACTGACCCACTTGCCCAGTCCCGTCCTGGGGGATGGAGGTGCAGTGACGGCAGATGGGTGTGCCGGCTGCCAGATTCCTGAGACCCGCCCAGCAGCCGGGCTACACCCAGCCAGGGAATCTACAGAGGTGAGGCTGTTGTTTAAAAACTTGCAGCCAGGAAGGAGACCCCCACATTCAAGGGGAGAAGGAACAGCAGCAGCCACGGAGGAGCGGAGCGGGGTATGTTACTTGCCTTCACCTGCCCGGTGGGGGCAGGATGGGGAGATGGCTGTATTCTTGGGTGCCTGGGGCTTGATGGCAGTGCTTGATTCATGCTTCTTCCTGGGAGCTCTCCTGAGTGAGCTCACCTGCAAACGGCAGGTTAAAAATGTCTGCCACTGTTTGGATTTCTTTTTCTCATCTGATAACTGCCTCAATGACTTAGAAGAAAGTAGAGCAGATCTGGGGCAGAGGAAAGGGTGGGCTGGCTGGGGAGAGCTCTTTTTATGGGCTGTTCAGAATGCCATGATCTGGGGTATTTCCAGCCTGGGGAGTGGTGGTAGGGAGAAGTGTTGGATGAAAACCAGAAGAGGGGTCAGGCCGCCACTAGCTGTGGGTCCCCAGGCCATATCTCCTGCCTGGGTCCCAGACTGTTCTGAGAGGGGACTGGAAACAGATTTCAAAGCATTAAGATGTGTGCTTTAAAGATTCCAGGAGTGACCCCAGTTCCTCTTCTCCCCCTGCCTTGCCCATCCCCCACTCCTGCATCCCAATCGATAGAGTTAGTGGCTGTCATTGGAGAGCAAGTGTCCAACCCAAGGCAGAGGTGGCACTGCAGGGGAAAGGGAGGAGCATGCCTTGCAGGGCAGGCCTGCATCTTGGGGTGGTCCCCCACAGTGTTGGAGTCTCCATCCCAAGACTCCTCCAGAATCCCTGCTTTGTTGCTTCCCACAGAGCCTTGGCCCATAGCTGGAAGCATTCTGGGTTGCTTCCCGTTCAGATGAAATCCTCACTCACTTCTTAAAATATGCCAGGCCTGCCTCTCTCCTCATCACATCCCAGCTACCTGCTTATCTCAGGGTTGTGGCCACCGCAGCTCACCCTCAGGTGACTCGTACTGTTGGAAACCATGCCAATGGAAGGAGGGGGCTCCTCTCCAGGCCTCTCTTACACATCCACCTTTGGGCCTGGTAGGCTGGGCCAGTGAAGGCTGCTGGTCTGGCATGAGAAAGGCCAGTCCTTCCCCTTGGGGCATCAACAAGGCCTGGGACCTTGCTACAGCTTCTCTCCTGCAAAAGGCCCAGGCCTTTCCTGCTCGCTTGTTCTTGTGACTGTGTGGGATAGGGCAGAGTTGAATCTTCTTCCCTTCCATTTCAGAGGAGGAAGCTGAAGTCTGGGAGGGCACAGGACTTTTCCCAGGACACCCTGTGAATCACATGGCAGCTGGGACAGGGTTCCAGTAGGGCCCTGGTATTTTCCAAACTTTTGGCTACCAATGCACCTGCCTGTTGATCAGAAGTGTTTCAGGTCAAGACCTTGGGTCAGGGGTTCTTAACCAGGGGTCCACGGACCCCCAAGGGGTGCAAGGAAGGACTTCAGGGGGTCTATGAGCTTGAATTGAAAATTAAAAAAAAAACGTTATTCTTCTGGAGATGTGTCGGTGCAGATGTGATATATTAATACACAGTATAGTGCGGACTTAATAAGGTGTCCGTGGTTTTCACCTGACTGGCAGAGGGTTCTATGGAACAAAAAAGGTTAAGAACCCCTGGCTTAGGTGAAGACTTTTGAAAAAATGAGTCCAGAAACAGCAAAGAAAAGGGGCTAGTGTGGCCTGGCAGTGGTGCTGGTGGGGTTTGCCTTGTTCCACCCAGGCTGATCTGCTCTGTTCCAGGGGAGACCCATTGGCTGAAGATGAGGCCACTCCTTCTCCTGTTTTTTGGTAAGTATCCTTTCCCATCCTTCTAAGCCCTGTGATAGAGCAGGGAGGTGATAGCCACGGGTAGCGGAGGGTTTAATAAAGTGTGAGCATTCCCTGTCACCTACAGCCCCTCAGGTTTGGAGAACTAGTCTTTGGGGGACAACCGTGAGCTTTCTCCATTTCTTTGGACCTTTTGGGAAAAGACATAGTCTGCCTCTGTTGAAAGGCTCCCAAGGGTCTTCTCATTCTTCCCTGAGGGTGGTTAGTGTTTTCCTGAGTGCTCTAAACAGTTAATTTCCCATCCTCTCATCCCAAGCTGCTTCCAGAGTCATCGTGATTTGAGTTCTGGATTTTCCAGTGAATTGTAGCTGGGTACTCACAAAATGTGGGCAGATAAAGGTGCAGTGTACAGGTACCTCCCAATGCTCCACAGATGGCTCAGCAGACAGCCCCTCTCAGGGCTACTGACAGAGACCACGCTGCCTATGAACAGGAGCAAAGCCACATGTGGATGTCACATTTCAGGGTCATCCATGGCTTTTGGCTGTCAGTGTTTCTCCTCCTCTCCTTTTCAAGAATAGTTGGGGGTTACAGAGTATGAAATCAGCATTTTTTGTGTAAAGGGACCAGGACTGCAACCATTACTTACCACTACCAGCCAGTGGGTGCATGAATGAGGGAGAGGGCCTAGTCCTGCTGATGTCAGCTACCCTGAAGGACATTGGGTGGCTAGGTCAGTTCTTCTCTCTGGGAAGGACACCAGCACCTCCTTGTGATTACAGCCTTGCCCAGACTTCTGCATGCACAGCAAGCCTGCTCCCATGGGGCCTGCTATCCACCTGTTGGGGACCTGCTAGTTGGCAGGACCCAGCTTCTCCGAGCTTCATCCACCTGTGGACTGACCAAGCCTGAGACCTACTGTACCCAGTATGGTGAGGTAGGCCTTACCTTCATGGCCTCCAGGGCTGGGGGAAGGTGGGGTGGGGTGGGGTGAATGAACCTGCCATTTGTTCCCTAAAAACTTAGGATGTACTTGGTATATGTCTGTGCACTGTGGTAGATTCTCTCTCTCTCTCTCTCTCTCTCTCTCTCTCTATATATATATATATATATATATATATGGCAAAATCCTTGCCCCTAATGAACTTACATTCTGATTGGGAAAGAGAAAATGTTCTTAGAATTAGCTGGAAAAATTTCCCTTTTCTGCTGGTTAAAGCTGGAGTCTTTTCTCAGCCCATAGGCACAGGCAGGACAATTTTTGAACTCTTGAGTATAGGCAATCAGACAAATCATCATCCTTTAGATATGTAGAGTCTAGTGTGCTGTCTTTGGTGAATTTTGTGTGCCCTGGGTTGTATTTTTGCCATGGGGTTGAACTGAGTGGAGCCATGGCCACTCTATTGCCACCATCTTTTTGGCCAGTGATGGAGTATGGTCAGATGCAGATCCAGCAGGACAGTATATAGCTGTATGATGGAGTTCACCTTCTATGTTTTGCCACCATTGTGTATGAAGAGCCAACCTACCTCTGTCAGCCTTGTTAGTCCTTATGATTCACCAACTCAGAAAAGGTGGAAAACGTTCAAGCTGTTGCTAATGGGAATAGATCAGGGAGATAAATGAGGACATGATTTGAGATCAGCAAGGAGGTTCAGAAACTCAGTCAATGAGTTGGAAAATTAGCTGAACAAATTCAGAAATTTGAAGACTTGTTGACCTATGTTGACTAAATTGCCTATTAAGGCAACAGATTTTTTTTCAAAGAGCTGCTGGCTTTTTTCTTCCACATTGCCTTTATACCTTTTTCATAAGACTTTGATTTTCTCTACAAGGTTGGGTTTCTTCTTTTCTCCTTATATTTATCAAAGTGGGAATCACTCAGTGTTTTCTTGTCTCTCAGTGGCCTGTCTCATTTAGCAATTTTTCTTTCCTTGGAGCATGGGCTTGGACAAGGAAAAGGTCATGGGTGAAGAACTGTTTTTTGGTTTTTTTTTTTTGTCTCTGCAGCATTGGGGAAAAGAGGGAGAGAAAAAGTGAGTAAAAAAGATTGATTGCCATGAAGGGGACTTGGGTTATCTTTCCAGATGCCCTTGTCCTCAGGACCGTGGAGGTTGGCATCTGATACTACCTCTGGGCCTTTCTGCCCTTCCAATCCCCAGTGTGCTCTTGGCTATTTTTAATCACAGATGCTACTGGGTAGTGGTGGGGAGGTGCAGGGCAGAGAAGACTGTGGTTTCTCATCTTGCCCACTTGGAGAAGTGGGAAGGCCCATTTGACAGGGTTGGGTAAGATGGCATTAGGCGAGTACTCCCTGGGGCCTGGGTTGCTCCACAATTATCAGGGGACCTGGAGAGATTGAGCTTTCTAGGCAATACAATGTTTTTAGCTGGCCCCTTCCCACCTGTCAAAAATCTTCTGCCTGAAAAATTTCGGTGAGACATCAACTAATTCCATTTCTCAGGCTGACCTGCCTTCCGGGAGCAGCAGCAAGGAGAGGTCAGCCTCATAAGAGGCTGCACTGTGGGGCCACAGCCCTGCCTGGACAGCCCCAGCCCTAGAAGGGATTTTGGCTGCACCCTGACATGCCCTCTGCCTCTCTTAGTTGCCTCAGGGAGACAATTGTCTTCACAGCTCTGAAGCAGCCCCTTGAGAGCAAAACGGGGCCCTTGCAAAAGAAAAGTCTAGACTTTTGTAACCCTGGGGATGGGTTCATCTCAGCTATTTTCCTCTTGTGAAAGTCTGAGAAGCATTACCTCTTTTTTCCTATAAGGGGTCAATAAATCCATGCAGCTTCCTGGGGGCATTGTGAATGCAGGATTCCACCCCAGGTCTGCCAATAACTTGGAGTGTGATTTTGGGCAACGTATTGTTCCTTTCTCAGTCTTGGGCTCCTCTTCTATAAGTGGGGCTTAGATGAGATGGTCTTTATGATCCTTCCTTGCTCCAACATTCTTTGGGAATGAGCAGACTGCTGAGAACCAGCTTCTCTCCTCCTACCTTCCACCTCTCCATCTTGTTTAGTTTCTCTTTCCTTCCCTTACACACCTAACCTTCTCAAAGGCCATTGGTTGCCAACAATTAAGACATACACTACAAGCTCAGGAGACCCCCTTCCAGTCCTCTATAGGTATGTACCCTGAACCCTCGCTGGGTCCAGTGGTGGCTGTATAATACAAATTAGGAATTTAGATTTTAACTCTGTTGAGTTCCACTTTCAGTTAAGCTCAATTTGTTTTATTATTAAATTATACTAATAGCAACTATAATTTATAAAGCACGTAATACATGTCCCAGGCATGAAACTAAGGGTTTTATATAAATCATCTCAATAAATGTTCACAATATCTCATTAAGTCACTATTGGTATCCAGATGAGCCCGACTTTAAACAGTCTGGACTTGTGCTGGGACCCTAAACTTCTGACAGAATCATATAGGTGATGAGTTTTCTGAGCAGTTAGAAGGGGGAGTGGTACTGGGTAGCTATAGCTGGAAGTGAGGGTGGCAGGACACAGAGCTAGGGTTCTAGTGCCTGCCTCTTTATGCTTCTACTCCTCAGCCCCATTTACACATATGCCTTAAGTCACAGCCTCTGGGTAGTGCCTCTGTTCTATTTCTCTGTAGGGGGAGCCCAGTGTAAAATCACCCAGCACCCTCTGCCTGCCCATTGATGGCACAGATGCAAGTGCAATGGGGATTTGTGACTCTTGGACTCCACCCCTACCCCATCCCACTAACAAAGAAGGTCTCAGCAGGATGGGAGTTTCAGGAGCATTGGGGACGTCTTTCAGGTCCAAAACTGTCTCTTCCATCTTCTCACCTCCAAATATGTCTTCCCCCTTTTCATGGACCCATCTTAGCCTGTTAGCATGTTACCTCCTCTGCCTAATTTTGTCTCAGTGGCTAAATCCTTTTGGCCTTGAGGTCTTGCTTCTGTGAGTTTTGGGTCCATGTTGCAACTCTAGCAATGCACATAAGACTTGGCCAGCTTTGCCTTATGGCACCCCACCTCCCACTTTGTCCTTCTGGGCCAGCCTGCTTTAGCTACTCATTAAATGTCTGGGCTTGAGCTCAGGCAGTTCTTTTCCAGAAGGGCCTGAGGCTGAAGACCCATCCTGACCCCTTGTACTTTCTTATAGTTCCTAGATAACTTCTGGTTGAGCTCACTACACCATGCATGGATGTGACACCTCCTACCGTCAGTTCTCTTCCCATGCTTTCCCTGAGCCTTGGTTCCTCATTTGAAAAATGGGAGTAATTGTAGTACCCACTTCAATGGGTTGTTTGAGGATTGAATAAAAAAGTTTATAAAGTGACCACCAACATGGTGCATGGCAGATGTGATACGTTCCACTCCCCCTAACTCCTACCCCCACTCCTAGACTCTTAAGCCCCCGCCTGGAGGCTCTATGGACATGCAGAGGCTGCTCCCAACTGTGAATCATGTTCCCGACATTTCTTCACTGATCAGGACGCGCACTTGCATACCTCACTGAGACGACCCTGCACTTGGGCCAGCCTGCTCTGTGCCTCCCAAGGCGGCTGCTGTTGATTTGCCGTGGGTTGTTGGAGAATCCAGAGGCAGTCATGGTTTAGCAAAGTTGCCCTGGACTGGGGGTGAAGACTCCAGTTCTGGTCCTGGTTACGACACTGTAGGTGTGTGACCTCGCATAGGTCCTGGCTCCTCTCTAGACCTCTATTTTGCCATCTACGAAATGCCTTAATAACAGTCTTGGTGCATTCCTCATGTTAATTAACCATGTAAACTGAACAGCTGTCATTTTCATCCCTTGGAAATGAGCTGAGAAGCAGTAGCCAGGTGAAGTTTCCCCTTACCCATGTGTACACCCCCCCAACAAGCACTGACTTTCTTTGTTGGACAGTGGTCTGTTTTCTTGACCTTTGGGAAAGCTTACGTGTAGGCAGGGGATGTGTTCTTCTAGGTACTGTGATTGCTGTTCTCTACCCATAGAGGACTTCGAGCCTGTCTCTAACCAAAATATCTGCTTTCCTGTTTCCAAGAAGCCCTACACAGGTCTAAAACATTCCAAGCTCTCACCATAGAAGAGTCACTCTTTTGGATGAAGTATTGTTGAGTTCTTTGTTTAAAATGCAAAACCCCAGGGAAGGATACCATAGCAATCTATTATCAACCGTCTCTGCAAGGATTTCATTTTCAGAAAATTAGCTGTGACTTTTTCAAAGGCTTCCAAGAGAGTAAGACTTAGGATGAATAAGTTTTGAGGGGATAGAAGTAAATGAAAAGAGACATTGAGGGGAAAGGAATGCTATCAGAGGAAAGCAAAAACTTGGGTTGGTAGAGTTGATGGAGTGTGAGATTCTTGGGTTCCAATTGCTATGGTTTGGGGCATGTGACTTGTGGGGTTAAGAGGAGAGAAGAGAGGGGAAAGGTGTGATGGGGTGTTCCTGGAGATAAACCTGGACAAACTCACAACTTTGTTGGCCCAGTTTTTCATCGTACTCTCCTGGGCCTTGAGGCCATGAAGCCTCTGAGCATTTCTTTGCCCAACCTTCTACCCTCTGTCTGGGGCCATGCCAGAGGTTTAAGGAAGCCATTGTCACTGGTAGAGCCTGAAGAGGCCCCAAGCACACAAACCAACTCTCAGGTCTAGGGGGACATCTCTGTTTCTGGAGAATTCTGGGCTGGGTTTGTGGCTGCTATGCTCAGGGGGAATGGGAAGGAATGTCCTGACAACTGCTTCTAGTCTGCAGTTTCTGATGGTTGCCAAGTGATCACTGTGTCCCTTGAATCAGAGTGGTAGAGTGAGCTTTGTGTTCAAACAGCCTGAGACAGGAATACCTGCTTCATCCCTTCCTACCTTCATGGCCTTGGGCTTGATTCTTAACTTCTCTAAGACTCACTTTCCTAATCTGTAAAATGAGGATACCAACGATTTGTAGACCTCCGAGATTTTAGAAGGATGAATGAGATGAAGTATGCACAGAGGTCAGGAGAGAGCCTGGTGCGATGTAATTTCCAGGTGTGTGATATATATCATCACTAGAATCAACTGCAGAAAGTGACATTAGGCTGGATGGAGAAAAAGACAGTGCTGAGTTAAGGCTTTGGCCAAGATTTCACTTCAGGACAAGGAAGAAGATAAAGTTGAAAGTGCTTCATAAAACTGGGGCTCTCCTCTCTCCCAGCCCTGACCTTTTGACCTTTACTGGAAACACCCATTGACAGAAATGCTGAGGCTGATGTTTCCCCAGTGGGGTCTAATGGAGGCCTTGGTGACCAAAGGTCTTCTGGGCTCCCTGTCCTCTCCCCTCATTGCTGGGAAGATGCTCTCTAGTACAACATCTGGCCACTGTCTTATTTTTCTCGTTTCCTTTATATACTTGCTGGGAGTGCCTTCAACTCAGGCTGGTAAACTGATAAAGGAGAAAATTCCAATAGCATGTTAGAGCAAGAAGGAGTTTGATGATCTCATCCAGCCCCTGCATTTTACCAATGAGGAAGCTGAAGTCAGAGAAATGTGTTTTCTTGCAGGCAGCTAGATTTCTCTTGATCCTGGCTTTCTTTCTTTTGGCCCCGGGTGGTGGCCACTAGCCTGATTGTACCTCCTTAGATGGACACAGGAGAGTGGTAACTTTGCCCCTTGGCTTGCTCAGGGGAGGGAGCAGGGCCATATATATCCAGAACCTGTTTTCCTGTTTTCCCCTGGAATTAGCTCTCTGTTCTGCAAAGGCTCAGGGCTTTGATTTGCATTTGCCTTCCTTCTCCACCCCTCTCCTTTGCCCTTCTCAACTCTCTAGGGGGTGGGGAGAGTGGGGGAGAGTGTTGTCTTCTGGCCAGATTGTTTAGCTTCTAGCAAGCTCCAGGATAAGGGAGCAGGCCCAGCCTTTCCAGCTTGAGAGCAAGTAGGAGCCAAACTGGCTGGAGTCCTGACAGGCTGAACTGGTAATAATGCTGTGTCTCTGTGGTGCTGCAGCCAGGAGAACACAGGTCCAATGACCCCAGAGAGGACGGCAGCTGCAGCTGACAGCTTCTGTCTCAGGCAGAGGTGGCGGCACGTAGCACATGTGAGAGAAGAGACTCATATTAAGAATCATACACGCTTACCTTTAGGCATGTGGGAATAAAATAGAAAAGGACACTGAGGTCCAGAGGGAAAGAAGAAATGTGCAGTTTATCTTCACGTGGGCTTCTGCCATAAGCCATTCTATTTTCAGGTCTCCATCCTGCTAGCTAGTTGACAAGCAGAGCTACTTAAAATACCTGTCTCAAGCCTTTTGGCTTAGTCTATCTCCAAGGCTTGCAATGAATCCCTCCTTAGCTATGTTACTATGATAAGCAGCTCATAGTTTTTAAGCTCATGAGGCCCTGACCCCCCCCCCACTCCCCCATCAGTGCCTGCACATGTGGAAGGAAGGTGGAGAAGGCATGGGCTATCCCCAGATTTTCCTGTGAAGATGGAGGAAGGAGGCAGGACAACGAGCCCATGCTGAACACCTTAGACATTTTTATTTTATTTTCTAAAGATATCTATTTTCCTGAGTATAAAAGCTAACATATATTCAAGACATAAAATTTGGGAAAAGAAAAGAAAAAAGTCACCTGTAGTCCCATTACCAGAGATATTAAGTCAAAATGGTCAAATATTTAGCAATTTCATATGGTCAACCTCATTTATTAGTGTATTTCCTTCCAAAAACTCTCAATTTCTTTTAAAATATGTATTTGAGATCATCATGCATATACAAATTTATCTCCAACTTTCTTTTTTCATAAAACATTATAATATAAGCATTTCCCCATGCAATGAAAAATGTTCTCTAAACAGTATTTTTTTAATAGTTACATAATGCTCCATCTTTGGGGTGTATCAAGGGCATTTCCGCAGTTTCAGGTTGAGCCGTTCTAGGTCTGGTGCCCCATGGCCCAGGGAAAGAAAGAGCCTTGTTTCTGGTGCTTGCTTGGCCAGGGAACAGGCTGGGATCGGCTCCCAGCAGCACTGGGCAGAGCGGCTGGAAGGCAGCTGGCCCTTGTCTTTCTTCAGGAAATGTGCTGAGGGCAGGCGGCGGTTGGGGAGTGGAAAAATTTTGGCCCTGAGAGCTGGGCAGAGCGAGAAGAAGGGCATGCTGACTTGCCAGGGACCAAAATAGGGTTCTGGAAGGGAGTCAGACTCCAGAAAGGTTTATTTTCAGCACTCAGGTATTCCAGTAGCTAACATGTCGCCAGGCTCTATCAGCTTTCTCCCCAAAGTGCTCTCTCTGCCTTGAGATCAGCTCCAGGGTCAAACCGAGGGCTTCTCAGGGTCTGTTGGGGGTATCACCTTTACTGTGATTCCCCTGGGGCCTGTGCCCTCAGGTTAGCTGGTTTCCCCACGGCAATGAGAGCAAGAGAGGGAAGGAGGGGAGGGGCCCTCTCTGGCTCTGCCACTGGCTGCTGGACCAAAGGAAAATTGTGTGGCCTCTTTGAGCCTCAGCTTTCTCACCTGTTAAATGGGAATAGGGTTGTTGTGAGAATTAAATAAGTTATTGTATTGAAACTACCTGATACAGACCCTGCAACATTGTAGGCCCTCAATCACTTAGTACTGATGTTTTATTTCCTTATCACTCCCCCACCCCTTCTGGTAAACTCTCTGAGTCTAGGAAGGAAGTGCCTAGCAATCATGTAAATGAAAATAGTGAGCATTTATTGAGCATTTACTATTCACTCATTTATTCATCAAGTATTTATAGCATACCTGCTTGTATGCTAGGCTCTATTCTAAGCACTGGGAATATGGCAGTGAACAAAAGCAAGTTTCTGCCCTCATGGAGTATCCATTTTAGCAGGTAAAGGCAGATGGTAAACAAATAAATTAATAGACAATAAATGCATAATACATCAAGTGGAGATGTGCACTGAGGAGAACACGGTAGCAGGGCAAGGGGATGGGCAGTGACAGTGTGGGGGAAGGTGGGCAGTGGGTGCTATTTTTTTTAATAGGGCCAATGTGCCAGCCACTCTTTGTGCTTTAAACATGCAAAGAATTAATGCTTAAGAAAACATGTTTGGACGTGATGGGGACATCGCTTAGTACCAGGAAGGGTGACAGGTTTCTTCTTTTGCAGACTGGAGGGGAGAGGTGGAAAGTGGGGTGGGAAGCACAGGTGCAGAGAGCCAGGACTCCTGGGTCCCCTTCTGTGCTCGCCATGTCTCCAAGCTCTGTCAGCTGTGGAGAAGGAAGATGGGTGTTGGGCAAGGAGTTTCCATAACTCAAGGCACAGGCAAGGCATATTGATTCCATGTCTTGGGAAATAAGCTGTCAGGTAATTCAGTTCAATGCAGCAGATACTGCTTCCTGTGAGTGGGGGCTGAGGGAAAAGCAAAGGTGTGTAGCAGGTGGTATATGTAGTTGCGCCTACCCAGGACCAGCTGGTCAGAGAGGGTTTTGTCTAAGCCTTGCTTCTGCTTGTGGGGAATATGGAGAGTTATGAATAGTGCTCCTCAAGCTGGGCACATGGTTTAGGACCATGGTTACTCAGGCAAAAAATAGATTTTGTGTGTCCTACATGGGGGATGCTGGAACAAGTTCAGCAAGTCTCCGTGTTACATGTGTGCACAGGCCCACCACAAACAAAACACAGGGCATGTGGCCTCTCTGGTCAGGTTCTTTTTCTTGGTGAGCTCTGCCTTGCCATGGACCCCATGGGGTTCAGTTCTGTCTCTTGTCCTTCCAGGTGACAGATATAGGCCAGGGAAGGTTTTTTTTTGACCTCCCGAGTGAGGCTGCTTCCCTCTTGGCTGCACACTTTGGCCCAGAGCTTCATGGGGAAGAGCCTATGCCCTTAGCCCTATGGCTGCAAACTTCCTCTGCCCTGGGTCTTCCCAGCCTTGGGACCTCCTACCTACAGAGTACTTGGCTGGGAACTCCAGGCTTCTCTCCTGAAGATAGGGAAGGGTCAGCCTGGGAAAGATCCTTGAGTCTCAGATGTCAGGGCTGGAAGGCCTTAGAGATCATCTAGATGTAACTAGAATGTCAGCTCTCTGGGGGCAGCAGAGCAGTGGCTGGCACACAGTGCATCCTCAATAAATATTTGTTGACTGTCTGAAGAACTGTAATCTAGCTCATACCCAATTTACATAGGAGAAAACTGAGACCGGGAGTGGGGTAACAGAGCCAGGACTAGAACCCTAAATTACCTTTACTTACTCCTCCTGTCATTTTTGGTGGCCTCACTCCCTGATCCTTAGAAACCCCATGTTCTCCAGGCTGCAAAAGATATAAAACAACCTAGCCTGTGCCTGGCACATAGTAGGTGCTAAAAAAATGTGAGGCTTTCCACCCCCCCCCCCACTTAGCACTCTACAAAAGTTTGTTCTCAGGGCAATATCACGCACTATAATTATTTTTTCCACTGCCTCATACCTCTCCTCCAACTACTACATCTACTTACTCAGCTAGAAGTTAGGAGGGACATAAAGGAATTAAATTAGAAGGTGACCCAAAGCCCTGTTTTACGAAGTTAATCCTTCCAAGTGTATTCATTTAATCAATGGATCCCTCAGGGCAGACTTTCCACTAAGGCTGTGTTCTGGGGTCCCAGGATATAAGGGGAGAATTCTATCAGGACCCTGCCTCTGAGTCTCTACTCTTCCCCTTCCTGCAGTGGCAGATGAAATGCTGCAAGTGCGACTCCAGGCTGCCTCACAATTACAACAGTCATCGGGTGGAGAACGTGGCTTCCATCTCAGGCCCCATGCGCTGGTGGCAGTCGCAGAACGGTGAGGGCTGCCACCTACTGGGACCCAGACTGTGGCTGGAGGGTGCATGGGCATTCTTTGGGCTTCCCAGGCATTTCCTATGGTGGCGGGATATGGGAGGCCGACAGGTAGAAATTTTCTGCCTCTAGACTTGGGGTCTGTTGGTAATTGGAGGCTAAAGAAAGGGTATGAGGGGAATGCAATTGTTGTACTCCACTTAATCACAATGGGCTTGTTGAATGAACCGAGCTTTGGTAACAGGGCTGTGTTGAAGAAACAAGTTGGAATCTTCAAGGTATTAGGGGCAGAAGTGACGATGGGAAGGAAATCTGGCCAGGAATACATGGTCTTGAAGAGATGACTGTGGAAACATACTGGTACTACTCCTCTCTAAGAAGGAAATCAGAGAGTCAACGTTAAAGAGTTTCTGACCTGGGCCAGTAGTGCCCAGGGTTCAGGGCTGGGAAAGTGGCCAAGTGTCTCGTCTAAAGTTACTATGTTTTGTCCTTCCAGATGTGAATCCTGTGTCTCTGCAGCTGGACCTGGACAGGCGATTCCAGCTTCAGGACATCATGATGGATTTTAAGGTGTGCTTGCTGGAGAAGGCAGTGGATGGATGAGGGGATCCTGGGCCCACGTGGGCTGGGAGCCTTGGAGGATCACAGTGTTCTTGTGTCCCCAAGCTGGGGGTAGTGGCACCATGTGCTGCGTGGGTCCCCCCTTCCTCAGGCTGGTACTATTGTGACAGCAGAGGCCCCATCTGGGGAGAGTAGGGGCGCCTCCAGGCTCCTTGTCTTGGTTGTGCACGGTTGTGCATCTTCTGCCTCTCCTGCAAACTCCCACCCTCACCCTATCTAAATGAGCTCCCCCAAGTACCAATTTTACTGGTCCTGGTTGTATCGTATATATATTTGTATACTCTTCATATATTCTGTTTTGATGGCTTTACAGGTAGTCAGTTGCCCAAAGGAATTCTGATGAAAAAGACTCAGAACTTAGAGATCTCTAGTGTAACCATCACAATGAAATTGAGTTCAATGAACAGCCAAGAACTCTCCTAAGCACATGAAAGATGTGCCTTTGGAGCAGCCCTCTTGATAGACAATCTGTTCATTCAGTGCTACTACTTCTCAAAGTACTTTTGGATTCCTCAATTAGAATAGCTTTCTGGGATACTACTTTTGTAGGGAACATTTTCATTCATTTGTGGCAAATCATCTTTTTTTTTTTTTCTTCAGAGATTAGATTTTATTGTTTCTACAGAAATAGTCAAATATTTAAGCATCAAGTTTGGTTAATAAGATTAGATGGCCAGGAAAGGTGATATAATTTTTAGCAGTTAAAATCAGCTGTCAATGAAAAGTAATAGGGTCTATTTTCTTGCATGGCTGAGGAAGTTGGCTCTAAGTGTCTTGCCCCAAGGAAAGGTCAAAAGTATTTTGAGAAATGCCAGTGTCACTTGAATAAATGCTCAGCCTCTGAAGGTGACAACTTTGAAGGGCAACACTCATTTGGATGGATACTGTTAAATAGTCCCATGGCTTTATTATGGCTCTCCCATTCATTTATTTGTCCATTCATGTTGCACACATATGGAACACTGGTTATATGTTAGGCTTGGTGACAGATGTTAGGGATAAAAAAAATGAATAAAATCAAATCATGACCCTCAAGTTGCTTGCAGTACATGTAGGGAAAACAGACAGAGAAACAGTAGCAAGAGGGTGTGATAAGTGGCCTGATATTGGAGAGAAGAGGTGCTGGGGAGCATAGAGCAGGAGGTATCTAGCTTGGTCTGTCCTGGGGTGCCAGGGAAGATGAATTCTCATCAGCCAGTAACAGCCAGGTGAAGGCAAATCAGTCTAGATGAAGAGAACAGCAAGCGCCAGGGCCATGAGACAAGAGGCAGGAAGCTATATAGTTGGGGATGTATATAGGATCTGGAAGGGAAAATGCGTTTGTGTGGTGAGGGTTGGGGATGTGGAGGGCTGCCAGCTGGTAAGTTTAGAGATATAAATGGGAGATGGGGGGAAGATTGACTCATTCATTCAACAAATGTGTACTAAGCATCTACTATGTGTCAGGCAGGGACTGTGTTAGATGCTGGGGATACAAGACTCACAAGAGGCCCTGCAGTCCAGCGTAGGACTCTCAAGTGGGGGCCGTTTAGCAGTCCTGGGGGACATTTGGCAGTTCCTGGAGACATTTCTGGTTGTCATGACTAGGTGGATGCCATTGACATCTAGTAGATGGAGGCTGGGGGTGCTGCTAACCATTCTACAATGCACAGAAAAACCACCCCACAAAGATCCTGCTCAAAATATTATTAGTGCTGAGGTTAAGAAACCCTGGTCTAATAAGAGGAGAATAAAAATCAGGAACCAACAGATAAATAATTGAAAATTATGGTAACATTTATGAAGGAAGGTGCTGTAATAGGGAATTAATGGGGTGGGGTGGGCAGGGTGTGGCAGAAGAATGCACCTTAGTAGGTATAAAAGGTCTCAGTGAGGAAGTGACATTTACACTGAGAACAAAAGCTAAGGAACCACCGGGTGCAGAGCTTTCCAGGCAGAAGAAATGACAGGACAAAGGCTGGTGAGGAGAGCGCGAGCTCTGTGTGACCGGCCTGAAGGCCGGTGCAGCTGTGGGTGGAGATGGAGGTGCCCAGTGGCACGAGATGAGGAGATGAGGCGTGTGGGGTTCAGGGAGCACCCAGGTAGCACAGGGCCGCTTCAACCAGGGTCAGCAGTTGGGGTTTTATTCAAGAATAGTAGGAAGCGATTGGAGGGTTTTTAACAGGAGAATGACTTACTACTTTTATGTTTTAAAAAGAAAGCTGTCTCTGGACGGTGGTGGGTGTGACTGAGGTAAGGGTGAAGGAGAGAAACAGGTGGGAGGTGGGTGTCCAGGGGGGAGGTAGTGGTGTCTTGGACAGCCTGGTGGCACCAGGGCTGGAGACACCGGCCTGATTGGGAATCTATTTTGGAATTGGGTTTATGAACTTGCAGTTTAAGGAAGTGGTCCAGGCTGGTGGCTGTTGGCATAAAGACAGCATTTAAAGCCTGGGAAATGGATACAATCACTGAGGGAGATATCCCACCGGGCATACAATGGGTGATGCTAAGAAGCCTGCATTTTATCTTTAGATCATTGCAGATGGATGGAAGTGTCTTATGCTGGGTAGTGATGGGGTCAGGTAACCATTTAGGTTACCTGTCCAGTGAAGTGGGGAGACGAATTTGGAGGACCAGGATGGAGGCTGGACATTAGTTCCAGGCTGTTAGACTAATTCAGGATCAGGATGCCCATGGCCGGAAATAAGTCTGGGGCAGGGTGAGAGAATCAAGAGCTGGTAGGGATAAAAAATGTTTGCTGTGGGAAGTGCAGGACAGAGAGTGTTTTCTGATCTGGAAGCCCGTGTCCTGGCAGGCTGAGCCAGGGCACAGCCTCTGGAGTGCAGATCTTATTCCTATACTTTCCACGGTTCACCTGGGGAGAACCCCCTGCGGCCTGTGGTTTGCCAGGCTGAATTGGGCCTGCATGCTCCTGTACCCATTTGCCCTCTCTCAGCCTGCTTTGTCTCTTCCTCATTGTGGGTCTCAGGGGCTATCAGCACCTCTTTAGGAGCCTGTTGCTGTGTTGTTCCCCCACGGGACACATCGCCAATTCCTCCCCTCCCTTCAGTCACTCAGGTCCCACCCTGCCCATGTCTCTGCAGGAGCCCCTTCCGGCCGGGATGCTGATTGAGCGCTCCTCGGACTTTGGCAAGACCTGGCGGGTATACCAGTACTTGGCTGCCGACTGCACCTCCGCCTTCCCCCAGGTCCACCAGGGCCAGCCTCAGAGCTGGCAGGACATTCGGTGCCAGTCCCTCCCCCAGAGGCCTCACGGACACCTAAATGGGGGAAAGGTAGGTAGAGGAGACCTGGCAATGTTGAAAAACAAGGCACGGGGAGAGGTCCCTGATGTCCCACCCCTGACAGTGACGGACACTCAGACACATGCAGCGGTCTCCCCCAACCCCAGCAAATCTGACCTGGTGACAGCGCTGCCTTCTGGCAGGCGGGTTGGGTCATTGGCTTAGCCTTCAACCCACAAGTCCACTTGAGAGACGGGCACACCCTCCATCAGCTCCCCTTGCTGGCTTTCCTGACCTCTCCAACGATGACCTCTCTGGCCACCCTTAAAACCTTTACTGCAAATCCCCTTTGTTGCTTAGCAGGGATATTTTAGAAACACCTTGAGTCCACTGCATAACCCAACCCTACTCTCTTTCATAGTCTCCTCCCCGACGGCTTGTTGGCAAATCCCTGTATTTCAAATGGTAAAATAGACTTTCCTCCAGTGTGAGGACTTTTGTACTGTTAGTTAGATCCAAGTGAGCTAATTACAAAAATTTAATTTATTCCCTGATTTCACCTTGGTAGGGTTTAACGCAAGACTGAAGTTTTCAAGTTTAACCTGTCCTTTTTAACTGGCTGTTTTGCAATGTCCTCAGGGAAAAATCCAGGTAGAACCCACAGTTCAAAGTCAACTGAACTTGAACCTTGAGTTAGAAATGAGAACTTGCCTCTAGAAACATTTCAGAACGTTTCTCCCAGGCTTAGTTTGCCAGAGCTGCCATGACAAACACCACAAACTGGTCTGGCTTACACAACAAGCGTTTCTTGGCTCCTGGTTTCAGAGGTCAGAAGTCCAAGTCGAAGCGTTGAAGGTCATGCTTCTCCCCAGGCTCTGTAGTGTGCTGGTGCTGGCTGCTGGCAGCCTTTGTGGTTCCTTGGCTTGATTTCTGCCTCCCATTACAGTGATGTCCTCTCCTCTGCAGCCTCTGGGACTTGCGGGTTTCTTTATAAGGCCGCCGCCGGCATTCTGCTGGGCCACACCTTAGCTAAATTACCATCTTCAAGAGATCCTATTTACAGTGAGTTCACACCCACAGGAATGAGGATTAAGGTTAAGAACATGTCTATGTTGGGATTTATAATTTAACCCACCACACACACTTAGTCCTTCCTATTTGGTTCTAATTCTTTTATTTCTTCCAGAACTGCTCCTTTCCACCCCTTGCCTGAGGCTGTAGTTTCCCTACTCCTGTCTGGTGAAAGCCCAGTGATCCCTCCGTGACTGACTCTCACCTGGGCCAAGTGCTTAGGGCCGTAGCCGCCCTGTGGGCAATGCATCTCTTTCCTTTGTAGTTATCGGCTTTTACTTAGTTATATCCTTCTCCAAGTCTCTGTTACCCACATTTTCCAGACCCCGGTTGTGAACACATCTGCAAAAGACTTTTCTTGATCTGTGGAGGATTGACGTGAAAACTCTTCCCAGGATGAGGTCACATCTAATGAGTGGTTTTTATTAAAAAGAAAAGGCATAGTTGAAATTGGGATTGGGGGTCCGTGGTCACCACATCGGTGAACCCGTGGGCTCGGGACCCTCTCAGTTATCCTGTGTCACTGGAAAATTAGTATACCCTAAACCGTCATGAGTGGGTTGTATGTCTTATTACAATTTCTGACTCAGAGAAACTGGGGAATTCTTGGGATACCTGTATTTTCGATTGGAAAGGGGAGGTTGTACACACACATATACACACACACACACACTCACACTTACACACAGACTCCTTCAGGGCCCAGTGGTCATCTCTCTCCCTCAGGGCAGCTGGTGGGTTTCATGTCCATGGTCTCTCTCAGGTTCCAGGTGAGAAGGATCTCAGAGGAGGCTGAGGAAGGCGGGGCACTGGGTGGGAAGGAAGGCTTCTCTTGAGTCCAGGCCCACTGTTCACCTCTTCTTCAGCTCTGCCTTTTCTCCTCTCTCTGTAGGTCCAGCTGAACCTCATGGATTTAGCCTCTGGAATCCCAGCAAGTCAAAGTCAAAAGATTCAAGGTCAGTGTGGCCACTCCTGTGGCCTGTGAGGCTGAGGACAGTGGTGGGGAATGAAACAGGGCTGGAATCTAAGTCGTGGGCATTTCTGTTAACATTTAACACTTGCCCTGCCAACCTCACAGAGCCATTGGAGGAGCCCCAGAGATTAAAAAAGCCTGAGCTGGGAGCACCTTTGCCTTGAGACTGTGGGGGGCGCTGTGGGAGGGCCGATGGCTGGGGAGGATGGTCTCTGGCATAACCTCACAAAGCCAGAGGTGTGAGATCAGCACTCTCGTTCTTATCCATCCTGCTCCAGGAGGCTATTTGCCGTTAACTTCCTTTCTTTCTTTTCCCTTCCCCATACTTCCTCCTCTTTGCTCTTTCCCCCCTCTCAGAGTTGGGGGAGATCACAAACTTGAGAGTCAACTTCACCAGGCTGGCCCCCGTGCCCCGGAGGGGCTACCACCCCCCCAGCGCTTACTATGCCGTGTCCCAGCTGCGCCTGCAGGGGAGCTGCTTCTGCCACGGCCACGCGGACCGCTGTGCCCCCCAGCTTGGAGCCCCCGCTGGCCCCTCTACCACTGTGCAGGTGACAACCCAGGATGGGAAGGGCAAAGGGAAGGGGGGCCATTCACAGACAGGGCAGACTAAATACATCCTTGGGGCTCCCATAAAGCAGAGAAGGCACTAAACTTAAGATTTGGATATTTAATATTTTTTTAAAAAAGAATCTAAGTAATCATCACTTCAAAAATTAGAGTTCTGTAGTACTTCCTTAGACCTACTTCATGATTTGAGGTGGTTTTTATTTTCAGTTACATGTAAGTATGTGTGTTGGGGGCGTGTGGGGAAGTTAAGGCAATGGGTCTCAGCCCTAGCTGCATATTATAATTTCCTGGGGAGTTTAAAAAACATCAACAACAAACCAACAAAGCCCAGATTCCCACCCTCAGATACTCTATTATTGTTTTTTTGAAAACTCCAAGTGATTCTAACATACTGTTAGGGTTTAGAGTCCTTTGTTTAGGGTCTCTAAAGTATCTGTGTAGTGGTGAGAAATGGGGCAGGACGAACAAGTCTAGTACAGATGCTAAGTCTACCCTAGACCAGCTGAACCAGGGATGGGGTCTTGAGAAGCTCCAGGTTAACAAGCTCCCCCAGGGGATTCTTCTGTGAAGCCAAACTTGAGAACCACTGGTAGAGGAGAGAGGACCTTGGGCAAAGAAGCAGAGGAATAGTCATTTCGTTTTTCTGGGGATTCAGTTCCTCTATTACCATACTGGGGACATACTATTTGCCCTCTCAGTAGAGGGACAAGAGGAAATCATGTAAAATGGCCTGGGAGGGAAATACAGATAAAATGAACATCCAGCAGGCTTTACTCTTTCTGCCGTAGGCTATGGGAATCAGCATGAGTACAGGGGTGTGGGACCCATTAGGGCCCATTAGACGAATCACTACAACTTGAGGCTGAGCAGGACGACAGAGGTGGGCAGTACAAGGTGCTGTGGGACTTATAGGAGGGCCAGAGCACCCCCAGCTCTGGCAGTTCTCAAATCTGGCTGCACGATAGGACCACCACTTTGAAAAAGTACTGATGCCTGGATCTCGCCCCCTGAGATTTGAATGGAATTGGTTTGGTATGTACCGTAGCCTCGGTGTTTTCTTTTTAAAGCTCCCCAGGTGATTCTGAGGTGCAACCTGGGTTGGGATCTGTGGAATTAGAGGGACCAGGGGAGGTTTATGAAGGAGGTGCCTTCCTGGGCTGGAGTTCAGCAGGCAGGCTTTTGCTGGTGAACATGGAGATAAGGAAATTCCAGGAAGAAGGAAAAGTATCAGCAAAGGTCAAAGGGTAGGAAAAAGTAGGGCTCTACAGGAAGCAGCTAGAACTTCCGTTTGGCTGTGCTGTTAGGAGGCAGTAGGAGATGAGGATAGAGCCAAACATGATATAGGTCCTTGAATGCCAGGCTGGGGTGTTGGGCTTAATTTGGAAGGCAATTAGCACCCAATTGCTATTCTATTTTTATACATAATGAGTCTAGTGATAATTCATTATAACAGTCCCATTAGCCAAACAACTGCAGTCATAGATTGCTGGAATATAAATTTCCGGAGGGCTCAGCCAGCTTCTAGAATCACAGTTTACCAACAAGAGAGTCTGAGCACCTTCCAGCTGCCGCTCTGGACTGGGCAGCATGGGGGTGTCCAAGAGCAAGGAATGAGCTTTAAGAATCTAGCCAGGGGAACAGTGCAGGGACACACACGTGTACACAAACACATGCATGTGTGTGTCCCTGCACACACAAAACAAAACAAAGACAGGCTGCTGGGAGTGTCATGGGTATAGGCTGGAGCATTGAGGGAAAGCATCCTGGTAGAGCTGAGGACTGAGCTAGGCTCAGACTGGTGGCTGGAGGGTCAGAGGGGATAGGACAAGTCCATCCCTGGGGCCCTCCGTTGCTAATAACTCCTGATGCCTGATGACTCTTCTCCAAGGTCCATGATATCTGCATCTGCCAGCACAACACTGCCGGCCCCAACTGTGAGCGTTGTGCCCCCTTCTACAACAACCAGCCCTGGAGACCTGCAGACGACCAGGACCCCCATGAATGCCAACGTATGAGTCTGGGAGAATCTCCCCTCCCCTGCAGTGGCCCAGGCCAGGTGTCCACCCCTCTGGGATGCAAGGACCATGCCTGGGTCACAGGGAGAATTTATTTTGTACTATTTAAATCTAAACCTAATTGGTCCGCTCATATATTTAAACTCTCCTTGTTCCATCTGGATGGAGAGAGTGAGTTGCATTTCTATGTTACCTCCCACCCTTCTCCTCAGCCAGGCCTGGAGGTCCATGGCTTGGTCCATGCTTCTGAGTCCACATGGCTTTCACTGGATGCCCAGGTCCTCCTTCTTCTGGCCCTTCCAGCTGCCTTCCCCTATTTAGGATGCTCTGGTGTCCGCTTGTTAATTTTCCTACTTGGTCTTGTCTGAATAAGTGAGGGGAATTGGATCCCCATTCTGGAAAGAGGCAGTGACCCACAGGAGATCTATGGTGGGCATTGGAGTGGGCTGGGATGAACCATTCAAAGGGTCTCTCTGGCCCAACATGGCCATAGTTCTCAGGTTAGAACCCACACTGGGAGTTGGAGGGTCTGAGCTCTCACTCCATCTTGCCTTCTTACTGGTCATGTAACCTTAAGAAAATGACTTAAGCCTCCCTGGGCCTCAGTTTCCCCATTTTCCCACCCTGAGCACCTTGCTGAGTTGTTAGAGATACCAGTGAGCTATCCTGAAAGTGCTTGTTGGACGGCAGTGGTGCCAATCAGACATCAGCCCTGCCACTCTCCTTTTCCAGAATGTGACTGCAATGGGCACTCGGAGACGTGTCATTTCGACCCAGCTGTGTTTGCCGCCAGCCAAGGGGCACACGGAGGTGTGTGTGACAGCTGCCGGGACCATACTGAGGGCCAGAACTGTGAGCGGTGTCAGCTGCACTATTTCCGGAACCGGCGCCTGGGCGCTTCCATCCAGGAGACCTGTATCCGTGAGTAGGGACGCCGGGGACCTGGGGTGCCGTCTGCTCATTACCTCCCAGTGTCCTGGGCACAGCAGTACAGGTGGCCTTGCCTTCATTCCTGGGGACAGAAGGCCCAGGGGGCAGGAGTACTTGGTTATGGTTCAGGGCTCGTGTGCACTTGTCTTAGCTGTGCACCTCTGAGCAAGTCTCTTAACCTCTCTGGACCACCTCTCAATCAGAATCAATCGATGAATCAATGTATAGCCCTTATTTTGGCCATAGGAGAGAAAAAAGTAAATGGCAAATAAAGTTCCTGCTGTGAAGGAACACATAAACTACTTGGTAATATAAACCATTCATGAATGATAAAGAGGGAGCAAAGGCAGGGAGGGAGGGAAATCACATGGACTGAGCGCCTCCTGTGTGCCAGGTAGTTTTCTGGGTGTGGATTTGGGAAGAGAGCTGGGTGGGGAGGGGAGCTCTGTGCTTCTTAGGGATTTGGGTGATGCAATTTTGTTTTCTTCAAGGAGAAGAGGGCAGGCCATGTCTGAAACCCCCATTAGGGAAGGGACAGAGAATGTGGGATGATCCTTCTAATGGGGGCCACTCAGGGCGTTAATGCGGGGGTCCATGAACACAAGGGGGTTGGGAAAAGGAAGCAGCATTGGGGGCCAGCTGTGTGATCCATCTGCCAGCCCTTTCCGCCCTTCTGTGAGATGAATCTGATTATGCTCAGAACCCTCTGTGGGCTCCCTACCACCCAGAGCTAAAATGCACACTCTGCGTCTGGCACACAGACCCTCATGGCCTGGCTATGGCCTCACCCCAATGCTCCTCCACCACGTACCCCATGTGTGCAAATGGCAGCTCACTCTTCCCTGGACATGCCTCACTGTTTTACGCCTTTGTGATTTTGTACATAGGATTTCCTCCATCTGGCAAGCTCCCTCCCTCCCTCTTCCCATTGCTCTACCTGACAAACTCCTGCTTATGCTTCAAGTTCATGTTTCCTTATATATGTTATTGCCTATACCAGGTCGTAATGTGACTTGTTCTTCATTCTTCTATCTCCCCCAACACTGAAAACTCCTTGGTGGCAGGAATTATGTCTTAAAGCCTCAGGCTCTAGCCCAGTGGCTGGCAAATAACAATTGCTCAAGGAATGTTTGCTGCATGAATGTATGAATGGAATGGAATACCCAGGAGTGACTTCACATGTCCCTACATGCCAATGAATTCATAGAGAGAGCAAACTACACTGAGGCTATCTGATTCAGGTAGTTTTCATCAGTGAAGACTTTCTGGATAAAGAGTGAATCCTACATTTTAAAAGATATAAAAGAAGTCTGGGAGTGGGTATGGGGGAGACTGGGCCATCTCCCATTGATATTATTTGTCTAGGCTAAGAGTAAAACACACTTGAGTTTGACCCCCTATTTTCACCATTTATTTGCTGAGGGACCTTAGTTCTCTAACATGTCTGAGCCTCAGTTTCCTCATCTGTGTAATGGGGATATTAACCCCCAACTTTTCAGGCTTATCATGAGGATAAAATAAGGCATCATGCAAGAGGCACATGGTAGTTGTTCAATGACTAGTGACAACAAAAATACTTCTGCGGTACTTCACATGTGTCAAGCACTGTTCCTTGTGTTTTGCATTTACTCACTGACTCTCTTTAGAAGCTTCTGAGAGCTGTGTGGTTATTGTCCCCATTTTACAGATGAGAAAATGGAGGCACAGAGGGGTTAAGTAACTTAACACAGGTAAACAGCCTAAATGGTAGAACAAGGATTTGAACCCAGACCATCTGGCTCCTCAAATCTGCTCTTAACCCTCTGCTTTTCTTCCTCCATCTTACTGTGGTGGCTGCTTTTCTCTTTTCAGCCTGCGAGTGTGATCCTGATGGGGCAGTGCCAGGGGTTCCTTGTGACCCCATGACCGGGCAGTGTGTGTGCAAGGAGCATGTGCAGGGCGAGCGCTGTGACCTGTGCAAGCCGGGCTTCACTGGACTCACCTACTCCAACCCGCAGGGCTGCCACCGTGAGTAGGGGTGGGCCAGCTGGCATGGCATGGACAGGATGCATGGGGCCACCAGACCCGTGATTTGCCCTGCTCACGGTGCTCTCTTCGGAAGAAATCCCATTCCAGCGTGGACAGTGGGGCTGTGCGGGGCAATTGCCTGTAGGTCTGACTTCTCACTCCCCCGCCCACTCCCCCATTGCTAGGTGCTAAGTAGCCGGCCTCCAGCAGGTGGCAGCACAGGCCCAGGCTGGGAAGGTGGGATAGTGTCAGAAAGGGAGGAAAGGAGGGGGGCTGCGGGAAGGCCCACTGCCAAGCTGCCAGGTGGCTAGAAGCGGTTTGAAAGTCTTGTGAGTCAGCCTTGTGATCTGGAGAGAATGACCCTGCCTAGTTCTTTTCCCAGGCTGGTCCCGCTCCCTGGTGGTCCCTCCTCTGGGGATATTTTATGGGGGTGTCCATCCTCAGCAGCCCTCTCTGCTACAGGCTGTGACTGTAACATCTTGGGATCCCGGCAGGACATGCCGTGTGATGAGGAGAGTGGGCGCTGTCTGTGTCTGCCCAACGTGGTGGGCCCCAAATGTGAACAGTGTGCTCCCTACCACTGGAAGCTGGCCAGTGGCCGGGGCTGTGAGCCGTGTGCCTGTGACCTGCACGGATCCCTCAGCCCCCAGTGCAACCAGGTAAGCTGGACGGTGGCCTCGGGGGTCCTTCAGCACGGGAAGGGTCATGCCCTCTGGCTCCTCTGTCTCGCCTCCAAGCTGCCCTTCTGGGGCTTTCCAGAGTCAGAGTCTCCATCCTTTTTGGGGAGGCCACCAAATGTCCCCTTCCTCTGTGGCTCTCAGCCTCTGGCACTGCCGTATTTGCCACACCCTCTGCAGGGACCCTCTGGGCTTGCACCTCAGGGCATGCCTCTGCTGAGCCCTGGATTCTGGCTGCTGACGCCAGGGGTCTGGGGCAGTCCCCATGCCAGGGCAAGGCAGAGCTTGGGAGGGCAGCCCCCCGACTGTCCTTCCCTCCACACCCCTCCAGTTCACAGGGCAATGCCCCTGTCAGGAAGGGTTTGATGGCCTGACATGCAGCGCAGCAGCCCTCCGCCAGTGTCCAGACCGGACCTACGGAGACGTGGCCGTCGGATGCCGAGGTGCGCTCACCCTGGGGGTGGGGGGTGCTGAGGCTCCCCGATGTGGGGTGCACATGGCGGGGAGGATAGTGGGTGGGGGGGATGGGTTTATCATGTGGTATTGACACAAGTTGTGCGGTAGCCCCTGTGAGAGCACTCATGTTCTCCAACCACTGGATACTCCCCTCTCCCCTGAGGAGGAGAGTGTCCCAGCAGCCATCTCAGGGCAGTGGCAGGGAGGTGTGGAGGCTCCTCCCCTCTTCACAGATGTAGAAAATGAGTCCTGAGAGGGAAAGGATTTTTGTTTCCCCAGAGGGTCAGTTTGATGTAGCGGCTAGAGCAAGGATTCAGGTATGCAGGCCTGGGTTCTCCTCTGGGCTCTGCCGCTGCGTTGTTGAGTGACTGTGGGCAGGTTGCTTCTCTCTAGGCCTCAGCCTCCCCCTTGGGAGAACGAGGTCCTTCGTACTTAACCTCTCTGTGCCTCTGTTGCCTCATCTGTACAAATGGGAAGGTGAGCGTGGCTACCTCAAAGAGTGGTTGTGAAGGTCAAATGCGCTAACGTGTGTAGGTGCATGTGGGTGTGTGTGGCTTAGCCCAGCATGTAGTTGGCGCTTTCTCAGTATTTGCTTTCCTTGTGGTAGCTGCCACACTAATTATCTTAGACTTTTATCTTAAGTCGTGTAGAAGGACCATGACAATGTCATCCAGGAGGACAGATCCCCTCGACAGGGCTGTCCCCTGACCCCGGCCTCTCACTTATTTTTCCCTGACCCTAGCCTGCGACTGCGACTTCCGGGGGACAGAGGGCCTGGGCTGTGACAAGGCCTCAGGCCGCTGTCTCTGCCGCCCTGGCTTGACCGGGCCCCGCTGCGACCAGTGCCAGCGAGGCTACTGCGACCGCTACCCGGTGTGTGTGGCCTGCCACGCTTGCTTCCAGGGCTATGACACACATCTCCGGGAGCAGGCCCTGCGCCTCAGTGGCCTCCGCAATGCCACAGCCAGCCTGCGGCCCGGGTCGGCTCTGGGGGACCACGGCCTGGCCTCCCGGAACCTGGATGCCAAGAGCAAGATCGAGCAGATCCAAGCAATTCTTGGCAGCGCCTCGGTCACAGACGAGGAGGTGGCCCAGATGGCCAGTGCCATCTTCTCCCTCAGGTGACTCCCCTTCCCTGTCGACCTTCGCTACATTTGTTCAGCCCTTTATAGTTTGCAAGGCATTTTCATGTACGTTATCTCTTTTCATTACCCCAACAGTCCTGGGAGGGTAGTGTGTTGGGCGTGATTACTTCCATTTTACAGGTAGGAAACACACAGAGAGGTGACATGACAGAACCACATGGCCATTGAGAGGCAGAGTGGAGACGCGGCTCGCAGGCCGGGAGCCCAAGGCTTGTGCTCTCTTGCCAGCACCCCGTGCTGCCTGTGGGAGAGTCAGCTCGGCATTAGTCACCCTGGTGGAGGGCATCAGAGAGCCAGGGCCTCTAAAAATAGCTTAAATTTGCCTTTGGAATGGAAGCGTTCCTACCCACACCCCTTCCCCCAGCAGAAATGCCTTCTTAGTGAGGTTTGGTCCTGGAAGTTTCTATAATTAGTTTGCATTCCCTGAGCACTCACTGATTGACATGCACAGAGCCATCCAGGTGTGTGCTTGGTGGTGGGGAAAGGCAGCCTGAGAGGAATGATAACTGAGGTGCAGCTACTCCTGGATGCACAAGACTTACTTTTTGGAGGCTGTGGTGGAGGAGCTGGAACAAATGTTGGGGATTCATTCATTTGTTGCTTCCACATTTTTTAAAAGCATCTATTATGAACCAAGCATTGTGCTAGGTGATGGGGATATTAAATTCATATGACATAGCCTTGGCTCACATGGGGGAGACACATGTATAAAAGTAAGCTCTAAGGTGATGCATGTCCTAGAAGAGGTGGAACTCCTAGAGAGGGAGGTCATCGAAGTCTTCAGAGGGGAGGTGCCACCTACCTAAGTCTCAAAAGTTGAGTCGTAGTCCACAGGCATTCAATAGACTGAACCTGAGTCAAGCCAGGAAGTGCGAGAAGGCGAGGCATGGAGGCGGGAGTCTGGGTGGTTGGTGGGGCTGCGAAGAGCATCGGCAAGAGAAGAATTTCTGCAAGCTTAAAGGTTGTGGGCTCTGAGTGCCCTTCAGGTGGAGGCAACCAAGGGGCAGTGGCTATGGGGTCTGGAGCTCAGTAGGGAGGTGTGGACTGAAGGATGGAAACAGGAGCCGTGGGTGGAGGTACAGGTGGTGGCTGAGGTCAGCCTGTAGTGAGCTGTGGAGGATGGGGTCAGGGGTAAGCCTCCTCATGGAAGCCAGGAGCCAGCACAGCTGTTGGGAGGTGAAGGAGGTTCAGGAATGTAAGGTTCACAGAAGCCAAGGAAGGAGTTTTGTGTAGGTCATACTAAGGACCTTGTCTTCGGGGGCACGGGGGGTGGGGGGGGGAGGTTCGAGGAAGAGTGTGCCAGCCCTCCCAGGCTCTGTCTAGCAGAGGGTGGCCCTTCAACCCAGGGGCTCTCTGTTCTGTGGCCCTTTGCTGTAGGTCTCCATTTTTCCTGACCCAGTAGCTGTTTCTCCAAGGGGATGGCTAGTCCTGAGACGGCAAAACTCCTCCTATATTTTAGTGAAAGTTCCTCTCCATCTCAGGAGAACTCTTCAGGGCCTGCAGCCGGATCTGCCCCTAGAGGAGGAGACATCGCCCCTCCCAGAAGACCTGGAGAGTCTAGACAGAAGCTTCCATCACCTCCTCATTATGTATCAGAGCAAGAGGGAGCAGTTTGAAAAAATAAGCACTGCTGATCCTTCAGGTGAGGAGAGGGGCACACGTTGCCATTGCCACACCTCCTCTCACCTCTGCCCCTCTCATCTGCAGCCTCTAGATCCAGGGGAGCCTCAATCTCCTTCCCCTCTTCCTGCAGGAGCCTTCCGGATGCTGACCGCAGCCTATGAGCGGTCAAACCAGGCTGCTCAGCAGGTCTCTGACAGCTCCCACCTGCTGCTCCAGCTTCGGAACAGCTGGAAAGAGGCAGAGCAGTTGAAGACACAGGTGGTAGGAGAAGGGGGTGCCAGTGGCTCCCAGCTCACAACCCTGAAGCTGAAAATGGCTTCCTTCCCTGACCTGACTCCTGCCATCAACAAGGTGAGCCCTTGACTTGTGGCATGGAGTCCCACTTCCTTGAGACCACCACCCCGGCTTGCCACACATTGCACATGGGGGCAAACCTGCCCCAATGAGAACCCATCCCAATCCCCCGCCCATCCCAACCCTTGTGCCCCTCATAGTATCCTCAGTGGTTGCCAAGGAAACAAGTTTCTAGTGCCTGGTTGCCACGGAGATGTCTGACTGTTGGATTTCCAGGTGTGGGAAGGAAGAGGCCTAGGGTAGCCTCTTTGACACCCACACCTCTCCACAGCTTTGTGGGGGCTCCAGGCAGATGGCCTGCACCCCAGGAGCATGCTCTGGTGAGCTGTGTCCCCGAGACAATGTCACTGCCTGCGGCTCCCACTGCAGAGGTGCCCTCCCCAGGGCAGGCGGGGCTTTCCGGATGGCGGGGCAAGTGGCCGAGCAGCTGCGGGGCTTCAACAGCCAGCTCCAGCAGACCAGGCAGATGGTAGGTGCGGACTGGGCCGGTGGCACACTGTGGAGGAGGCAGAGAGGACAGGTAGCTCTAGGAGCCCGCGCCAGTTCAGACTTTGCATCAGATAGTTGGGGGACTAAAGCCCAGAGATGTTAGGTGGCCTGTCCAAGGCCCTGGAGCAAGTGAGAGAGTTTGGTGCCAATAGTTTGGGCTTTTTTTTTTTTTTTACCCGACATCCATGTGAGTTACAAATGCCTCCTAGGGTGGCCTTGGGATTGAGGGTGGTAATGGGATCATTGGGGGCAGCTGAGAGACTCTCCCACTAGCTGTGAGCTCCATAAGGGGAGGGGCCGAGGCTCATTTGATTCCTAGTCTCAGCTCCTTGCAGGTTGCTGTTCAGAGTGGTAAATATTTACTGAGACTCAGAAGCCTGTGAAACTTGGGTTGCTCCTGACCCATGGTGTGTGTTGACAGATCAAGGCGGCCGAGGAAGCCGCCTCGCAGGTGCAAATGGATGCTCAGCGCCTGGAGACCCAGGTGAGCACCAGCCGCTCCCAGATGGAGGAGGATGTCAGGCGCACACGGCTGCTCATCCAGCAGGTCCGGGACTTCCTCTTAGGTAAGCCCTCAGCTGATGCTTTGGCTGCTACCTGCCCCTTCTTCCCATGCCCAGTTCATCAGCCAACCATCCCCTCCTCTCAGCTCTCCTCTGCTCTCTACTCGGTCCAGGCCACCACTGCCCGTCTGGACCTCCATCACGGCCTTCCGGTTGTTCTCTCCCTCCCCCTCCCTGACGCCTTATATTTCATTCCCAACATAACAGCATGAAACATCTGTTCAAAATGTAAGGCGGATCACATCCCTCTCTTGCCGGAAACCCCTCAATGGTTTCATCTTGTTCTCGGAATAAAGTCCCAACTCCTGAAAACAGCCTGCGAAGCTTGGCCTCTGCCTCCCCCTTTGGTTGTGACCTTGGGCCCCTCTCCCCCTTGCTCACTGGCCTTTTCTCTTTTGATCCTTGAATGTGGCAAGCTCTTGCCTGCCTTGGGGATTTTTATTGGCCATTTCTCTGCTGGAATGCTCTTCCCAAAGCCGCTTCTTGGCCTCCAGGTTTAAATGCCATCTCCTTAGCGCGGCCCTTCCTACACCCTATCTGTGGTCGTCCCCCTCCCCTCCCATTCCCCTTCTGGTGTCTTGCTTTCAGTGCACTCCTCAGACTCTGGGGTTATTTAAGTCATTTGTCTCCTAGTGTAGTGTTTGTCTACCCACTGGTTTGTAAACTCCAAGAGGGCAGGGATCATGGGCTGTCTTGCCTCCACTTAGCACAATGCCAGACACAGAAAAGGCACTCAGCATCTGTTGAGTGAATGAATGAGCCAGACCTCTCCCCTATTGTCCCGGAGAGCAAGAAAGGGCTGTGCAATGGAAAGTTCCCTGGGCTAGGGCTCAGGGGAGCTGTGTGACTCTGGGCAAGTTGCTTTTCTCTTTGCCTCATCGTTCACTTCTGGAAGCAGGGATGGTAGTATTTCACAGGTTTATTCTGAGGATCAAATAACGTGTAAAATGTTCCTTGAAAAATTAAAAATGCCTCAGGAATGTGAGTTGATATTATTAGATTTCTGTTCCCTGCCAGGGAATTTGCTTGGCTGGGAGCCCAGTTAATATGAGCTGAGGGCTTGGTGTAACTATAGCGGCTCTTTCTGCTACTATGAAAGTGTCTTTGCCCCAAGTAGGCCAAAGACCTCCCTCCGGACTCCACGGGTACAGATGGCAGGTCAGAGAGAGGCACGAAGGGGTACCCTGAGGTCCTGTGACTTGCTCCAGGCCATGCAGGGGCCAGCCTCCCAAAGAGGGGAATGTCACCTGGAGGTGCAGGGACATGGGGCACAGAAATACAGATTAAGGGGCAAGCCAAAGTTTGGGGCTCAGACTCACAGATTAGCAAGTCTCACACCTCAGTTGAGGCCCCTGGGACTGTGTGGCCACCTGCCCTACATTACCTCTGGGCCTCAGGAGGTTGTAAGTCTGTCCTCCAGTTTCAGCCTGGGCTCACGTGAACAGGAAGCACCAGGCAGTGGCGTCCTCTTAGTTAATCTGGTGTCTCGGGCTATTCCTAGGAGCGGGACAGGGGCAGAGAGAAGGAACAGTGCCTGGGAGCAGCGCCCGGCCCCAGGGTGGGGCCCAAGACAATTCTCACAGGGGCCACAGCAGTGTGGGTTCTAGTCTCCAGCGTCCTGGTGCAAGAGGGGCTGGGTACTAGCTGGGCTGACACACAGTCACAGCCTGGGAGGGAGAGGGGAAGGCCTAAGGAGGAAGGAGGAGATGCAGTCTTTCCGGCACTTCAGATCTAACTGATAAAAATAACAGTTCAAATTGACTGCATTCTCACTAACTTCCAGGCACTGTTCTAAGTACTTTGCATGTATTATGCTATTTAATACTGGCAACGTGAGGTAAGTATAATTAACTCCACTTTTCAGATGAGGAATCCAGGCACAGGGAGGTGGGGTAACCAGCCTAAGGGAGCACAGCATGGTGGGTGTGCAGCTGGGATTCCAGCCCAGGGGTCCAACTCCATTGTCCACACTCTTGATGAAAGAGACACACACACGTACACACACATATAATATACACATATAATGTATAATGCATAGACATGCATATGCACACATTTCTACACCCATACACACACAAGACACACATATAAAACACACATACACATACAACACACACATAACACATATATACGTAACACACACATGCACATACACATAATTTTCACATAAACATACGCACATAAATGTGATACATATACACGCACACACATATGAACACATAATACATAGATTCACATACGCCCACGCATTCAACATACACGTAATGCACGATACATCTACCTCCACACATACGTGCACACATATGCACTCATACACTGTCTCTCTTGCCTCCTTGCCTTTGCTGATGCTTTTTCTCTCTCTGAATTTTCTCCCCTACCTGCCCCCCTCCTGACCTGGCTAATTCCCACTCACTATTTAAGAATGCTCTTCAGGAAGCCTCCCTGGGCCCATGGGGCTGGGATAGGTGCCCCTGAAATTGTTCATCCTAGCACACTGCAATTCCTTGTTTATGTGCTTGTCTCTCCCACTAGATTTTTTTTTCCTCCCCCCTCCTTGTTATTTGTGTTCACTGTATGCACTCTGTGTCTGTTCATTGTGTACTTGTCTTATTTTTTTTAGGAGGCACCAGAAACTGAACTTGGGACCTCCCATGTGGGAGGGAGGCTTGAGCCATCTCCGCTCCCACTTGTTGTGTATCTCATTGTGTTTCCTTGCTGTCTCTTCGTTGTGTCCTCTTGTTGCATCAGCATGCTGCACCAGCCTGTCACATCAGCTTGCTGTCTTGCTCGTCTTCTTTAGGAGGCACTGGGAACTGAACCTGGGACCTCCCATGTGGTAGGCGGGCACCCAACTGCTTGAGCCACATCTGCTTCCCTCCCACTAGATTTTGAGTTCTATAATGGCAGAAGCTGAATCTAATTTGATTTGTATTTCAGCTCCTTGCTTGCTATTGTCCAGAGTGATAAATATTTACTGACCCACTCTAAGACTCAGAAGCCCACCTGACTGAGGCTAATGAAGACCAAGCCTGTGTGTGCAGCAGAAGGCATACAGAATAAAGGAAGGGGTGGTGCTAAGTGAGGCTGGTGCTCACTGGGGGAGGCTTTCTGGGGAAGGTGCGAGCTGGGCCTTGTTTTGACAGTAGGACTCTGATTAGATGAGAGGTTACAGTCTTGATAGGGAGGGTCCTTGTGGAAGCTTGGAGTTGTGGACAAGCCCGTTTAGTCAAACTCAACCAAGTTTATGCCTTGGGCTCCTGTAGTGTGCTTATTTATTCCAAAGGGAATAAATAAGGCATGGGTTCTTCCTTCCAGGAACATTCTTCCACCTGGCTGGGCCTGGGGCTTGTACAGCCAGCTGATTGCAGAGCAAGATCAGGCCCGGGGCCCCAGAGGGCAAACCGTTTCCAGGGCAAACCGTCTGGGTGGGTGTGCCTTTCCCTGGTGCTTCAATACCCGTAGAATCTGTAAAAAGCAAGCAGGGTGAGATTGGGAAGAGATGCCATCTCTGTACTTCTGATTTTGCTCTCTGGCACAGATTTGGCTTTTTAAAACCTTTGCTAATTGATGATTTTATTTCCTACCCCCAGGTTGGGTTTTTTCATTTCCATTTCACTGATGGGGAAACTAAGCCCACAGAAGCCACTTGGCTTACCCCAGGTTGCTTGAATAGGAAAGGCAAGAACTGCGTCTGGAGGCCTTTCCATCATTCATTCACTCTGCAAATACAAACCGAGTGCCTCCATGTGCCAAGCACTGTGCTAGATGGCTGTGGAGAAAACAAAGTCTCTTCCCTCCTGGAGCTTACATTCTAATGGGGACAACAGACAGTAAACCAGATAAATGAGTTAAGTGTCTAGCAGGTGGGAGAAAGATAAAGGAGGGAAGGACAAGAAGTCACCTGGTAGGGTGGTAGCTGCAATTTTAGATTGGATGGCCAGAGTGGACCTCTCTGAAAAGGTAGCATTTAAGCAAAAAACTGCTGATATCTATCTGTCTCTGCAAAATTGAGCACCCTGGCTCGAGAAGGGGTGTGTAGAAAGGGTCTGATTGCCAGGGAAGCAGCTCCAGTTCCTGGCTGCTCTCCCTAATTTAGGGCTGATTATGGATGTGTTTCAGACATTGTTTAGAACCAGCTGTCTGGCACCACCTCCTTCTCCCCAGCCCAAGGCTTCCTGTGGCTCCAGACACTGAGTTGCCACAGCTGTGCTGACACCCCTCCTCCCCGTGGCACAGAGCACAGGACAACCATCCTCGGGTAGCAACCCTGGAAATTCTCATGGAATAGGGACCTGAGTCCGGTTGACAGGAGGTGGCTGCTCCTCAGGGCAGCAGGGCAGAGGTGCCACAGTGTGTGCCTCCCGTAGGTGCAGCCCATCCCAGAAAGGCCTTCTGAGCTTTGGGGAGCTGGGTGGGCTCCCCAAATCTGATGGTTGGCCGTCTTCCAGACGCTGGCACAGATGCAGCCACCATCCAGGAGGTCAGCGAAGCGGTGCTGGCCCTGTGGCTGCCCACAGACTCAGCCACAGTCCTGCGCAAGATGAACGAGATCCAGGCCATCGCTGCTAGGCTCCCCAACGTGGACCTGGTGCTGTCCCAGACCAAGCAGGACATTGCGCGTGCCCGCAGGCTCCAGGCTGAGGCCGAGCAGGCCAGGTATGGGTCTTGGGCCCTGAGCTTGGGCTGGTTTTCCATTCCCCAACCCTGTTGCTGGGAATGGGAGAAGAACCTCTGTAGGTCAGAGGAAGGCAGAGGGCTGGAGACAGGAGGGGTTGCTGACTGTGGTGGGAGAGGATGGAGTGACGCAGAGGCTAGGTTAAATGTTACTCTGCGCTACCCTGCCTACTGGAATCCTTGTTCAAATGGTGTCAGGCATATACCTACGTTCCCCTGCTTGGGGGGCCCTGGAATGTATTAACTGAGTTAATAGTTCCCTGGGCCTTTGTCTTTGTTAAGAAGGGCATTCTCTTGGACTGGTGAGTGAACCATGCAATTATTCATCTCCTGTTCACTCATTTTCTCTCTCTCCCTCCACTGTTCTCATCCCAGGAGCCGTGCCCACACCGTGGAAGGCCAGGTAGAGGATGTGGTGGGCAACCTGCTGCAGGGCACAGCGGCGCTGCAGGAAGCTCAGGACACCATGCAAGGCACCAGCCGCTCCCTTCGGCTTATCCAGGAAAGGGTGGCTGAGGTGAGCCTTACAGCTTGCTTCCCCCATATTTAGGGTATGAACAACCAAATTCAGGCCCAGAACATAGAAGATGCCAGAAAGTGGCTCTGATGGACAGTGAGTCTGGAGGTCCAAAGAAGGAGGATTAAGCCTTGGCCCTGGCTTTGAGCCTTTGATTCTCTGTTTTCATGGTGGGGATGCAGAAGGTAGGGGTGGACTCTGAGCCCATTGGGCTAGGGATTCAGCTGAAGAGAACTGGATGACAGTGGGACAGGCAGTGGATTGGGACAGGGACAATCTGTGAATTCCAGGTTGGAGAATTTTTACTGCCTGATGAATCAGAGAAAAGATGGTGGATGAAGGCCACTGCTCACAAACCCCAGATCTCCTTCCTCTTTCCACAAAGGTTCAGCAGGTACTGGGGCCAGCGCAAAGGCTGGTGACAAGCATGATGGAGCAGCTGGGTGACTTCCGGGCACGGATGGAGGAGCTCCGGCGCCAGGCTGGGCAGCAGCAAGCTCAGGCAGCCCAGGCCCAGCAGCTTGCCGAGGGTGCCAGCGAGCGGGCGCTGAGCGCCCAGGAGGTACAGGGGGATAGAATTAAGGACAGTGCCTGAGGACACCTAGCCATCGAGAGGGTCCTGAGCAGGAGAGGACTTTATATGTTTTATAGGACCAAAAGCATTTAGAATTACAAACTAGAAGGACCTTCAGGATTAACCCAAACCTGGCTGGCATCTGAATTCTACTTCCAGCTGCTTCTGGTGGTGCTAGTTCAGGGACATTGGAAACAATCTAGTCCAATCCCTCTTCTTTTACAGATGAGGTGGTGACTTGTCCAAGGGTCCAAAGGTCATCTACAAGGCAGGTCTCTGGATATTTGGTCCAGATTGTTCCACTTTACTGGGTCCTGTCATGGCTCCCCATCCCAGACAGATACTCTTGGCCTAGCTTAAGCTGGGTTCCATCACTGTCAAATTAGATCAGAAAGAAGAGCTAAGAGCCAATCTCAGTGTCTCAGATACATGACCTTCTGTATAAATGACAACTATGTGCCTGGCATTGTCCTGGCAGTGAGATGGGAAATGATGGGAGATGGAGGTGGGTAGGAAGGAAATGAAGAAGTTTAAGACACAGTCTGTGGCCTAGGGGTTTTCATAGGCAAAACAAACAAATTGGGGAATAATAGGAGGCACCACAGCATTATGGGTTGATGTGGGTGATATCAAATGCTTTGCCTCAGGACTTTAAGACTTTGGATGATAATCATGGTAACACTGAAACATTTCTACCTTTCCAGGGATTCAAGAGACTAAAGGAAAAGTATGCCAAGTTGAAGGATAGGTTGGAGCAGAGCTCAACGCTGGGGGAGCAGGGCAGCCGGATCTTGAATGTCAAGATGGAAGCGGAGGAGCTGTTTGGGGAGACCATGGAGATGATGGACAGGATGAAAGGTGAGGGAATGGTCCAGGGGCTTGGACTTCTAGGCATCCCTGAAGACAGGTCCCAACCCAGACCTTCTGAAGCCCCCTGCCCCTTCTTGGAGCTAGTAGTTCTAATGGAGTAAGATCAAGTGGGATTTATTGAGAACCTAATAAATATGAGGTACAATGATGGAGCTGGAATGCAGGGATGTTCACAAGCCCAAGACTATAAAAAGCTTGTAATCCAGATGCAACCATTTTTTCTATCTCCTATAAATGCATGAAACTATTTAACAGCACAAAGTGGTCTATGATAGGGGACTGAGAAATAAGAGTTCTAGGGACTCAGAGAGAAATATCAGTGAGGTCATGTTCAGAAAAGGTAAGATCTGAGATGGACCTTGAAGGACATGTATGTCTGGGAGGGGATGAGAGGAAGAGGCAGGATATACGACAAGAGCAGGTGTGTTCTAAGGATGGGGACGGGACCCAATCAACAGGAGAGAAGGGTTGATGAAGAACAGAACTGGTGGGAAAGAAGTGGCATGGGGCCAATAGGACTGGCCTCCAATGCCAGGATGAGGAGTGTAGACTTATTCCTGGAGGCAGTAGGAACCACTGAAGGTTTTCAAATTTGGCAGAACCATTATGAAAGTAGCTTTTGAAAGGGTTCTGAAGCTTCCCTCAGAAAGGGCAACAGAGATTTCCAGGAACCAGGGTCAGTTCTCTAAGATTTTGATGATGGGGCACTGGGCTGGTGTGCCTGGTAAATGCCACAAAGAGAATTTCTCTGAAATTCAGTGAAAGCTTTTCATAAAAATCTCTTTGGGCAGCCAGATGGACACCATGGAGAAGGGCGGGCTGGTGGGTTGATGATGAGCAGACGTGAGGCTGTGGAGACCACACCTGAGAGGTGGGAGGTGAAGAGCTGACCTGGGGGGAGTCTAGGGTGGGGTTAGTACTTACCCTGGCCTTGGCCATCAGTGCTTCGTATGAAGATAAAGAATTTGCTGGGGAGTGGATGTGGCTCGAGGGGTTGAGTACCGGCTTCCAATTTTAGAGGTCCTGGGTTCAATCCCTAGCCCTGGTACCTCAAAAAAAAAAAAAAGGAATTTGCTTATCTTTTCTGTGGATGATAGTTAATTTGCTTGGTAACAGAACTAGAAGTCTAAAGGCAATCTCAAATGTCTAAAGAATGTCTTAAAATCAGATAAGAAGAAAAGTTAACTCCCACTCTTGCCTTGTCTGGGCCTAAATCCACAAGTGCAGTTCAGGTGAGGCCTGGCTTCTCAGTGGCTAATGTAGCTGAAAACACTTTATAACTGGTAAGGGAGAAGCAAACAGGAGTTGTTACTCATCTGAAAAAGACACCCAAGAGTTTTAAATAACTGCAGTTTTGATATATCAGCAATGTCTTGCTACTGCCCAAAGAGCTGATAAACACAAAACAGCCAAAAATAAGGAAAGTAATAGCTCAGGAGTGAAATTAAAAATATTTAACCACTGGTGTGGCATACATCTGCCAAATCTAAAAGGCTCAGGCTGAAGCACTGGAACAAACATGTACCTGCTTGCAGGCATTTACCTTTAGTTGCAGGGTTATGGGGAGGATTGAGGGCACGGCAAGCAGTGGCTGTTTAGCAACCACTGTGAAAGTATTTCAATATTTTATTAACCTGTAGATCCATCTGGGTACCCACTGGCTGACTGTCAGCCCAGTACTAACCTCGTTACACTCTGCTGATAGATCTCACCTGGGGGCTGGTGACAGAGTGGTGGCCACTACATCTTCAGAAGCGATATTGACAGATCTGCACTCATTCAGGGGAGAGCAACTAGAGTGGGCAGGAAGAGAGTGGCCCAGTAATGACATCAGATGAGGAATGGATGAAGGACCTGGGGATTTTTAACCTGGAGAAGCTAGGGCTGCAGACATGTAAATGAAGGCCATGTGGGAGACAGAACAGATATATTATGAAACCCTCAGAAGGCAGACCTGGGACCAATGGGTGGAAACAAGAAGTGGTTAGGTTTTTGGCTTGAGAAGACTTTTGAAATAACCAGAGCTGCTTGAATTGGAGGCTTCGGAAGCAGTGCACTCCCTCCTTATTCCTGGAAAAGTTCAGGCTGAGGCTGGAGACCAACTCCCAAGAATGTTGAAGAGGGGACTCCTGCCTAGAGGACAGAAGGGACAGGCTAGCCTAGATCACTTTGGAGTCCTTCAAATCCTCTGAGCATGGTCTGGTGGTGCACGCAGAATGGACCGGAGGAGGAAGACTGGAATTCTCTGGAGTGACATTTTGGAGAAGGGAAATGGGGAGGAATTCTGGTCACCCAGCGAGCTCCTTTGCCATGGTACCCAACTGGGGATCCCCGGGGGATTGGCAACTGTCTGGGTCCAATAGCAGGGCATTGCTCATCTTGGTGCCAATGGCCTCCTTCATCAGTCTGGAACAAATGAGAAAGCCCAGAGCAGAGGAGACAGGTAGAGGCAAGGGGATAATTGGGGGTGATGTCTTCCTGGGTCTGGCACTTATTGGATCTAAGAGCAAAAAGGTGGCTGGAGGAGAGGCATGGGGCTGGAGACACCATTTCGCATGCAGACTCCCCTGGCAGCAACTCTCCTGTACAAGCTGCTTCCAGGTGGGTGGGAGGGGAAAGAAGGGGAAGGAGCCTTTGGGTGCCTGAACCATCTCCTCCTCTTCCCCTTGCTGTCCCATCTTTCCTCAGACATGGAGTCTGAGCTGCTTCGGGGGAGCCAGGCCATTATCCTTCGCTCTGCGGACCTGACGGGGCTGGAGAAGCACGTGGAGAAGATCCGGGACCACATCAACGGGCGCGTGCTGTACTATGCAACCTGCAAGTGATGGTCCAGATCCCAGCCCCCCGCCCCTACTTATCCGCCCCCTTTACTTTGGGGGCGCAGATTGGGTTGGAATGCATTCCAGCTCCATGAGCCTTTAATGCAGCCTAAAGGCCAGCCTGGGCCACCGCTTGCATGCAGCTCTTAAGATGACCCTGGGCTGCAACTGAGCCTGTGCTGATGGGACAGCCACAGTTGAAGGACAGAGATGGTGGAGGTGGGACATGTCATTGTGACTGGGCACTCTCAAATGGAGAGTGCTGAGCTGGGCAGTGTACCTGCCCCCCTCCCCCTAAGTCCTGGACCAACACAAAAACTTAACCATAAAATGATGTACAAATGAAAAGCCCAATAAAAATCTTCACAAGGGAGCCTGGAGTTCTGAGGGGAAGATGGTCCCTCTCCCCATTAAGTAAACTTTTGTCACTTGTTTCTACCTCCCATCCGGGGTTCCTGGGTGCCTCGTCTGCACAAGCCCAAGGCCCGATGGTATGTGAAGCATAGGCTGCCCCACCCTGCTCAGTCCAGTTTCCCCATCACCCAGACTTAGGTTGGCTTGGAGACTGGGCCCCTTTGCCCCAGGACATGATAGATACGATCCTTGAGAGACCAAAGGAACAGTTTTCACCTTTGAACAATGATCCAGCTTCTCATATATGGAGGAGGAAGTGGAAATCCAGAGAAGGGAGATATGTGTCCAAATTCACACAGCTCCCAGGAGGCAGAACCGAGAGGAGAACCTGCATCTCTTGGAATCTCAAAGAGAAGTTCTAGGCAGATGTAGGTGTGTGTGTGGTGCAAAGTTGGGGATGGATGAACTTTGTGTGCTAACCATGTCCAAGGCCCTGGGCTAGGCATTTTATCTCCATTAACTTTTTTATCATTCTTAATCATTTTAATTATTAATTGAGCACTGGGCTAGATAATGTCACCTGCACTAGCTCATGGTGTAGGTGACACTGTTATTCCCATTTGACAAGTGAGGACACCAGGGCACGAAAGATTCAGGGATTCAGCTGTGGTCACAGATCTGGCATGTTGGTGCAGAATTGGGCCTCAAACTCACGTTGATCTGGCAGAGTCATGAAGTGAATGGGTGCTGGGCCAGATGGCCTGGGCCCCCCAGCCCCTACCCAGGTGGTGATTTTGAGGAGTAAATGAAGTGATCTTAGGTGCCAGGAACACTGTCTGTCCCCTACCCGCCAGCCACAATTGCTATTTTCTATCTGATCTCAAGCTGTCCGTGCAGTTTTTACTACTCCACACAGGCTTTGAAGCCCCTGAGCTGCTTCTGACCTTGCAAAGAATCAAATGAAGGCTCTTAGAGAAAAATATGTCCATTTTATTGAGCACAACACTGACCATGAAGCAGGAGTAGATGGGAAAAGAAAGCAGGGAGAGAAAGGAGCCGAGGCAGGATTAGAATTACTGGCTGAAATTAAAAGAGTCGACTTCCAATTCTGACCCAACTGGGTGTATATGTGGGGGTGTATGGGTGTATGGCCAGGATTGTGATTCTCATTGGTACCTCATCAAGGATTTCTTTCCATTTCACCTTGGAGAGTGTGGCACTGCTTTTAGATCAGGGCAGGAAGGGAGGTGGGTCAGAAGTGTGTTGGGGAGGAGGCTGGCTGGGTCTCAGAGCAGCTGGGAGCTAATCCTGGAGGATTAGAGGATTAGAACTCAGAGCCCTCAGGAGCCACGGGAGCTGCCTGTCATTCATGCAGAGGGGCAGCCAACTACATTAACGGGCCAGTTCTGGCCCCGAGGACACAGCCCTCAAAGGCGGGAGCGAGTGTGTACAGAGTGGCAGATCGAGTGATGCTCCATATGGCTTTGCTCAGAGAAGGTGATGCAGCCTGGCCAGCCTGCTAAGCATTTCATGACAAACACAGACCCGGGCAAGAGCTATCAACGCACACTGTACAGGGCCATGGCACGGAGGGTGGGGACATACAGCAGGCAGGTTGGGGCGATCGGCAAGCCAGCGGATGCCGCTCCTCCTGCCCACAGCTTCCACAAGGCCTCCACACCTTGGGGCTCGTTCCTGAGGCCTCCTGTGAAGGTCTGCCCCCAGGCAGCAGCAGACCGATGCTTCTAACCAGAAAACGCTCCTGCCAGGCCCTGCCCTGCTTGCTCCCCCTTCCTTCCTCTGCAGCATAGTTGCCAGGTTTGGAAGGGCAGAGAAGAGTAGAACATCCCTCCTGCAAAAAGAAGGGGTTCAGGGTGAGGGTGGGGTTGCACTCCGAGTGCCCCTTTGACCCTGCTCTTTAGACTTGAGGTGGGGCTTTCCTTCTGGGATGGATGCCGACTCTGAAACCCACACCCCACACTTGCTCTGCCCTTCCTGCCTCTAGTTTTCTCACCTGAAAATTACAGTGACGAAGACAGAGGCTCCAGGGATCACATAATGAGACAGACTCCAGTCTGCCCAGTTCGGCAGTGGGAACTGCCACCGGATTTAACTGGCACCATGACCTCTGATTTGAAGTTCCTGGAAAGGAAATGAAGCCACAGGCTTTGAAGTATTTGAGGAAGGAAGAGCTGTACCTGCAGCATCCACTCAGCGTCCCCATTATGAGGTTCAGAAATAACAAGCCCGCTGCAGAAAAGACACCAAGACCACCTAGCACCCCGAAGCCCCCAAAACATGGAGGCCCCAGAAACCCGCAGGGAATCTAATGCTCACCACTCACATACCCCCAGCATTTTACAGTTTTCCACGGGCATTTATAATCTGTGTTGCTTCACTGGACTTTTACTGTGAGGCAGGCTCAGCAGGGAAATGCAAGCTGACTGACCCATTTTTATGATGAAGAGATTTGAGACAGGGACATTCACTGGCTTGTCAATGTCCCCATAGCTTGTGAGTGGGACGGGCAGGGCTGGGATCCTTTCCCTTGGTCCCCAGTACAGAGCTCTATAGAGATACCCCTGAGTGGGAGGGACCCTTTGCTAATTTCTCTCAGTCCCATTGTCCAAGTTCTTTCAGACCCAGGTTGAGCAGGCCTGGGACCCCGACTTTGGCTGAAAATACGTACTGTTTTTTGTTGGCCTTTTTGAGGAGTGTGGGCTCAGAGCAGTAGGAGGACTTTCCTTTGCCTCCGACGCTCAGGCAGCTGGAGCAGCAGCCACAGGGCCCCGTGGCGAGGGGTCCCTGCTGCATGGGCACGAGGCTGCTGCTGATGCGGAGGGAGCCGTTGATCAGGCAGTTGAGGGATCTGCCCCCGGGGGCAGGGGGTCGGGGACCATGCTGGCAGGGCGGTCGGACCAGGGTAGGGAGGGCCATGTTCTGGTCCAGGGCTGGTGCCTCGGTGATGGTGATCTCAGGGGAGCCGGGGCTACGGGCTTCTGAGGCTTGAGGGGCAGGCGGCCTGTTCTCCACCTCTGGGCGGACCCCCGGGCTGTGCAGGTTCATGTGCAACTTCCTCATGTGGTGCACCACAGCTGCTGCATTGAAGGCTTGCTAAGGAAACACAAGACCAGCCTCCTGCCTTCCCTGTCCTCAGAGGACCATGGGGCTCAGGCTTTCCTTCTGCCCCACGGCCTCTCAAAGCCAATGTGCCCACTTCTCATTCCAGAGAGGATACAGGGAGCTACGCTGTCCGCCGGGGTCTACTCCACAGAGAAGCCCCAAGGAAAAGCCTCTGCCGGCCCCTGCTGCAGTCCAGCCTCTAGGGGCCCAGAGCATCCTGCTCAGAGGAGAGCCTCACTCCCACATGGACAGGACAACTTACCCTCCACTTGCTCTTGGCAAAGTTCTTCTGGATCTGGAGGCTGACTGATGGGTAGATGTCCCGGTGGAGGGCTGTGTTTCCATCAATCCTGTGGATGCAGGCGAGTTGGTGGCTATGGAAGCACAGCTGGGTTTGGGTAGGGGCTGCTTTAGGTGGCACTTGGGTTGTCACCATTCTTTAGCTCAAAATCCTGTGTGGAATCTGCCTCCTCCTGGAAGACTTCCTCAATTTGGCTATCTGACACAGGCTGCACTTCTACTGTTTCCTTAGCTCCTTCTTCACCCATCTCTAAATGTTCCTCAGGTACTTGCCATGTACTGTGGTAGCTACTAAGGGGCCCAAACAAGGAAGAGACATGGATCCTGAGCCCCAGGAGCTTACAGTTTAGGTGTGGGGAGTTGTTTCATCCCATGGACTAGAGCAATCCATGGTAAGCAATATAATTAATAAAGCAATAGAAACTTGGCGATGAGGAGCCAGGGACTGGTCTGGATTCTGAAGACTGCTTACACATAGGGCAAGAAGCAGGGCTTTCTAAGTGGTGAAAATAGAATGGACTCAAGGTGTAGTGAGGCAAGAGCTTGGTATATGGAGTGGTGTGCTGGGCGAGGCAGGGAGAGAAGAGCTTGCAGGCCTCTTTGGAACAGGAAAGGCTTGTTAGAATTCTGGAAGATGAGGTTGGAGATAAAAGGCCAGGCCAGATTAGGAAATGCCTGGGGAGGAGGGACCCCAAGCGCCATGTGATAGGAAATGGGGACCTATTATAAATTCTTTAGCTGGGAAGTTGCATGGGAAAAAAAGGTGTTTCAGACCTTATTTACCTTCTTTATCAATTGGTTGTTTTGTGATTATTCTTTTGTTTTGTTTTTTAGAGCAGTTTTATTGAGATATGTTCACATACCATTCAGTCTAGCCAAAGTTTATAATCAATGGCTTTTAATATAATCACAATGTTGTGCATTCTTTACCACAAGAAATTTTAGAACAATTTCATTACTCCAAAAAGAAAAACTCCACATCCCTTAGCAGTCACCTCTCAAGTGATTGTTCTTAAATCACTTCATATGGTATATAGGGCTTTGGCCCCAGAGTAAGATGAAGCTCTGTAGGACTGGGGCAGAGTTGCTTATTCCTGGGTACCTAATGAACAGCTAGTAGAGTACTGTATCTAGGAGGACCAACAACCGGTGCTGACTGTGTCTGTCTCCTGCACTGACTGGACCCCTTGACTGGTACCCTCAGGTCAGAACCTGCTCCGTTAAGTGCGTTTGCATCTCCACCTGACCTTGGATACCACAACAGTGAACAGCTCAGGGCAAGCGGGTTCAAGGGAAACTGTAAGGAGTCAGTATGGTTTGGGGAACCAGCAGGCAAGGGTCAGGGGTCTTCCTCACCCCTCACTCACCAGGGGTGCCTCAAGGCCTTCTCACAGGTGTAGCGCTCATTCGGGTCCTTCTCCAGCAAGTGGCAAATGAAGTCCTTGGCTAAAGGGAGCAATCAAAGACACGATTTCATAGGGACCAGATTTCATGACTGATGGAAATTAACTTGCGGGCTGGTGGGTGGCAGTGAATGCATTTCAAGCTAGTCTTCCAAAGAGGCAATTTTAAGTGTCTTAAAAGAGAAAAAAAAAATCTAAACCACCTAACGACAACCCACCATAAATCACCAAAGAAGAGAGGCTCTAAGTAGCATCACCCACACAGTGCTGCAGATAACCTCCCCAGTCACGAGCACTAACATGCCGGCATCCCACGCGTGCATTCGTTTGCACAGCTACAGGGCCCAGCACTCGCAAGGGGCACACATGTGAGTGCTGGCTTATCTTGGCTCTGATCGCCACTTAATGGACCCAATGAGCATATATTAATTGCCTTCTTAAACACATATACCTTGCATGCTGTTAGCCTTGGCGTCTAGCCTTCCTGTGGTCAGTCCTGCCTGGAGTACTCCCCTCAGCCTGGCTCTGCCCCCCGGCCCTCCCATCTAAATTGTGCCCCACCCCACCCCCTTTTTCTAACTGTGGTTCTGCCTCCAGGAAAACAAAAGTATGTGTTAGATGCAAATAATCTAGCTGGCCTTTGAACCAGATGATTTCTCCACTTTCCTTGGCAGCTTGTTCTATAAAATCCTCAGAGACTTTCAAGAGCCAGGACTGTCATCCTTTGTTAAACCCTTTTTTTTTCTTGGCAGTATCTACGTTGAGCCTGTTATCTTGCCCTTCACACTCACTGGCCTTACCTGACTCAGAAATGTCATCCCAGAACGGAGACTCAAACTCATAGTAGCCCTCCTTGATCTTCTCAAAAAGCTTAGACTCAGTTTCTTCATAGAAAGGAGGATACCCACACAGCCTGCAGTGGAACAGGAAGGAGAATGGCTGGCAATTGACCCTGCCTTTCCTGAGTCTACCTCTCCTCTCCCCCAGCCTCCCATTGTACACATAAACAGGCTGTGAGGGTCCCAGACCAGTGGTGGGGACAGGTGATGGGTCTGCCTCTGATCCATGGCCCATGGAAAATGGAACAGGTAGCCTTGGAATGTCCCTTTGTTCGCTCTCTCCCCCAGCCCCTGCCACCTCTCTCTGTGCTCCTCTAAATTTGACATGATGTATAAAACATCTTGAAGAATGATGGTAGAATGTTCACTTGAATATAAGTTCATTAAGGGCAGGGATTTTTTTTAAGTCTGTTTGGTTCATCGCTATATTTGTTAGCACCTAGCCCAGAGCAGAAAGCCATTGAATAAATATGGAGGAAATGGATGGATGGAAGTAATTATTGAACATAGAATGAAGAAATAGAGAACTGACACACTAAGAGGTAAAACAACCAATAGCAGGTATTTTCCTAACAGCAACGGTTGCTATAGGCAAAGAGGGATGATGAAGAAGAGGTGAGAAGCAGGTTAGGAAAGGGAGGGACTGAGAATGTGTGAAGAGGGGCAAAAAGGAGAGGCTCTGACAAGAGTCACCCAGGCCATTGTTTTGCCTTGGGCTTGCTTCAGAGGACAGAATGCTGAGATTCTGGAATATTGGGTCCACCTAGGCTTTAGAGCTTGACTTGTCCTCTATCTTTTCCATGGCTTGTTTCATTGAGTAAGATTCAACACATTTATGTGCAGTAAATAAGGTAAGAGCGACAGGATGTTGAACAATGTGTTCACATTAAGCTCCATTTTTTTATAAGCTGGTGGGAATCAGGACAGAGGAAGTGTGCATGAGTTTGTGTGTGTGTGTGTGTGCACGTGTGCCTGCATGCACATGCACATGCTATGGAGGTGGATACTACTTCAGGAGCTGAGACAGGGGAGGGGAGAAGAAAGGGTGGGAGGGCTCCAAGATTTCTCAGGAACTGAGCCAACGCCAGCTTCTACTCACAATATGTAGGTGATGACGCCAATGGACCAGCAATCTACAGCCTTGCTGTAAGGCTTCTGGGCCAACACTTCCGGAGCTGCAGCAAACCAAAGGCAGAGTCAGGACTGGAGACAAGAAGAAAGGACTGTAGGGTGGGGCTGAAGGACAGGAAGAGGCTTAGAGAAGAGGATTTGGATACTGTGTTGTTCTTATGAGAATGAAAACTCCCTGAGGGGAGGGGCTGGGTCTCCCCTATCAGACTGGAATGTCTCCACGGCAGGGGCTATGACTCCCCTTTCAGACTGGGTATGCTCTGAGGGCACAGCCCATGTCTCCCCCATTAGAGGGGGGTATCTCTAGGGCAGGAGTTGTGTTTATCCCATTTGACTGGGAGTTCCCTAGAGGCAGAGGCTGAGTCTCATTAGGTTAGGAGCTCTCAGACTTTGGGTACTTCCTGAGAGCAGGGGCTTAGTCTGTCCCATCAGACTGAGAACTCCATGAGGGTATAAACCATGTTTTCCTCATCTGATTGGGAGGTCTAGGGCAGAGAGAGCTACTTTCTCTATTTCTCCCAGATACTGGGGCTATGTACCCAGTGGGATTCAATGCCTGCTGGTTAGTGACTGACCACTTCTTTTGGGAGACAGCAGATCCTTTCTCTTGTGTCAGGGATTTGCTTCTCACCACCCCTCTCCCCCAATCCTAACCAGGTGATACTTGTATAAGAGGGAATTCTTGGATCCCAAGAATACTCCCATCTGGTGCCTGGGCCACCTTCCCTTTTTTGGAGACCATGGAAGCCTATAGAGATGTTCAGGCAGGAGGCTTCACCTCTGCCAGTTTCTTAGAGTTTTTCCTTAGGTGTACATTTGAGATCCCATGTCTGGGTTCCTCAGGCCCAAACTCAACACCTTTATCCTCCAGATTCCTAAGAAGCAGGGCTGATCTTGGCTCTTCACTGATCTCTGGGTTTGTAACTTTGTCTTGGCCCCTAGTCTAGTTGAGAAGCAGAACCAGGAAGTCTGTCTGCAGGAGTGAGAGCCAAAGTACAGGCAGGAGCTGTGGGAAGGGACTCAAGGGTAGGCTATTTTAAAGATGTAGGATTTGGTAGCAGTAGGGGTAGTTACAAAGAGAGATGGATTGGCAGGACCTAAATCTCATAAGTGAATGCTCTACTTGGATTGCCTCTGAGTTAAACCCTATATCTCACAACCACCCCTCTCTGTGATTGAGTAGCATACATGTGGTTGCAGGTAGCCAAATGGTCAGACTCACCCACATAGCCTGGAGTCCCACAGGCAGTGGACATGACACCACTCTGTTCCATCTTGGACAGACCAAAATCTGTGATCATGATCTTAGAATTCTCCTCAGGGGTAAGGTATAGCAGGTTTTCAGGCTGTGGAGGAAGGTAAATATCATGCACTGCACGACAAGCACATCTTTTTCCTTCCTTGGATCTATAATATCTCAGGAAGCTGAGTCCTGGGCTCCTGACTTGAAGACCAGGTTTATCTCCTCCCATTCTTCCTCCTACTTGTACATCCACTCCTTACACCCCAGCAAGCCATCTTCTTTCTGCTCTTGATTTTGCCCTGTCTTATAGCCATTTATGAACTCTTCTCATTCATTTCCATCCCCTCTGTTAATCATCTCTGATCTCTCCAAAGTCTGGAGATGCAATACATCATGCAATGTAGACCATCAATAAGTATTTATTGCATTTGATTTTGACATGGCTAGTTTCAAGAAATATGTGGATTATTTTAATTTCCTAATAGGGCAACGACTAGTGAAATGTTCAGGAAAAGATCGAGGTACAAATTAACAATGTTTGTTCAGTCATTCAAGATCTGTTTAAGGAGTCTGAGAGTGGAAGGGGCCTTAGGAATCAACTAGTCCAACTCTCTCATTTTATAGATCTTGGACTTCCCATGACCCACGAAGCTTCCTAAGGGGTCATGATCACTTTCCCACCAGAGGAGTCCCGCCTTGGCACCTTTAAGTCCCTGTGGACAATGCCATTCTCGTGGAGGTATTTCACTGCTGACAAGACTTGCTGGATCACCAGGCTGGCATCCTTCTCTGTGTAGACACCTCGCTCCAGGATCCGGTCAAAGAGTTCCCCACCAGAAACTCTGTGGGCACAGGGGCAAGCAAGAATCCAGTTCTTATTTCAGGTCAAAGGAACAAGAATGTGTTTGCTCTGTAGCCATGGGAGACACAGCTGTGGTGGAACTGAGATAACACCCTAGGACAAGATGAACACATTCATATTCCATAGAAGTATGCTCCAGGTGCACTCTTCCCCATACATTCCTCCACCACTGACACCCTGCACCAGTAACCCTCTCCTGCCATAGTTGCTAAAAGAACATTCTCACAATTATATTTCCAACCACAGAACTCTACCACCCCAGAGTTCACCTATTCTTTCCTCCAGCCTTCCCCCCAGTTCCATGGGTAGCCCAAACCATCTCCCCCAACCCTACTCACCCTCACACTCCAGCACCATTCACTCCACCACCATCACCCCCATCCACTGCCAAACCAACCCCTATCCATCATATCATAGATTCTGCCCAGATTGAACATTGGCCCACCACTCTCTACTCCCTTTCTATCTCCTAATAACCTAAATTCCAGATGCTACCTATGTGAGTCTGCTCAATATCCTTATCAGTTCATATCAGTGAGATCATGCAATATTTATCCTTTAGTGACTAGCTTACTTCACTCAACATAGGGTCTATGAGATTCATCCATGTTGTCACATGTGTCAATACTTGATTCCTTCTAACAGCTGAATAATATTCCATCAGATATGTATACCACATTTTGTTTATCCATTCATGTTGATGAACACTTCATTGCTTCCAACTTTTGGCAATAGTGAATAACGCCACAATGAACATTGATGTTCAAATATCTCTTCATGTCACTGTTTTCAATTCTTCTGGGCATATTACTAGTAGTGAGATTGCCAGATCATATGGCAATTCTTTAGTTAGCATCCTGGAAAACCACCAAAATGTTCTCCACAGTGGCTTCTCCATTCTACATTTCCACCAGCATTGGATGAGTGTTCCCTTTCCTCCATATCATCTCCGATACTTGTAGTTTTCTGTTTTTTTAAAAGCAGCCAGTCTAATAGGTGTAAGATGATATCTCATTACAGTTTTTATTTGCATTTCCATAATAGGTAGTGACATTGAGCATCTTGTCATGTGCTTTTTAGCCATTTGTATTTCCTCTTTGAAAAAGTGTCTATTTCAATCTCTTGCTCAAAAAATGTCTGCTCAAATCTCTTGAGTTATTTAACTTTTTATTTTTGAGATGTAAGATTCTTTATATATGCTGGATATTAGACTCTTACCAGATAAGTGGTTCCCAAATGTTTTCTTCCATTGAGTAGGCTGCCTTTTCCCTTTATTGACAAACTCCTTTGAAGCACAAAAGTTTTTTTAGTTTTGAGGAGGTCCCATTTATCTGTTTTTTCTTTTTTGCTTGTTCTTTGGGTATAAAGTTTATGAAATCATTTCCTACTACAAGATCTCATAGATGCTTCCCTACATTATCTTCTAGGAGCTTTATGGTCTTGGCTCTTATATTTAGGTCATTGGTACATTTGGAGTTAATTTTTGTATAGGGTATAAGATGGTGGTCCTCTCTCATTCTTTTGGATATTGATATCCAGTTCTCCCAGCACCATTTGTTGAAGAAGCCAATAAACAACAAAATAGTGAACTCCCATCCTGGGGAGTCCTGCTACATTCTCAAATAGAAGGGCAAGAATCTCTCAAGTATATAGGCAATGCCTAATAAAAGAAAACAGACTAACATGACAAGCCTTCAATAATAATGCTTGTACTTACGAACCTTATTCTTGTAAAATTGAAAGTTAACCTAATAATAAATATTATCTAAGAGTTACCTACTGAAAATCTCCTTGTTCTCAAATGTGGCCTCTTTCTAAGCCAAACTCAGCAAATAAACACACTACTTTCCCCCACCCCCATCCCTGGTGTGGGACATGACTCCCAGGGATAAGCCGCCCTGGCACTGAAGGGGACTAATACCAAGCACCAACCAGCAATGCATTTGGAAAAAGACCTTGACCAAACAGGCAAAATATTAAACACAAAAGAGTTTTTATGGCTACGAGATTTCAAAGTGAGTTGGGAGGTCATTCCAGAGGTTGCATTTATGCATGTTTTAGGCAGATCTCACTAACTGGCACAGCAAACAAAACCTCAAATAGGGGTCCTCCTGAGGGCTTAGAGACATCCACTCAATATAGGCAAGGCACACAACCCCTTGAAAATCTGCACCCTGTCGGTGGGCCTTACCTTGGAATATATGACAACCTATTTCTCAATGTAACAGAGTTAGACTCATTTATAATTTCCCTACACATGGTTCTTTTACCCTTTTATTTGAACCTATAATTAGTACTATATCCATTAAATATATGTCCCAGAAACTTAAATCTTTGGTCTTTATTTTAGGTACCAGGCCTGGGGATTGAACCTGGGACCTCATATGTGGGAAGCCAGTGCTCAACCATTGAGCCACACTGGCTCCCCGAGTTGGATCCCTTGTCCATTTGCTTGTTGTTTGTTTTTTTGTTCTTAGGAGGCACTGGGGACTGAAAATGGGACCCTCCATGTGGGAAGCAGGCACTCAACCACTTGAACCACATCCTCTTCCGATAAAGTTTATCAACTTTAAAAAGAATAACATCTCTTTTACATGTATCTTTTCAAGTATCCAATGACAGTGAAATGTTTCCCTGAAGGTTTCTCTTTTCCAGGATAAAATTCCCCAGACTACTTCACCCATAAGCCAGGTTATCTAATCCCTCCTCTCCTTACTGTCCCACGATATTAGATGTGGATAATGCACACAATAGCATCATGCAGCAATGAGGGAATATAATGTCTCCAATCAAAATGCACACGTTCCCATTTCTTTTGTTTCTGCTTTTAAGTTCTGAGCTCTGCTGTGGGAGCTGGAGGCCCACAGAAAGATGTTCTTTGTACACAATTATGAATCTTGACTCTGAGTGGCCTAGGTCTTGGAGCTGATGCTCTAGGAGGCTTGGTGGCTACTTGGTGACTTCCAACCCCACCCTCCATCTCCATGCCTCCCCTTAGCTGTCTGATGGACTGTATGCTAATCCTGCTAAGTTAGCCTCATTAAGGTGGCACATGGTCCCTGCTCACTTGTTAGTGCTGCTCAGAGCCCTCTCCACTCCACTCCTTTGACTGCCTGCTACCTGTCTTTACTGGGCCGCAGGTGAGCCAGGATTAATAGGCTGCTGAGTCCTGAATTAGCTCATTAAAGTTTCAGGGTATCAGAGGGATCTGAGGGATCAGGCTGTCAGTCAAAAACCACATTGTGTCTAACCACATGGAAATCGCAGAGCAGTGTGTGTGTGTGTGTGTGTGTATACGTAATAAATAGAAGTGTCTTTAAGCCCGAAGCTGAGAGTTCAGGAGCACAATCCAACCCCTACCAAAGCTGCTATCTGGCAGAACCCTTATTTCGATATGACAATAGCCCAGAGAGCTTTCTAATGGGGCAATATTTCTGTCCTATAGATGGACACACAGAATCACAGCCTGTTTTTAAATTTGGATGGCTCTCTTCTGAGAATGTTTTTTTATATACTGAATTGAAATCTATATATCTGTGGCTCCTACTCCCACAATAATTTTACCCTGGGGTGATATTAAAACATTTAACATCCAGTTTGATGGACATGGACCGGTCAAAGCAGACTCAAACCCTGGTGCCAGAGAAGGATTCTAGAGGTCCCCCGCCATGCCACACATTATCCCTTCAGTTGCTGGATTGTGGGAAAGTCTGGAAAGTCCCAGGGGAGGGACCAAGACAGTAGGGGAGCATGGGTGAGTCAGGACAGCAGCTATCCATTGACTGGCAGGGGATGTTTTAATAACTGGTAAGCCTGTACTGGAGTGTGGGCCAATTCAATATTCAGCCCCAGCTTTACCCTCAGCCCACACAGAACATGCCCATGACCAGAGGCTTACAGAGCCTAAAAGGACTCTTGACATTTCAGAACCTCTTGAACTAATTCTTTATTCTTTCAATCACCACCCTTCCCTCACCACCTTCCAACCTTTGTTAAGCCTCCTGGGCCCCAGCGGAGCCCTCTGTGGAGATAGTGGGTCACATTTCACTTACAGCTGCATGACCAGGTAGTAGTGAGTTGTGCTTTCATATATATCTTCCAGGGTCACAATGTTTTCATGCTTGATCCTGGGAAAAAAGTGAGTGTCATGGTGAAAATTCTGTGATTCAGGTTGTTCAAACAAAGAATGCAGACTTTCATTTCTGTTAGGTATTTTTGATGACAATGTATAGGAAGATTGAATCCTTGTGAAGCCTCTGTAAGTAGGCTGTCATAAAGAAACCCCAGACCAAAGTTTCCCAGGGTGAGGTTTAATCCGTATGTGTTGAAAAAGTGATTGATCATCCTGCCTTCAGGGAACACATATCTCATTGTTGCTCCAGGAATTTCTTCAAACTTTACCAAGAGAGTTAAAAGAACTGAGGAAGGCTGAGAGACCAGCCAACACAAGGTTATTATACAAAACGGGGTATCTAGATCTCCTTCAGAAACATTGTATGAAGAGCGTACTACAACAAGAGGGATTTAGGCCAGAGGTAATGAGAATCAAGGTAGATGCTCATTTTTGGTGTCAGTTCTGTGGGATTCCTTAGATCAACGATTCTCAACAAGGGACATTTGGAAATGTCTGGAGACATTTTTGACTGTCACAATTGGGGTGTGTGTGCTACTGGCATCTAGTAGATAGAGGCCAGGGATGCTGCCTAACATCATACAATGGACAGGGTAGCCCCACAACAAAGAAATAGCTGGTACAAAATGTCAATGGTGGGGAAGTGGATGTGCTGGGGGAGTGGATGCGGCTCAAGCAGTTGGGCGCCCACCTCCCACACAGGAGGTCCTGAGTTTGGTTCCTAAAGAAGATGAGAGGACACAATGAGCAGAGACAATGAACAGACAACTAGCAGACAGACAAGGGAGCCATCTCGGGGGTAGGGGTGGGGGAAATTTCAATGGTGGCATGGATGAGAAATCCTACTCTAGAATAACTGTGTCTTGGATTACTAAGAGGCTGAAGCAGCAGAAGTCACATTAGCTGAGGGTCTTGGCTTTCCAAGCAATAATCCTGTGAATACTTGTACATGAGAAAGTATCTAGGAAGTTTTAGTCATGGCTGAGCTGCATAGGGGTTAAGAACTTAGACTCTGAGCCAGGTGAGCCTGGGTTCAGATCCAGTTCAGACACATCCTAATTGGGTAACTTTGGCTGGTTTTCTTAAATCTTCTAAGCTTCAGTTTCCTTGTCTGTGAAGTACACCTATCTCATGGGGTTATATTAGGATTAAAAGAGATAATGCGTGGGAAGCGGCTGTGGCTCAATCAGTAGGGCTCCCGTTTACCATATGGGAGGCCCCGGGTTCGGTTCCTGGGGCCTCCTGGTGAAGGCAAGCCCGCCTACATGGCGTGGTTAGCTGACCCAGCGAGCACAAGCAGCAAGGGGGGGATAAATGAATAAATAAATAAAATCTTTAAAAAAAAAAAAAAAAAAAAAAAGAGATAATGCATGTAGAACGCTTAATAGAGTGCCTGGGGAGTAGTAAACACATAATCAATAGCTGCTATTATCATCTTTAAGGGATTTCTAAAATTTTAGACCTATTACAGTAGTTACCTGATGGCTGCAACTAAACTTACAAACTTATAATGCTGACATCAGTTTATTGATTGATTCACTCACCAAACAAATATTTATTGAACATTTATTGTGTTAGGAACTGACAATATAATGATAAGAAAGACCACCATAGTCCCTGCTCTCAGTGAGCTTACAGTCTCTCTTTGCCCTAATCACCCTGGAGCCCAGACTTACATCTTCAATATGCTACCAGCCATCTCCATGTAGAGATGGATGGATGCCTTGCTCTGATATGTTCAAATGAATTTCCCACTTTTTCCTCCAAGTCTATACCTCCTGCTTTGTTCTCTACCTCAAGTAATATTATCATCTACTTCATCACTCAATATTGGGGTTATTTTCAATGCTTTTCTCTTCTATTCTCTTACCAGCCAGTCCCAAACCAATCACTACTCTCTCTGAAACATCTCTTGAATCCAGTCTTCTTGCTACCACATGATTCTGCCACAACCCTTGCTTGCATTCTCATTGCTTTCCTAGATTATTGTGAAAGGCTTGTAGTTGGTCTCTCATCCTCCAGGCTGCCATCCTCCAATCCATCCTCCACCATGCTACAGAAGTATGGCTCTAAAGTACAAATCTGATCAAATTACTCTTTAGTTAAAAATACCTTGATGACTTCTCTTGCCCAGAGAATAAAGTCCACATTCTTTGTCATGGCATCCAACACCCTTTATAATCAGGTCCCACTTCACCATGTGAGTTTCATCTCCTGTCCCTTGATGTGACTCACTCTAAGTTCAGAGGCTTCCAGTACTAACTCTTCCCCAATGTCTTCTGTACTTCCATGATTCTGCACTAACATTTATGCTATTCTTGGCCTGAACTTCCTCTTCCTCTTCTCTTTTTACACTGTCTCTCCTACCAACCCAAAATTCTACACATTCATCAAGGTCACTCTTCTTTGAAAAACCATCATCATAAAAACATACACATAGGCAAAATGAATCCATATCTCCTCCAAACTCTGCCTTCTGCTAGTGTGACTCATATCCGATGGGATTCGAGTTTATTATGGGCACCTCTGTCTCTGACTGGAAAATGTAAGTTTCTGAGGGAGTCTCATCCTTGTGGTCCTGATGCCAAACACACTTTTGCCTCACCACAGGGGTTCCAGAAGGGTTTGCTGTATGAGTACCGCTGTAAACATTTGCTGCGTCATGATGGTTGGGGTACTGAAACTACATTTGCTTTGGTTCAAATTGAGGCTAATTTCCAAATCTTATGCTGCTCCCTTAATTATTGGTTCTTACTGGTGTTGGCCCTAAATTGATTTTTGCTCCTTTGAGCTAATTACGCTCAGGTCTACATGTACAAACCTGCTTTGCCACTAGTCACTTGTCAATTTGCTGCTAAAAAAATAAAATCAGCCAAGACAGATGTCTGACTAAACCTAGCTGATTGGCCAAACTGACCCATCCCATATACTCAGTCAAAGGGAGCAATGTCTTTGGGTGTGGAGATACAGCCCCAGTCTTTCTAGAAGGTAGTTTGTGAAGGAAATGGGATCCCGCAGTAGTATCTGATCAACCTCAAGACCCACTCACTTTTTCAACACAGCGATCTCATTCTCCAGGCTGCTGTCCCGGAAGGCAGGCGATTTCTTGATGCACTTCAGGGCAAAGAGCTTCCCAGTTACCCTTTGCTTCACCAGGAAAACTTCTGAAAAAGCTCCTCTGAGAAGAAGATACCAAGAGAAGAACTTTAGTAGTGGCTGGCTAGAGAGCTTTGCTGGAGGAAGAACAAAAGGATAGGTGAAGAAATGTGTGGCTGATAGTTTCCACTGCCATTGTGGCACCTGATTAGCCATTTTTACAGCAGGGCCCATCTGACATGCCATTGGGTTCTTTCTTTCTATATCAAGTGGAAAGGAAAAGATCCTACCACAGCCTCAGGGACTGGGTAGGGGTGCTATTTCTTGGTTCTTTAATTTGGGAATGTCTTTCAGAGGCTTTGCCTTGGCTTTGGAGAGATTTCTTCTTTGGGCAAACCTATTAAAGAGAATTCAGTGCAGAATCATTTCACTTCACTCCCATTATGATGCAGCATGGGCATGCGGGGGTAGCAGCTGGAGGTAGCACTGGGGGACAAGGCTCAGACATGGTGCGAGAGAAAAGACTCTTGTGCCAGGTTTAAATGGGGATAATCACCCTGAACCAAGTATCAGAGGGCAAAGGTGCCAAGGTTTCTCTCTTTCAGTGGGATTTGCAAGGAGTAAAACCAGACCTCAACAGCTTGAGACACAGTATCCCTGTGGTAGGCTTTCTGAAGACACAGAGGATGGAACTCAAAGGAAACATAGGTTAGAATTCCAAATTACAGACTTTTGTGTCTGAAGGCATTCTCTGGGAACCAAGTCATCAGAATAGCACTTGGCAAGCAGTGGGTGCCGGAGCATCGTTACCCATGTTAGAATCTCAGCTTTTGGGGGGACAAGTCACTTAACCTCTAAATACCCAGTTTCTTCATTTGAAAAATGGGAATATTGACAATATCTAATTTATAGACTTGTTTAGAAAATTAAGGGAGTTAATATTTGTAAAGTGCTTAAAAGAATTGCTGATTTCTATTAAATAATGTGTTAGAATCTACTACTACTACTACTACTATTATTATTATTAATGAATACCATTGGAGGGAAAGACACCTAATAGTACAAGAGGAAACAGAGTCTAAGTGAGGACACAGCTGAGCCATGTTCTCTGCCATTCTCCTGGGTATTCTAGAATGAAGGCTGGATAGCAGTAAAGTTTTTATACAGACTCTAAAAATCTGCATTAGAAAATATTTGGTGTTTCCTGTGACTGAGTTTCCTGTTTCCTCCAGCTGCACTTGGAACTGAGTTAATCAGAGCCTTCAGAACTTGCTCTATTCATCTATTCATTCACTTAGCCCTTCAACCAAGATTTACTGAGCATGTTCTGAGTCCTAGACACTGGAGATAAAAAGGCAAGTAAATGTTTCAGCTCTTAAGAAGTCCATAGTCTAGGGAAGAACACAGACAGGTAAGCAATTAAAATGATTTGAAAAATGCTATTAAGCATTCAGTGAATGCTTGCTGAACTGACAGAACCTCTGTTTTAGGCACCGTAATCAGTATTGGTCTAGCTTAGAATTGAGTGCCAGAGACAGACGCATACAGATAAATGTAGGGTATCTGGAGATCACAGAAAATGAACAGTTAAGACAGAGACTCTGCTATGGCTGGCAGGGTGTGCAATGCACAACTCCAGCAGGGAATTAATTTGTAATTTATTATAAATTAATAACAAATTAATAATTCATTATTAATAAAGTATTAATGATTATTTTCACACAATAATTATGGCAATTTTTCTGGCAGATAGAGGTCTAGAGAGAGGGCCACTTTTCCTAATTTGTACTATGTGATCACTTGGGCTAGCTGAGGAGCACATAATATATGGTGCCCTGGCTTCAGAACCTTGAGCTCAGCCTTGCAGAGTTAGCCCAGTGAACAAAGAGTTGGAAATGATGTTTCAGGTGGGGCAGAGGCATGAGACAAAGCTGGGAGATGTGGAAGAGCATGGAGGTGTGAGGCAGCTTGGAGGAGTGGGCCAACCATGGAGGAGTGGGGCAGCATGGAGTGGGAAGTATCAGGCAGGGAATAAAGAGAGATGAATGTGGATAGGTCCCAGGTCCTATGCCTGCTTGCTTATGGAAAAAGCTTAATAAATGCTCATTGAATGGATGGATGGATGGATGAATAGAAGGGAAGTTTGGACTGGAATTAGTTGTGTGTCCTACTCTTCTCTAGACCCACTTTCCTTATGTGTAAAATGAGGATGTTGTACTATGTGGTATTAAAGATTCCTTCCAGCTGTGACAAGCTGGGATCCACCTTCAGGGTTCTTCCTCTTACCTACAACTCTGGAGACACATATAGATGGTTCCCTGATCTCAATGCTGATACGCACTCTGGTTCCACTTGTGGAATGCTTACACACAACCTCCTAGATTGTGCAATGTTGTGGCAATTTGAAATGGTGTTATTTTTCCTCTGCTTCAGGCTACTCTACTCACACTGTGTGTGGGAGAGTCATGGGGGTAGGAGAAGGGAACTGCCAGGGTGGGGAGCAGGGGCTGGTTTTCAGGCACCAGAGTTGTATGGGTCAGAAGCCAAGAAGACATGCAGAGCCTTCGGAGCCAGGAGTGCTTGCTGCAATAGAACTTGGTTTGCATTTCCTGCTCTAAATAGCTTTCCTTTCTTGCTGAGAGTTTGGCAAGGGGGAACCAAGGAGAAACCTCTCTTCCAGGACAGTGAAAGAAGGAGGCCTGGGACTTTGATAACATAGCCACTGCTCAGGACTAGCTTTTCTCAGTTAAGACTACAGCTGCTGCAGAGCCCTGGGAGGGTGGGAGGTGTCTGGGCAGGTTTCTTAAAAGGTCAGTGTCCCTGATGGTTGTTCTAGAGGAACAGAGGACCTGAGAGAGAGGCTTTTGTCATGGGATTCTGGTGTATCCGTATCTGGGGTGTCTGCTTTCCCCACCACCTGCTGCCCTCTCTGCCTAACCTTACTTGGTAACTTTTTGGGGGTCTGTAGCCAGGGGCTTCGTGTCTCCCTTCTGCGAACCACAGAGGTGCCTTCTTTTTAGTCTTTGCTCAGCCCCAACTGCTAGAGCAGCTGTGACTTGCTGCTTGTGTTGTCTTCCCATTCCCTCCAAATGAGGGTTGGGCTGGCCACACTGCATCACCCGAAAAGCACTTAAAACACAGATTCCTGGTCATTACGTCCTAACTCCAAAAATTCCTGGTTAGCAAGTTTGAGACCAGGAATCTCTATTTTTTTTTTTAATTGAGTAGGCAAAGATGATATGAGGGAAATGTTCGTTTTCTTGGGCATGACAATATAAGAAAATGCCTTGACTCTCAGCAGATGCAGACAGAAGGATCCAGAGGTGATGTGTCATGGTGTTTGCAACTTGCTTTCAAATGGCTCAGAGAAAAATATGTATATCTGTGCATGTGTGTCTGTGTGTGAAATATTAACAACTGGTGACTTTAGGTAGTGGGTAGATGGATGGTCTTTGTTCTGTGTGGCCTTTTCTTCATGCTATGGCATTATCATAATTTAAAGTTAGAGGGATAAGCTCCCCAGGAGAGTCAGGTGTTCCTCCAGGTGGCAGCCACTGTGGCCCACTTCACTGCCTCCATGAGGGCAGGGTGTGTCCACTTTGTTCCCAGTCGTACAACACAAGTCTGAGCAGATAAGAAGCAAGCTCCCACAAACCTGGGCTTCCTTCTCCCTCCTTTTCTTGATTTTGGGTTTGCTAAGCAATTCATCCCTGATTCACTCCTGAACCTTGCCCTTCTCCTGTCCCAAACTCCTCTCTAGCCACCCTCATCTTGGCAGAGGTCCCTTGATGGAGATGACCAGCAGCACAGCGAGCTCCTCCTGAGTGTGCTGAGCCCTCCACTTGCCTGTGGACGAGGGCCCCGAGGTCTCTTCTCAGAGGGCCCACGCGGGCTCCTCCCAGTCTGAAGTGAGAGTGTGGGCAGCCGTCGTTGCCTAAGGTCATTCATTGTCTCCTGGACAGGGCAGAGTGGAGCTAAACTTAGCCGGAACTGGCTAACGAGAAAGCTGGCCTGAATGCCCAGCTCCTACCACCCCGGCCCAATTAACCAGGACAAATTAGCTGACCAGCTGGGGTTCTGAGGAGGCGGGGCCGCTGGCCTGGAGCTGCTGCCAGTCTGTGTCAGAGACTGCGCTTCCCCAGAGAAGAGGTGGGAAGAAGAGGGGCGTCAACTCCAGACCAGCTGTCTCTGGCCTCCAAGCCGTGTGATCATTGTCAAGGGGCAGGCACAGGCCCCGGAAGCCTGGGGGTGTAGTTTGGACTACAGCGTGACCTTATTTTTCCAACACAGCCAAAGCACGTAAATATGAACAAGGGATGGTGGTGGTGGGGCGCTGATCCAGGTGTGGTGTAATTCATCAGCTCTCCGGGTCCCAGGAGTCCCTTCTCTTCCTTTCATAGCTGACGATGGGGTTGGCCTGTTCACTGCTAGGGTCCCTGAGTCTGTGGAAGTGCTCTAGAACTTCTCCCTCTGAAGACCAGGGCAAGAGCTCACAGGTTGGCACAGATCAGAGCAGTCATTGAGGGTGGGTCAGAAGAAACTGGGCAAAGGGGCTGATACTCCCTGGTGGGCTCCAGTGCCTTAAATCATCCCCTGCATTACTGCTAGGTACCCTCCTCCCCGCCCACCCCCAAGGCCGTAAAAAGCGACTGAGATTACGGAAGCCTCAGCCCCGTTTTCCTGAACTACTCCTTTTCCGACTCCACACAGCAGGTGGCCCAGGTCTCCCCCAGGACTTACGATCCCAGCACTTCCATGAAGATGAAGGTTTTCCGGATGTTGGTGGTCTGTTTCTTCCAGGAACTGGAGTCATCTTCTTCCTTTCGACCCATTGCCGCCAGAGTTGAAACTTCTGGGGATGCTTTGTTTGAAGAAGGAAGGAAGAACGGAAGGGAAGGTGGGAGGAAGGAAAGGGGGGAAGAAAGGGTTTGATAAGCTAATTTCTCAATTAAGATCAGAACAAGTTGTGAGAAGAATCTAAAAACACCCACATCCTTTATGTAAGGGCCAGAAGGAAGGATTAGGAGCAATACCTGATAATTTGCAAAACTAAGACTATCCGCCTTACTTGCTTTCATTAATTACTACAACGTTTTTGAGTGGCTACTACATGCCCATTGCACTAGTGCTATGAATGCAAAATCAGTAAGGCCCAGTCTTGCCCTCAAGGAGCCAGAGCCTAGTAATGGAAACTCTACTTTGTAACATGCATATTTGTTAAGGGAGAGAATATATACATGTACAGCTTGCCGTGGACATACCCAGCTTTGAGGGGATCTGAGCTGAGCTGAGACATTTCCTGTGTTATCCAGATAATTGTCAAGGTATCTATTCAGACTAGAGAGTCAGCCTGACTTCCTTTCTGATACAGAACTCTGCCACCTCTCCCAGTCATTCTTACTTCTGCCTCTCTCCTACTTGTAATGGATTAAATGAATGAATAAAAGAATGAGCGTTGTATTTCCTCTGTAACTTCTACAACATTTAGCACAGTGCTGGGCAAATATTAGTTATTCATTAAAAAGTGAATTGTATTGTATCCTAACCTAGTATCAGAGTTCTGAAGTTACCATATTTATTCATCATCAAATGTTTATTTAGCACCTACTATGTACTGGATCTATTCTGATGGACAAAATGGATGAAGGCTTCTGCCTTCATGGAGCTTGCAATCTAGGGGAGGAGACAGACAATGAGCAAATAAACTAACATGCATATAGTTAAAAATTGTGGGGGAAACCATGAAAGAATAAAACCTGGCTTTGTAACAGAGAAAAACAAGAAAGGTCTTCCTCAGATAAAGTGGTCAGGAAAGGCCTCTGTGAGGAGGTAATATTTAAGCCGAGACCGGAAGTTTGTGAAGGAGGCAGCCAAGCAAAGAGTATGTGGAGGAGGAATAAAATACAAAAGCCCCAAGGGAGGAAAGAGCTCAGTGTGCTCCAGACGCTGGTGGGACTGTGTGGCTGGAGCAGAGTGAACTAGCAGGGAGGGGGGCATGGACCAGTGGGAGGGAGAGGTAGGCAGGGGCCAGGGCATGTGAGGCCTCATAGACCCCATTAAAGATACTAGATTTTATTCAAAGTGAAGAAACACTGCTTTTTAGCAGCAGGGTTAAATTACACCATTAATTCTCTTGGAGAATGGAGTGGAGAAGGGTAGGAGCTGCTACGTGGGAAATAGGAAGGAGGCTATTTCAGAAGCCCAGGAGAGATGATGGTGGCTTGAACCATGTGGTATTGAAGGAGAGAAGTGGACTGGCCCAAATGGATTCTGGGGGTCCAATCTATTAAACGATGTGCTGTATGGTGGGGTGGGAGGAGTCCAAGATGACCCTCATGTTGCTGGTAGGAGCTTCTAGGGGGTGACGTTGCCTTTCCTGAGATTGTGACTATTAGAGAGAGGCATGCTCTTGGGGTGGGGTGGGGTAGATGGAGGGAATCTCTGCTCCTTTGGGTACTCTGACCTAGTTACCCTCTATTCCAGGTGGAGAGCAGGAGTATTAAGGGTCAGGGAATGGTGGTTTGGATACCATTTCTGCCAATGCCCTCTTCCCAATATTCTTTGGCCCTGATAGAGAGGTAGGAAACTATATCTCGGGGCTGCCTCTCTTAGGCAATATTTCTCCTCCCCTACTTAAAAAAATGCCCATAGCACCCAGAGGGTCTTCTAATAGCTTTAAAACAAAGAGAAAGTTTGTGCCTCCACAATTTAGCATTAGGTAAAGAGCAAAGGTTTGAGGTCAACCTAAGATCAAATCCTGCCTCTGCTGGTTACTAGTTAAATGGCCTCAGGCAAATAACTAGCCTATTTGAATCTATTTCCTCCTCTGTAAAGAGGGAACAAAACATGATTATGGTGAATGTTAAATTCAGTCGTGTGCATAGAGACCTGGCACATTGCCTCAAACATAAGATATATTATTATAGACATAATATTTTAGGGATATCACATTGATGTATTTTCACCTTGGTAGACCCCAGTTCCAACTCTTTCATGGCTCCCATATCACTGGCCACATCTAGAGGATTCATGTTATAAAATAGATTCCATAGTATAGAGGGAAACCATTAAGATTCAACCGTGAGGCTTGGAGACCCAGGAATAAGGAGAATGTAACAGGGCAAAGTCCTTGTCACACAAATGTTCAGAATTCCTTAGCATCTGACTCAACCAAATGTAAGTGTGGTGGATCATGCTTGTGTTTTCAGGCCCAATTGTTGATTTGCTCCTTCTGACAGGGTGGCGGCCTAGAGAGACTATAGCAGTTTGGGGCCCACTCGCTGGCCAGAGGAGACTTGCCAACAATGGTGAGATGGACCCTTGATTTTGAGGGCATCGTCTTCAAGGCAGAGACAAACGGACCCTGACTGGAAGAGACTGTTTCGGGGAAAATATTAAGAAGGGGGGTATCTTTAGCCAGGTGCCAGGCTGCAGATTCTGAGCCCTGAATCTAGCAGCGTCTACATATCAGTATGCTTGGCATCTGGTCCTAGACCAAATGCTTCTTACTGTGAAGACACATTGCAGCTGGACATCTTGAAGAAGGGAGGGGATGAGTGTAAATATGTGGATGTTTGAAGGAACGAAATCAACATCCCTCCTCTTCCTGTTCTCCCCCTCCAGAGAACAACGAGGCTGCAGATGCTGCTTTTCCATGTGAGGAGCCAATCAAAACCTTCTTCCTAGCTCAGGGACCATCAGCCGGGTGTTGGTCACTCCCCCTCCTGGAGCCCTGTGGAAGGACTGCCTGCTCTCCAGGAGGCATCCCCACCTCATTAGCAGATCTGTACTCACTGTTCCTTCTTTCCCTGTTTCTCTTAAATAGCTTAAAAACATAGCATTCTTAGCTAGGCTATAAGAGAAAACATCTTTCCCGCCCACCCCTCCTCCCATACACTCAATTCTAGCAATTTAGTTCTATTGTCAATGTAATGTGGAAAACCCAGGGGCCCAGATCTGCAACTGCCATACTGGTTCTTCAATTCCCACTCCTCCTTGGCCTCGAAGAAATCTCCTCAAGGCCTCCTGTGTCCTGAGTTGCAGGGGTCTAACGATGAGTTTTGGAGAGTGTAGAGGAGGCCCTATATTCAGTTGCTGCACCTTGCCTCTCTTAGGTAAAATCCTCCCCCTCCTCTCTTGATTTATGCAATCTAGTCCCCTTCAGAGGAAAGAAGACAGTTTCTGAGAAGCTTAAAGCTCCAATATTGCTCTCCAAAGTACTCCCCACCTCTCACTCAATTTCCAGCAACAACTTCCATTGTGTTTCAAAGCTGGGAAACAGCCACTGCAGACTTCTGTGAGACTTAGTGGTGATTTCACACTTATAGCTCAGGAGAAGCCATGGATATTGCCATTTGTGGCTGGTTAAGGATGGTCCAGGACCTTCATGTCCCATCAGGGAAAGACCCTCAAGAACATTCTGCAAAAATGGCTCCTGGGAAGGAAATGGCTTTATTCAAGGAACGATCTTTGAGTTGTGGAGGTAACACTCCATCATTCAACAGGCATTTATTGATCACTTCCTGTGTACTCACTGGACTAACTACAGACATTTCTTTGATATGATCCTGGCCTTGAAAATGCTTATAATCAAGTTGGAAATATCAAACATAGGCAGGTAAATAAACAACTAACAGTTGATGAAAGCTGGCAAATGAATGGGCCAATTGGGCCAGGGCCAAAATGGTTCTGAGGTCTATTGCAATCATCTGCTCACATGTGGATTTTTGGCACCAGACTGTAAACTCTTAAAGGGTGGGGACCATGTGTTAGTCATCTTTGAATCCCTAGTGCCTGGTACAGTGCCTGACATAAGGGTCCAGCCCACGTTGGTTAGATGAGTGAAGGAGGAAGAGAGCCCAGTGGGGTAGGATGATTAGGAAAGGCTTTGTGGAAGAATGGGATTTAAGATGAGTTTTGGAGAGTGCATTCTTTATATTGCTCTAGAGGGAAGTCTGCCACGAGAAGACCTGAGCTGGGAAGGTAAAAGCTGTAGGGCTTCCCTCTCTAACGTTCTCTCTGTGAGCCTCTGCCCATTGTGTAGAAGAGGAGGAGCAGAATGGCCACAGAATCTTCTTTGCTTCTTTATCATCATCATCATTTTTGGGGCAGATGATGCAGGGTCTGGAGCCAATTTTTGGTCAGCAGAACTTCCCTGGAACACTGGAAGAGGCCTTCCCTGACCATTCTATCTGGAGTCCCCCCCACCACCCAAGGTTAATCTCTATCATGTGAGCCTGTTCCTTTCTTCTGTCATATGTACAACAATCTAAATGGATTTATTGGCAGTTAATAAACCTCCTGGAAAGTGTAGCTTCGTGTGGGCCAAGCCCTTGTCTAGCTCATTGCCTCCTCTGGGCCTAGCACAGTGCCTGACTCCTACTCAGTGCTCAAGTGGATTTGTTGAGTGGCCTTCCTGGCCTCTTGGAGAAGGGTTTTGCAGCTGGGGAGGAGACTGCAGAGGGGAAAGCTCTTCCAAAAGAGCAGGCTGTCCCACCTTGGGGTGGATGCAGTGCAGGCCTTTCCCTTCTTCTGAGGACAGGCTGTATGATCCCGGTTGGCAATGAGCCTGGCTAGTGATGAGGTGCTGTGAGAGACGCTTGGGCTGAGAGCCCAGGATGTAGACACCCTTCACATGCTCCTTCCACAGAGCTTCCTTCCACTGTCCTTCTCTACTTACCACGCACGATTTGGTCACAGGAGCAGCACTAGCCCCAGAAAGAACTGTTAGGTGGATAAGGTTTGTCTGCGGTGGCCTTCTCATTGCCATCACCATACCCTGAAGGTACCAGTTCACCTCATGACCCCACACTGTCCTGGAAGCCCTTTCTGGACCCTCACTCCTGCGACCCTGCTCTGCATGACCCCCCCATCAAAAGTCTACGATTTTGAGTTACAGTCACCCAGGGCCCTTGTCTGAGTGTTTACTTAATGAATTAGCTGGGTTAATAATAGCTTAAGAGTATTACCTTTCCTAGTAAGATGTCCCAGAGTCCTTTAATCCAAAGGAGTTCACTTTGATTCAATATTCAATCTGATGAATGTTTACAAAACCTGCAAAAGTGTTCCTAAACTGGAGATGGACAAACCAGGGGAGAAGGAGACAAGGAAGGAGAGAATATGTTAGGTAGCACATCTGCAGCCTACAACCCACAGAGAGCAGCCGACTCGGAACTCTACCTATGGGAAGAGCCACCTGCCTGCACCCATACTCTCATTTGGTACTGCTGAGCAAGGGCATGAATCCTCTGGGGCAAGATAAGCAGGCCTCAGAGCCTTCCCCAGGGTCCCTGCCTGACTCTTTTACTGATCTTTTACTGAAGAGTCCACCTGCCCTAAGAATTCTTTATATTCCCTGCTACCAGGGTTTTCCAGTCTTTGGCAGCATGACTGGGAAAGGCCTGTGGCCCTGGGAGAGAAGTTATCAGCTGGATCATCTTAAATTAAAATGTGCTCTCTGCCTCTATACTAGGGCATAGAGAATCATGGAAATACATACATCATTTGGTTAAAAAAGGGATGAAGTAAAATTTGTAGCTGAGAAATCTTGTCCAGATCCTATAGTGTAATATAGAAGGTCGCATCCCATTTCCTGGACTCTGGCCCATATTGAACTTTCCAGTATCCTCTGGGTCAAGAGACAGACTAGAAAGAAGCCAAGTTCCTCACTCCAGTCTTGGCTTGGCAGTGAGGAGCTATGCAGCCCCGGGCAGATCACTATACTTCTCTGGGCTTCCATCTTTCTTAAGGAAGAAAGAAGATTGGACTTGATTAAGTTTCTCCAAAGTTTGTTTTTCAGAATATTAGTCCTGGAAGATTCTACATGAGAAACCTGGAATTGCTGCCCATTGGGGGGCCCTTCTTGGAGATTCCTGATCTACATTAGCTTATGAAAGGCACTGAGCACTATTAAAAATACCTGTTTAATGTTGTTTAACCTGGCACTTCCCAAGTCTGCTAGACTGTGAAACCCTTTCCCCTGGTAACATGCATTAACACACAGGGGATCTAGGGTTCCTCAGAACATACATGGGAAATCAGCACTATGCCATCTCTGTGGCTTTATGATTCTCCATGGGCTCGAGCAGTATTTCACGTTTCCAGCACAGTCCTGCCTTCCTCACAGGCACGTAGCTGGGACCATGTGTGCTGTCAGAACTCATTTCCATTTCATGTGCTGCAACCCAAGTGGTCTGGCAGTTTGCAAGAGCCCAGGCCCTGGGCCCTAAAGACTCATAAGGACTTCAGGCTGCATAGAGGCTCTAAAGAACATCCATTCTCCAGCCTTCCTGCAAACCTCCATCTAAAAGGCCAACTCTGCACACCAGTTTCTGCTTATAATATCACTGCAGAAGATTTTTCAATTGCCTCCTGCAGTTTATTTCAGACTTAAACCTGTATTAAAGTTTAACCCAAATCACTCCTGCTGCAGTGACAAGCCAGATTCATGTGTTTGCTTAAGGTTTATTGTATGCCTTTCATAGAGGAAATGAAGTGAATTCTTTAGGGTTTAATTTGGTGGGTGAGAGGTCAACCCATAGGCGTCACTGGAGAGGGCAGGGTGTGGTTCTAGGACCAGCTGTGCTACTTCTTCTTAATGGGAGCCTAACCACATTGCACCTCAGTTTCCTCATCTGCTGAATGGGAATAATGATCCTTGATCTATTTCTCAACATTCTGTGGAGATCCTACACATCAGTGGGCATGAAAGCATTTTGAAAGGTAACGTGCTAAAGCAGTGGGCTCACATGGTAGGCCCAAGGACCAAACCCTGTGCACTGGGGAAAGAGACAGAGAAGGAAATGATTTCACTAGGGGTGAGTGTGAGACAGGAGAGGGGAATCTCCTGTTCCCTCAGCTGGTCTCAGCTCCCGTGTGCATCTCACGGTGTGAGCATCTCATCTCACTGTGATTCTAGTGTTTAAAGATATATTCTTCTATGTACAATATGGCTTTGGAATGTGAGCCAGCTACTTCATCTGGTACTCAACCAAGAAAACAGAGATCTGTTGCAACACTGGAGGAGACACGACTGTGCTGGATTTCTCCATGGGCAATATGCTGTTCTCCTTTGGGGAACCTTCTTAAGGAGTTTTCAAGGGTAATATTGACTGTGTCACATGCTGTCTTTAAAATCTAACTCCCAGTCCAAGCCATGCCTCCTTTGTACAGGCGTGGGGCTCACTACTAAATGGCCCAGCCAGGTACTCCACTGTGGCTTGGGAAGGTGAAAGAATAGACCTTCATGGGGAGTGGGTGGGTGGGGAGGTGAGCGGGTAGTAGAGCTCAGGACAGTGGCAAGATGCTCTATGTCACCAGCCCTCCTTCCATGAACACGGGTTTGACCATCATTGACAGCCTGTGCAGCCCCCTGGTCCCCCTGGGCTTGTTTTTAAGCTGGCAGTGTCTTCAGCCCCAGCCCCCTCGCCATTGACAGAGGTGGCGTGTCTGCAGTTGTAGCGCCAGGCATGCAGCCTGTTTGCAGACTCACCCCCTCCCCCTCTCATTCATGCTGCAGCTCATTCACTCCGCCTGGCTCTGGCAGGCTGCGACGGCGCAGCCGTCACTAGCACTCCGTGTGGCAATTTATTTCTGGCTGTGTGTGTGTGTGTGTATGGGGAAGAGGGAGCGAGGGAGATGCTGTCTTCTTAGAGGGGGATTCTTTTCTGTTACATCCCAAATTGCTCCCTGGCCTCATGGCATACTTTGCAGTGGACAGAGGACCTAAGCAGGCAGGGTGCTAGGCAATTTGCATCTTATTTAATCCCACACTGCCACCTTTCCAAGTAGGTATCATCAACTCCATTTTATAGATGAGGAACTTAGGGGTGGAGATCTTAGTTAAAATGCCCCAAATCAAACAGATGGTAAATGACAGAGTTGGCCTAGGAGCCTCAGTCCATCAGATTCCAACACCATTCTCCTTGTCCCACATTTCCTCTCTCCTCTTTTCTGGAGGTGGTGGCCAGGATTTCCCTTACATCTACCGTCATTCTTACTATGATTTCATGCAATCCCAACACCTGACGGATTCCCCCTGGAACATGGGGCTTGGATGAGATGATCTGGGAAGGGCTGAATTTCTGGAGCACAGAGATTTCTCAGAATTGAGGCTGGGGGCACCATGTCTGTTGACTGTGCTTTTCCAAGCTCTGGCTCAAAACTTTTCTCACTCCCAGCCTCAGTCTTCTCTCCCAACATTTTGCCCCATATTTCTGAAGAGTGCTCTTCACACACACCATAGCATTTTCATGGCAAGGTCACTGAATTTGTGTCAGATGTGTGTTCAAATGTTGTCTCTACCAGTATCTAGGTTTGCAACCCGAGGCAAGACTGGGGCCTCTTTGAACCTCAGTTTTCTCATCTGTAATACGGGGGAAATAATACCTTCCCCACCACTCTTTTGAGCTTTTCCTGGAGGTGACCAATTAAAAGCACATCAGAAACTGTAAAGTGCAGCTCCCATATCAGGTATTACTAAGCACTTTGTGTTAAGGTCTATTTTAGACCTAGAAACTATCCACAGAGTCTCATTTTTTTGATCCTGGGTCCGTGGGAATGGCAGGGATCCGGCTCTGTCTCTGGCCTCTGATCTGGGAAAGCTCATCTCCGGAAGAAAGTAGGAACTGGCGTGACTCTCTTGACCCTTCTCAGAGACTTACGTCGCCGTTGAATGATCTGGCTCCAGAGTCAGAGGCTGGCCAGCCATGTACAGCAGCCAGACCACTGCTGATCCTGTCAGCAGCCTCTGGGAGCCTCAGGGTTAATGTTTGTGCGTCAAAGCAAAGTTACGTGGAGAGAAGGGGCCACAGTGTGGATGGGGGTGGTGTTGGTGGTGATGAATCCAGATCTCCTTTTAACATCTCTCCTTGAAAGCTACGCTAGGGAAGTTTAAAGACAGAAGGGAGATGTGCGCCTCCGAGAGAGGCGAAGGAGTGGTCTTGGGACTGACAGCAGCACCGTGGCTGAGTTCTGCATATCAACCCAGGCAGGGACATAGAGCCCGGAGCCTGGCCATGGACTCTACCATGAGAGATTGAGGCTAATCATCTTCCCTGGATTTGCAAGAGCCACAGACTATTTACAAACCTCCTTTAACCCCCGCTTGCTTTCATAATCTGCATAACAGCTCAGAGAGGTAGGCAGAACAGGCTTACTCCTTTTGACAGATGGGGTCAGAGAGGTTAAGAGAGGAAGGTTGAACAGGAAGGATGCAAGAGAGCTGGAGGTCCTGACACCCTGTGGATGGATGGATGGATAGATGGATAGATGGACAGATAGATGGGGCTCCTCCCAGGCACAGAGCCCCATAGGATTGCCTTTAGGATGCAGCCTACAGGAATTGCTGTAAGGGCATATAACAGATATTTTGCTCCCCTTTTCCTGCCCAGAAGTGCATAATGTTCCCACTCAGGCTAGCCTTAGAGCGATGACCAGATAGACCCCAGGAAGGTCTCATCTGGACTCCCATTCAGACTTATTTTCCAAGGCAGCTACAACTTACCCTTGATACTACGAGCCAGGAAAGATCAAACTAAGGCTGAAATAAATACCCAAGTCATTCACAAAAGTGTCCCTTCAAACTCACTTTCTAGGTACCACCTGCCTCCCACGAAGCAAGGAAACCCCCTAAAACCAAGAAAAGAATCAGGTTTATCTTACCCAGGGACTCAGACAGAATCGTGCTCTTGGCGCTCCCACTCCAGCTCCTACAGGTCTGTGAGGATTAGCTTCTCCAGTGCTTTAACAATAAGCCGAATTAAAGGGGAGGAATGCAGGGGTTTTTCTCTCCTAGGACCGTAACCAGGCAGCCTTAAAGGGGAGTAAAAGAAGCTAGGGTGGCTTGCATCTCTCCTTCCTTTCCTCCGTGCTGCATTCCCTTCCTCCAAACTGCATAAAGAAGCTTTTGTGAAGGGACCCTTTTAGGCCGGTATGTGTGTGTAGTTGTGTTTGCATTTACTTGTGTAATGGTAAAAAAAGGGGGGGGGGGGCGGGCAGGGGAGAGAGAGAATTAAAAAAATAAAAACAAAATTATGGGTTTCCATGGGTCTGAATGTGGTGAAAAAAGAAAACCAGAGAAACTTCCCATAAGTGCCTGCCTCAATTTCCCTTTTAACATGTTAAATATGTTGATGAAAGCACCTTCCTGAGCAATAATCTACCTACACTGAATGAAATGTCTAGACTGAAGACCCCTGAGTGGTCCCCCAGCTGGATGGGGAGACCACATGTCCAATGTCTCTACTACGTCTCCCCTGCTCCTAGAAGTGTGGTCTTCTGGTCACCCTCCTCTCAGTCCTAATCCATTACTCCCTAGGAGACCATTCCCCTCCTTCTGGAAACTCTCTGCTTCCAAGAGATCTCATACTCATCTCTCCATTCTGCCTCTTGAGGGCACCATCCCACTCTCCATCTTAGCTTCTTTTTAGCTACCTCTTTAATGTAGGTCCCTTAAACCTTTGTCTTCTAGTCTCTTGCTTTCTTCTTCTCTACTTTCCTTTGATGTTAACACCCATTTGCAGAATATTATCATCTTCATACTAATGTCCAAAATCAACATTCCCATCTGGGTTGTCTACCTGAACCTCAACATAACCACTTCCATCTACAAACAAACCTGAACATATTATTGCAGTCTCCTGTTTTCCTCTTGAGAGCAGGCTACCATCTTCCCAAACACTCATGTTAAAACCCAGGTATTTTCTCTGGCTGCCTTGTCTCATTTGTTGTCTTTCATATCCAATCAGCTGTTATATATTTTCAATTTTTTTTTGAATTAACTTTTTAAATTGTGCTGTTATTTTATATAATTTGATTGCCTTTTTGGATAAATGATACATTAATATAGGTCAAAATGCAGAACTATATTAAAAGGCATACAGAGTTGTCTCGTCCTACTACACTCCCCATCTGCTCCTTCCTCACTCCCCCACCCCCCAACCTGTCCCCCTGCCCTCTTTAGGTGATTTCTTAGTTCCTCATCCCTCCAGTGTTTCCTTATGTGGTTACAAGCACATAAGAAGACATATATACTTTCTCCTTTCTTGCACAGAAGACAGTAAGCAAATGCTACCTCTTTTATATTTTCACTTCTACAATCTTAATCTAGGCCCTCATTCTCTCTCACAGGTACTATTGTAATAGACTCCAAATTGGTTCCTGGATGAGATGATGCCATGGGACAGTTAAAAATGGTCTAGGTTGAAATCATGGCTCTGCCATTGACTAGATGTATGGCTTTGGGCAAGTTGCTTAACCTCTCTGAGCTTTAGTTTTCCCATCTGTAAAACGGGATAATTATTAGATTTACTTCATAACTAGTGGGGTGGAATGAGACAGAAAGCAAGTTGCTTAGAACAGTGACTGGCACATGGCAAGCACTCAATAAATGTTAGCTTTTTTATTATTTCTCCAATTCAACTTTCATTATCTTAGAATTATTTCCATCTCAAAAACATTCAATTGTGTCCCATTACCCACAGAATAAAATCCAAACACCTTAGCTCATCTCTAAAGGCATTCCAGTAACACGCAAAACTGCATCCTTCCTCTCCTCCCTGGGAGTCCCTCCTTCCACTTATCTGACACTCCAGCCTTACTTTAGGATATATTGATTTCTAACGTGCCACTTACTTCCAAAATTCCTGACATTTGCTTATGCTGATCTGTTGGTATTTGTATTAGTTTCCCAGCTGCGAAGAAAAATACCACACAATGGGTTGGCTTAGCAAGAGGAATTTATTGGCTCAGGGTTTCAGAGGCTGGAAGGCTTGCTTCTTCTGAGGGTCGCTATCTTCTGACTGGCCAGCAATCTTTGGGATTCCTTGGCTTTGCATTGCATGTGGTGGTGTTTTCTCCTTTTTCTTCTGGGTTCTGTTGACTTCCAGCTTCTGGCTGCTCCCGGTGGCTTCTTTTCTCCGTGTCCAAATTCCTCTACTTATAAGGATTCAACCGTCTTGAATGAAGGCCCACCCTTATTCAGTGTGGGTCTACCTTAACTAATAGCATCTTCAAAGGTCCTATTTACAAATAGGTTCACACCCACAGGACCAGGGCTTGGGACCGGCACATGCCTTTGGTGGCGGACATGATTCAATCCCCAACAGTATAGAATACCTTTTCCTCATTCTCTGCCTATTGAAATGCAATAGATTTTTAAAATCCACATCAAATGTCCCCTCGCCCATGAAGCTTTCCATAATTTCCCCACCCTCTCAGATCTAACCACTCCTTCCTCTGTGTGGTGGCCAAAGTTCTTTGTCTACAGTCTCCTTACTTTTTAATCTTATTCTTTGATATTTGTCTGGTCTCAGCATACTCATCTTGTATTTTGGATTATAAAGTGTTAGAGTTTGTCTTTCGACTTCTGTCTCCTTTCTTGAATTGGGAGTTATTTAAGAGCAGGGAGTTTTGCCTGTATTTCCTACCCTTTCTCCTCCTCCAGTGCCTGGCACAGAGTAGGTCCTCCTCAAATATTTATTGGACCTATAGATTCACAAACCCTCCAAGTTGGAAAGGCCTTTGAGAGTCATTATAATTAAATATGATTTGTTAGTGATTGGTACACATAGTGTTCAATAAATGCTCACTGTTATTAGTATTGCTAATAAGAAGAATAGCACATTATTGTTATGAGTCCAACATCCTGATTATTACTTAGATCCCTAGGTATAGAACCCCCGAGCAGCAGTTGTCCCCTTGTTTGAACGCTCTGGAGCTGGGGAGTTTCTCATAGCCTGAGACAGCCAAGTAATGCCCATGGGCATCACCAAACATTAGAAAGTTTATCCTTATAGGGAACAGAACACTGTCTCCCCAAAGTCCTCCCAGCACACATGTCCACACAGTCACTCCTTAGATATTTATCAAGAGCTGACTATGTGCTAGTGTTGAAATGTAAAACTAGATCCAGTCCCTATGCTCAAAGAACTTCTGTCCTCACACATTTATCAGTCAATTTTGTGCTTTGTAAGAAGCCTGAATACAAGTTTGAGTTGGGCAAGGAACTGCTTGTCATTATTGACCACCAGAATCTTCTTCCTTATCTCCAATCTACCTGTACACTGGTGGCCTTAGTAAGCCACAGATAAGGAGTGAATTCTCAGCTGTGGAAACAGAAGTAGGTTCAGTAGATGCTGGGTGCCAGAGTTTGAGAAAGCTTTGCTTCTTTATGTGAGATCAGAAGTCAGTTTTCCTCCCAGTTACTGACCAGGTCATATGAGAAGCATCAGAGGCCCAGAGTGGGGGACAGGACATCTGCTGCTTGAATATTGGCACAGCAGACTAGAGAACTGAAGGGGAATTTAGTGATGTTTCTCTAGGAGGTGAAAGAGAGCATTTAGCATTATATGTACACACACATACACACACATGCACGTGTACTGAGTAGCAGTTCTGCCTGGTTCAGATTCTTATCTCTACTTTTATCCCAATCAATAATTTAGGTAAATATTTTTTAAACATCAGCTATGTGCCTAGTAGAGGAGATAAGACTAAAACACAGAAAAGATCAATTGCTAGCAAAACAAGGTACTATTGACTCATATTGTCACCAAAGATAGGGTCAGAGGGATATTGCTGTGGGCTGGAGACCTCAAGGAAGATTTCATGGAAAGAAAGAGTAGGACCAGATTCACAAAGATGTCAGTGGAAGGCTGGTGGGATTAAGAAACACCCAGAGGTTGGAATATATAAGACATGTGCTGGAAATGACAAGCCAGCCACACAATGCAGTGGGAGGTGAGATTGGATGGGTAGGGTATTTGAGCAGCCTGGCTGAGGGCTTTGCACTTGGCTGCAAAGGCAGTAGAGGGTCATTATAAGTTCTTGAGTAAGGGTGCTTGTGGGAAATTAGTGGTTGAGTGTCTGAAGTAAGAGAATTTAGAGACTGGAAAGTCAGTTGGGAAGCTTTTTGTAGTCACTGAGACTCAAGGGGATGACGACCTGAACTAAGGTGGCAGCAGGAGTGGAGAGAAAGTTCTGAGCAGAGAAGCCATTCTGAAGGAGGTGTCAATGCCTGTCAGAAGCCCCCTGCCTCCATTTAACCTTCCTGTTACCCCAAACAATCAGTGGGTCTAAACTTATCAAGGTTTGGCATACAAGTTAGGGTGGCAAAGGTAGAAGGGACCTGGTGGACCAGGTAGTCACCTCCACTGCTCCCACCTGATCATACCCACCCCTCCCAATAAACCAATGTAACCTTATATTTTGCTGTAAGGAGGAGGAAAAAGAGGTGTGCTCAGGAGGATAGAGCAGTCCTTTCTCTGTTAAAGAGCAGATTCTTGCTTCACCGTTGTCTGCAGTGTCTTTTATGCTTAATTTGATCTCCAGATTGAGCTTTTTGGATGGCCAAATGAAAACAAGAGGTAATGAGATGCCAGGGTGGAAAAGGAAGGGGTAAATGATATTCATCCATTCAACAAATATTTATTGAGCACCTACTACGTCCCAGGCACTATACCAGGCTCTGACCATACAATAGTAAACAAGACAGACACAGTCTCTGCCCTCATGAATCTTATATTCTAGCAGAAAGTGTCAGATTTTAAACAAATACAGAGTTAATGATTTAATTACAAATATGATAAGTTCTATGAACCTCAAGTTTAGCATACTCTGAAAGTATGGTATAGGGGGCCCTTATCTAGCCTCGAGGAAGTGATGTTCAAGGTGAAATAATAAGAAGGAAGAGTTGGCTAAATGATAAGTGAGAGGAACAAAAGAGTGGCCTGTACAAATGCTGTGGGGTGGAAAGGAGCAAGGTCTATTGGAGAGACAGAGAGAAGTGAATTAAGGATGGGTACTGAGAGCAAGAGGTATTGTGGCCCCAGGTGCAGCTGGTGTGGCAGGGATCTTCTGTGTAAGGCCTTGATGGCATGAGAGAAAAAAATTATGAGAGGGAAGGAAGGGTCACCCAGGAACAAATGCCTCTTACTTTGTAATGTGTTTCCACTTTAAGGTTAGCTAACAGAGAGTGGAGCTGTGCTCCTCATCAGGGAGCAGGGGTGGGTGGGAGGGAATAGAAATTACAGGAGGTAGAGACAGGCTGGCACTCAGGCCTGAATCTATCTATGTAATTCTTTCTACTTTAGTATTTGCTTATTTTTAAAATAAGACACCAGATTTCTAGTACTTCCAGGAATAGAGCATTTACGCTGCTGTATCGTGGTTCACATTGTTCTGGCAGCCTGCGAAGCCTCCTCTGCTCAGCTTTTAATTGGAGCTGGACCTTTAAAAATCTCCCTCCTGGTCTTTCCTCTCTGATGCGAAGTGGAGCATGCAGGGCTGCCAGGCCTTTGGCCTCCCTGGGAGTCCAGCCACAATGGAAACCTTTCCCCTGCTCTTTTGGACTCTTTGTGCTGTGTAAGCAATAAAATGGTCATTTGCTGGGGGGGAGGGTGTCTTCTCCTCCTTCCTGAATCCTCAGGCTGAATGGACAAATCGCCTGTGTCCCCCAAAGCCTTCCTTCTCTACAGTGGCACTTGCCCTGTTCCACTGGTATTAAAATGGGTCTGAGACATGTTAGGGTTGCCCTTTAGATGACAAGCTCTCTGAGGGTAGAAACCAGGCTACAGATACCTCAATTCCACCAAATTACCTGGCAGAGAGCATATTCTATAAATATCTGCTGACTCTAAGAGCAGTACTAGAGCATCTTCTATTTTCCACAGAATCTGCAGAGGATTGGGTCATACAGTCAGGATCTCTGGGCTGCCTCATCACGGCTGCTGCTCCTGGGGAGGAAAATACCAACCTGTTCTATCCAGATTTTCCTTCTTTCTCATGGTCCCTTCATCTTATATATCCCTCTACCAGATTTTTCTATTTTCTACCTCAGCCCCTGACAAGGTTTGTCACACATTTCTTTACCTCCAGTTCTACTCTGGATGGGGTGGGGAGGGACATTGGATCTTGCAGGTGGTATGGCTACAAGGTAAGTAGATTTTCCACTTGATCTTCTCTTCATATGTTTGCTGTGTGCTCATGTGTAAAAAGAATCTATGGCCTCCATTTCTTTGAGTCCTCAAATGTCCCCATCCTTGGTGAATGCTGTGATACTGGCAGACCCGAAGAGCAGGATGAAGCCTATCACCCTGGGCTTTTGGTTTTCGGCTTATGACCTAGTCCATTCCTATTGCCAGCAACTGCTTCACATCCTTGGCCGAGGTGGTGTACCTTTCCCCTCTATGTCCAACATGATCATGTATTTCTGTATCCACAGCTGGAGAAATTGGTCATGACTCTCCAAGGCCACCAGTGTGTGTGGGGGGACAAAAGTAGTGGGTGGTCATGAGTATCCCTTGCCTCAGCCAAACTTTTATCAAGGCTGCTTACAAAGTACCCTATTGTCCAATTTGATTTCAATCTCCTTTTTCTTCCTAAACCTCCATGAGATGAACAAATAACAAAGGAAATAGCATATGAAGGAAAAATCACAAAGGTAAAAAATTCACTAAAGAATTTAGCCCAGAACATCGTGTTTACAAACAGGCACTGGATTCAGTCCAGGGCTTCCCAACCTCTTGTGGCTGGGGTTTAGGAACCACCATGGGACTGGGGTTTAGGAGACCTAGCATCTGTCCCCATGGCACCTTTATTAGCCAGGCAACCTGCCATAAGTCTAAGCCTTAAATAACATCCTTCTCTCTTCTGTCAAGTAGGGATAATGATGTCAGTCTATTCCATGATCTACAGACAGGGTAAAATAAAACGAAATGATGTGCATGGGAAGTATGAAAGTCATGTTACATTTACTCCCAATTGAAAACACATGTTCACCTCCACGTCCTGTTTGCCCACCCCTTCTAAATAGGGCCAAGTTATAATGCAGCAGGAATTGCTGTTGGCTTCTCTGGAGAGAAGACGGGATGCTTAGGGGTCCCTCACTCCCGAAAGCAAGCTGGCACTGCCCTCTAGTGACAAAGTCCTATCAGATGTGGTGCTCATGTCTTCCCCTCAACCGATGGGAGGGAACAGATCTTCTTGGCAGGTTGTTTCTGACTCTCCCTTGCTTCTGCCTTTTCTCAAAATTCTCCATATTCCTGATATGAGTGGTGTAGTAGATCGAATTACATACCCCAACATAGACATGATTTTATGTAGGTGTGAACCCAGTGTAAATAGGATCTCTTGAAGATGCTCTTTTTAGTTAAGGTACGGCCTAATTGAGTGAGGGTGGGCCTTAATCCACGTTACTGGAGGCCTTATAAAGAGAAGAAACCGGAAGCCATGAGAAGGCCACATGGGAAGAAGCCAGAAGTCAGCAGAAACTGGGAGCTATGACAAAAGGAGAGGACATTGCAAGGTGGTGGGAGGCCGAGATATAAACCAAGGAACACCAAAGATTGCTGGCAGCCAGCACCAGAAAGCTATAGGCTCTGAGAGAAAGCAAGCCTTGCCGATATCTTGAGGCATGTAAGGCAGCTCAGAAGGTGGGTGAAGGGAGCAAACAGGGTCAGGGAACGGCCAGGGTGGCTGTGTGGGTGTGCGTGTCTGTGAGCCAGATGTCTGGGAGAGAGGATTCCCACATGTAAAGAGGGCTCAGCTCAAGATCCTGAGATGCAGAGGTGACAGGTATTCTCTGCTCTTGGCACAGATGTCCCTTCCAGGAAGAAAAGTGGTCCAGAGCTCCCAAGGACTTTTCCTGGTGACTTATTGCCCAAGTAAGTCGAAATGGATGCTCTAGTTAGGGGACTCCTTCAGAAGTGAGGAGCCAGGAAAAGACAAACCTTCTCTGGATAATGGGTCTGGGAGAGTGACAGGCTGTGACCAGTGACCAGGACTCTTGAATAACTGGCATGTCTAGGACCTGGAGCCAGATAGCATTCTGGAGACAGATCTACCACAGGATGGCTCTGGAGAAGGGTAGCAACAAGAAAACCCTTCTTCCATTTGTCCTTTCCACTGACAACTCTGCAGGGAGATGAACCCCTGTTCCCTCCCCCTCTTTCCTTTCCCATTCCCCTCACCCAGGCTTTCCAGAGGAGTTTGGTTCCTGAGGCAGTAGCAGCATCAAGTGAATGTTCTCATCTGCTATTTTTCCTGAGAGGGGATGTTTAAATAATTAAACTGAAGATAAGAAGAAATCAGCAGAGATAATTTACTCCTCAGGAAGGAAACAATTGCTTGATTTAGACACCAGATCTCTTGTCTGAGTGTTCCCATTTCCAGGGTCCAAATCTAACCTTCAGAGATGGATTGAAAGGACTCTTTTGAGTGTATTGAGGGAGGGAATGTGGTCACAATGCCTCCAGGGCAAAGTCTGTGGGTTGAGACAATAGCCTGGCTCCTTCGCTGTGCAGTGCATTGGAAACCAGGCACAACAGACACTCCAGTCCAAGGTTAGTCGCTGCAATTCTTGATTTTGGAGGCAGCATGGGAACAGGGAGCAGGATGACATTGTCACTCCATGTTCTCGATCGTTTTGCTCTCGGCTTCAGCATTTCCACCTCTTTCCAACAAATAGAAGGAAGCAAAACGAATGGTATGCCCAAGCTTTCCAAAACCTTGGGGAAAGCATCCAGACCAAAGGTTTGCAAAAAATAAAAAACACAAGGTATTATATTCTTGCAGTGTTGGCATGACCAGTATTTGTACTTGAGTAGCAATAGAAAAATATTGATTGATTCTGGGGTTTAGAGGACCCTAAATCAATGATCTGAAAGAGTCAGATTTGGGGCCAGGCCTGCAAGTTGGTATGAGGGAGAGAGACAGGGAAGGGAAGACTTCTAGTCTCCTGGACAGGACTGATAGCTACTGAAAAAGATTCCAGGGGACAGAAGGAAAGAATGGCACCAAAGGCAGACTTTTCCTTCCCAACCCTAGGAAGCTCTGGAAGTATCAGCCTTTGAAACAAGGCTGGGCCAGTCTTTTTTTTTTTCTTTAAAGATTTATTTATTTCTCCCCTCCCCCTTATTTGCTTTGCAGTTGCTGCCTGCTCTTTGTGTGCTCTTTTGTGTCTGCTTGTCTTCTCTTTAGGGGTCACTGGGAACCGATCCTGGGACCTTCTAGAGTGGAGAGAGGTTCTCAATCTCTTGTGCCACCTCAGCTCCCTGGTCCGCTGTGTCTCTTATTGTCTCTCTTCTGTGTCACTCTTTGTTGTGTCACCATGCTGTGCCAGCTTTCTGCGCAGGCCAGCACTCTGCATGGGCCAGCATTCCTGTGTGGGCCAGCTTGCTGCACAGGCCTTTAGGGTAGAAACTGTGTCTTCTTTATTATATTCTAAGTGCCTAGCGTATAGCAGCTACTAATTTAATAATCCATTCAACAAATATAAATTAAGGTTCAGGCAGGCAGGATGGCAGGTAGCATGTGGGTTTGGTGGGAGAGATGAGGGCAAGAGCCACATCAGGGCAAGACTCCAACCCCCAGGCTGGGGTGGAAATGAAAGCACAGAAGTGCGTGTGTCCTGGAGGAAGTGGACATTGGGTATATATATATATTTAAATTACTGTATTTTGATTTATTTTTGCTTTGTATTCTTTATTTTTTATTTATTTATTTTTGTTTTATTTTATTGCAGGGGCATATTTTTAATGCAGGGGCTCCAGCACAGGGATCCAGATATCTGGTAAATGGGGTCCCTCCTCTGGCACAGTTGACTGGTAAAGAGAGAGGTTCTTGACAGAGCTGGGCCTATAAGAATCCTTCCCTGGGTTATTGAACTTGGGGCTGACAAGAACATAGCCCAGCTCTTTTCTAGTACAAAGCAGGAAACTACTTTTTTTTTTTTTTTTTTCCTTCTGGCATCTGGGCAAAGCTGTTTTGAGAAAATGAAGTCCACATGCCAAAAGAAGCAGAGATGAGATATGGAAGGGTCTTGGTGGCATGTTCATTTTATTATTGAGCCTTTAAATCCCTCTTTTTTTGCCTAAGCTGGGTTTCTGTCATTTGCAAAAAGGCTCAATTTAATGTCATTTAATTTGATGAAAACCAAAATGAGATGATACACATGGGAGCGTTCTGTTAAGGCATCAAGGACTATGTATATATGCCATAAATGGGACTGTTAATATTAACAATTAACTTCAAAATACTGATATGTGAGGCTCAGATGTATTTAGAGACTCTCAAATGTAAAACCGATCTTATCCTTCAGTTTACCATCTTCTAATGGCTCTTAAACGCCTCCAGGATAAAGCCCAACTATTTTGTTATGGTAAACAAGATCTCTGTGATCTATTGTTTGACTAGCCTTCTGACTTGATCTATCTCATCTCTAACTTAATACCTCACTCATACTGGATGAACTCCAAACACACCATGCTAGTTTATGACTCTACGCATATGTTTTGCCATCTGGCTGGAAGACTCTTCCATACACTGTTTCATCAATAGAGAGAGCTCTTATTCATCCTCCAAAATCCCATTCAAGCACTCATCTTCTGCAAAAATGTTCCTGAATCTCTGTTCCCCATGGCATAGATAATGACATCTTCCTTTATAATAAGAAGAATAAGAATAACAAAAGAATAGCTAGTATGTACTATGCTCTGTACTGTTTTCATGCACTGTTTCATCTAATCCTTACAATACCTATGAGAAAGTTACCATTGTCATCCCTATTTTACAGATGAAAAAAAATTGAGATAAAAAAAAAGTGAATTAACCAGAGTCACGCAGATACTGAATGGAAGAACTTGGATTTCATAATCTTAACCAGACTTGTATATTGTACCTCACCTAAGTATAATATTACATTTTGGAGTTTTTTCTTAATGAATTAAAAGCTTTAAACAAGTAAATGATCTGACTTGACTTATGGTTTTAAATGACCCTTTGGCTGCTGTGTGGAGAATGGATTATAGGGATAAGGGTAGAAACTGCGAGATCTGGTCAGAGACAATAATGGCAGCAGTGATGACGGTAAAGATGGAGTGCAATTGATGGAGTCAAGTTATTTTTGGAGGCAAAGTAGACATAACCTGCTGATGAATTGGATATGGGGGAGCAAGAGAAGGAGAAATCAAAGGTGAACACGACATCTTGAGCAATAAATAGTGGCACCATTTATTGTTACAAGTACACCTGCTTGGGGTACAGGTTTTGGGCATAAGTTGGAGATCCCCGTAAGACATCTGAAAGTGTACATGCAAGTCTGGGGCTGAGTGGAGATCTGAACTGAAAGTAAAAATTTGAGATTGGTTAGCATATAGGTGGTAGTTAAAGCCAAGAGTTTGGATAAGGTCATTTAGGGAGAGAGAAGAATGAAAGACATGCATGTGTCCAGGGAACTTGGTTATAAGGAGAGAACAGAAACCAAATTATAGAATGGAGGGTGTGGGGCCTTTGAGAGGGAATTTATCCTTAAAAAGGAGTCAGATATCAAGCAGCAGGCTCAGAATGGGGCTCAGGGATTGGAGATGACCAGTGATTCTAGGTACAGTGAAGAGGCTATTACTTGGAAGACTATAAGTAAAAGTTTGCAATATCTTAGGGGCGAGCAACCCCACTGTGTGAACCCTTCAATGGAGCTGAACACACAGGCACAGGATCTCCTTTCTCAGTAGATTTTGAGCTATTGTGACATGGTGAAGCTTGAAAATATCTTTGGTTAAGACCCTGCCTCATGGAATGGGGCCATGGACAGCAGTGACATCCATGGCTAAATAGTGGTCCAGTTCAGTATGCCAGGCTGCAGTGGCACCTGAGCTTGCAGCAGCAGAGGGGAGTGGAGACCCAGGATAGGGAATTGATTGCTGTGGCAGCAGCCATGAAGCGTGAGATTAGAGAGGTGAAGATAGTGGTGGCTTGATCTGTTGCTTTTCCTGGAGTTTCCAGAGGAAATACTAAAGGGAGGCAAGAAATTTAACAGGGAGGTTGAGGTCCAGGAGTAATGCAGTAGTGGCTAACAAGCTAGTGAAATTCAGGTTCAAGTCTACAGTCCCCTGCTGAAAATCCTTATGACTCTCCATATGTTATTTGGAATTCAAAACTTTTCAGATTTTAGAAAGGTAATATGGTATGTGGCAGTTTGGCATTGTTTATGAATTCCAGAAATAGATATTGATTATATTTGTAAACGGGTCTGTACCTGGGCATAATTAAATTATGATTAGGGCTTTGATTGGGCCACATCAGTAGGATGTTGAGAACCTGACCCCTTGATGGGCAGGGACTCACAGATTAAACTACATGGCAGAGCAGAAGAGTGAGTTGGAGTTTTGATGCTGGAGTTTTTGAGCTGGAGCCTGGGAAGTGATCACACAGAGGAATAGAGATGGTGCCTTATAAACAGCAGAAGCCCCAGGGAGAGAGACAAAGCCATTTACCTGATAGTCTACAGCTGGCCATGTGGAGAGAGCACAGCAGCTGAGGCCAGAGAGAAACGGAGACCTGGGAAGAGAGGAACCCAAGAACCCTGAACTCTTGGCAGATGTCAGCAGCCCTCTTGCCCCAACATGTGGCAATAGATTTTGGTGAGGGAAGTAACTTATGCTTTATAGCCTGGTAACTGTAAGCTTCTACCCCAAATAAATACCCTTTATAAAAGCCAACAGATTTCTGGTATTTTGCATCAGCACTCCTTTTGACTGACTAGAATTTGGTACTGAGGAGTGGGGAAGTGCTTTTGTAATCACCAGAATGCTGGAATGGTTTTATAAATGGGTAAAGGGGTAATTTTTTTTGAGGAATTGTGAGATGCTTGTTAGAAAAGGTCTACAGTACTTTGAAGAGTCTGTTGATAGTAATATGGACACTAAAGAGCCTTTTTTATGATGACTTAAAAGTAAATGATGAAACTATTATTGGAAACTGGAGGACAGGCAATCTGTGTTTTAAAGTTTCAGAGAACTTCACAAGATTAACTCCTGGTGTTTTATAGGACACAGAATTTGAAAATGGTGACCCTGGGCATTTAGCTGAAGAACTTTTCAAAGTAAACTTGAAGAATGTGGCTTGGCTTTTCCTTGTAGCTTATAGCAAAATGCTAGATGAAAGAAATAAGCTGAGGACTGAACTATTGGGCACAAAGAAAACAGAAACTGATTCTGGAAATTCCAAGCCTCTGGAAATCAAGCTCCCAGATGATAGTGCCCCATTTGAGGACTTAACTAAACTTGGAACTTGTAAATCAGAATTGAAGATGCAGTTATCTAGGAAAGATTTGTGGAAAGTCTTACTGTCTGATGGACTGCACTCCTGCTTCTTGCATGCTAAACCAACACGCTTTTTGAGAGCTATATGAACAAAACCACTGTCAGCTTGGACTAAAAGGGACATGGAAAGGAGAGATTGAAGAAGAAACAGCTTTAAGAGGAAAACCATGGAAACTGAGATCTGGAATTAAGATATCACCCTGGGCCAAGAGAGGGACCCCACCCATGTGTACAGAGAGGGTCAGCTTGCCCCAGCAGTTGAAGAGGGTGGATGTTCCCCCAGGTTACAGAAAGGGTGATTAGGATGGTTAAGGTCAGCACCCCATAGTTCTGAGAGGGGTGGACCTGTTCCCCATGGATTAGGGAGGGCCAGGTGGTCGTCTCATTGCTCTGAGAGGGTTGAGCCTGTATGCCAAAGGTTAGGGAGGATGTTGTCTTCACTTTACTGTAGTAGGGGGGCTAAGACTCTAACCCAAAGATTGGGTAAAGTTGGCAATCACCTCAGTGCCTTTGGAGGGTGAGGTCTGGAGCTTGGTTGACACCCAGGTGCTTGATGATGGTGGAACCAAGAAAATGGCCATTGGGCAAGGCTGTGGAAAGGGTGGGTCCCCATAAGACCCCAGGGAAAAGAAGCCATCATCTTAAGAATGACTCTCAGACTTTGACATCTAATGAAGTATGTCCTGCAGGTTTACTGAAGTGTAGAGGACCCATGACTCATGTTTCCCTCCCAGTTTCTCTTTATGATAATGAAAATGTTTATCCTCTGTCTGTCTATTTGTGTATTGGAAGCAGATAAATGATTTTGTAAGTTTCAGAGGTGTACAGCCAGAAGGGACTTTGCCTCAAGACAAACTATATTTCTTTAAACTGATTGTGATATGATTCTGTATTTAGCATTGTACTGATTTAAGTTTGTTTTTGTTTTTTAATATTGTAATGTCTTTTTGGAATTCAGAGGGTGGAGTGTGACAGTTTGGCACTTTTTATGAATTCCAAAAATAGATATTGAATTATGTTTGTAAACTGGTCTGTACCTGGGCATCATTAAATTATGATTAGGGCTTGGATTGGACCACATCAGGCAGGAACTCACAGATAAAACTGCATGGCAGAGCAAGGAGTGTGTTGGAGTTTTGATGCTGGAGTTTTTGAGCTGGAGCCTGGGAAGTGAACACACCGAGGAATATAGATGGCTCCTTATACACAGCAGAAGCCCCAGGGAGAGAGACAGGGCTGTTTCCTGATAATCTACAGCTGGCCATGTGGAGAGAGTATAGCAGCTGAGCCCAGAGAGAAACGGAGACCTGGGAAGAGAGGAACCCAAGAAGCCTGAATTCTTAGCAGATGTCGGCAGCCCTCTTGCCCCAACATGTGGCAATAGATTTTGGTGAGGGAAATAACTTATGCTTTATGGCTTGGTAACTGTAAGCTTCTACCCCAAGTAAATACCCTTTATAAAAGCCAACAGATTTCTGGTATTTTGCATCAGCACCCCTTTTAGCTGACTAATACAGTGGTGCATATATTGTATATCACCTAACACTCTCAGCAAAGTCTTAGGCAGCCCCTCATAATCAAGCACATAAATAATTTTGCAGTAAAGTGTATAAATATTTATAATAAATGGAATAAATAAACCGATAAGTGATCTCAAGTCAATTCAATTCACTTTTGCTGTTAACTGAACTTACTTCAAATTTATATATTTAAAAAATCCTTTCAGATGTTCAGGACTTTTTGTACTTTGGCATTGTAAAAAATGGATTGTGGAATTATAGGTAGTTGAGTCTAGACATATTTGGGTCATACATGTCTTTATTAGCATGCAGATTCTGTATCTTGGTCATTTTTGCATTCTCGGTGCCTAGTACTGTCTGGGGACTTAGCAGGAACTCAGTAATGATTGGTTGGTTGAATGAGTGGCTGAATATGAATTAGGGGTGGTTTACAGGCATACACCTGCCCCAGAAGGCCCACAGTCACCTCAAGTTCAGGATGGCTAAAGCTGTACCTAAGTGGAATGTGGGAGGTAAAAACTGTGAAGTAGGGAGTGCACAGAGTCAGGGGTGAAGTCGAGCTTTGAGACTGTACCTGACATCTCCCCACACCTGTTCCTCTCTTTGTATCCTATGTAGTTGTCTTCCAAGTTATGCAAGTTAGAGACTCAAGTCACTTGTGACTCCTCTCCCTCCTTCCCCCATCTATACCCAATACATTTCCAACTCTGCTGTTTTTAATTCCTACATTTTTTTTTTTTTTTTTGTACTCGTCCCTACTTCTATATTCCTTGATGATCTGATTTCATCATCTCTTGCCTGGGTCACCATAAGAGCCTCTGAACTGGTCTCATTTCCTCCAGTTTTGTGCCTTTCTCATTCCCATTCTCAGCCAGCCCTGCTCGAATGATTGGTCTGGAAATACAAATCTGCACATGTCACTCTTATTTAAAATCTGCCCATGGTCCCCATTGCTTGCAGGATCAAGCCCAAGTTTTGTGGAAGAGCACATGAAGCTGTCTTTGATCTCTCTTGTATGTTACCATCAAGTAATATGGAGCTGTGTTGAGTTCTCTGCACACACCTTGCTGTTTCATGCTTCATGTGATTTTCTCATGTTGTTGGTCTCCCTCTGATTAGGATACTAGGATGAGTATTTCCTCATTAAAACCCACCTCAGACTTCCCCCTTTGAGAAGCCTTCTATTGACTGGGTTACAAGGTTCCATGGCATCCTAACACTCTATTTAAGTTCTTTATGTTCTAAAATATGCTCCTAACAACAATCTCCCTAGCTAGACTGTATTGTTTTTTTTTGGAAGCGGGGAACTTGTCATATTCATTTTGGTAGCCTTAGTTCTTAGAACATGATTGGAACGTTGTAAATGCTTAAGAAATGCTGAATGTGAGAGAGATTCAAACACATCTGTGAACATCTGGAAAACTGGTGAGGTAGACTTGCCAGAAGTCTATTTGTACAGAGGTTGAGCAGATCCTGGGAAAGAACTTTGATGTATATCCACTGATGGGGTTCAGACATAATTGGCCAAGACTTGGCAAACCAGAAGGATTGCTCCACAGAAGCCAGTGTACAGGGGAGCTGAGGAGCCTCCTGGGAGAAGTCATTCTGAGGCATGATGAGCTTGATTCTGAGGAAGACACTAATCGTTGGAAGGGAGGAGGGACTCTGAGTGTAGCAGCGGGGCTGTTATTCAAAATAAACTTTGGCTCAGTGCTCATATGTGCCTTCCAGAGAAAAAGCTATTCTAATTAAAAACACAATGGCTTGCTTCACCAAATGCTGTAAAACTTTTGGGCACAGATGCACTACTGTGGGACTCCTCCTAACTGTGTCCCATGAAGGGGAGAGTCATTTCCAACCCATTCCACCTCATTCCCAAATTTGCCATGCATAGTAGCATTGGCACTGTGCAGATTCAGGACATGGGCGGTGATGTATGATAGATCAGCAATGGTCACAAGGGAAGAACTGCAGAGCTCAGGAGAAAAGCAGGTGGGACCAGGATGGCTGGGAGAGGATCTGTGAGCATCACAGAATGGCAGCAGCCCTAGAGAGGACTGCTAGCCCAGCAGGTCTGCAGTGAAATCAGCAGAGTGGATCTGCTCAAGGGCGGACAGGAGACACGCCCTGGTGAATTACAGAAATACTCAGGGCAACCTTGGAGGTTTTACATTTGGCATGAATTTATGGGGTAGGGTGGAAGAGGCAGGGAAATTTGGGTTATTGCTTGTACCCCATCATCCTGAAGCACCTGGATAGAACTAAATCCCATTAACAAAGTACCTCCATAGCAACAACTAGGCAGGTGTTTTACCAAACAACTGGACACCATAACTTAGCCAAGTTGACACATAAAATTAACCATCACATTACTTTTAGTGAGATTGATAGGCTGGGAAGCTGAAGAAATTAGATCTTAGATTTAATTAGTGAATGATTTATTTTCTCTTTTATCCCCGGGACACTGCCCTGTCTGGCCATGCAGATGGGTTGGAAGTTGGAGACCCTTCACATGCAAACCTTCAATGCAGAATAACTTATTTGAGCATTCAGTTAATTTCCACTTCTCCTCCTTCTCAGTCGGATCCCAGGCTGCAGATGTGAGTTTGAGCTGTCAGCAGAAATTGTGGCTGTTGTGTGAATCACAATCTCTCTCTCTTTCTCTCTCTCTCTCTCTGTGTATGTGAGAAAGAGGTGTGGGTGGAATGGTTGGCCATGAATCCTTGATAGCTGTTCAAACAAAATAACCAGTATTTTCAGATTGCCTTGAAAACCATAATGTCTCAAAATCATTGCCAAGGAGATATTCAATTTTTATTAAGAAAACAAGAAACGAGAGGATTTTGAGTCCTAGACATTTTGAGATAAAGGACTGACTCCCTCTGATGCAATAACAGAGATCATAGAATACACTGTGTTTGAGGTGACCAGAGAGCGCCAGGTTGAAACTTACCATTTGAAGGTCGTCAAGGAGCTAGACTAGCACCCTCTGCTGGCGGTTTCTTCGGTCAGCCAGAGTCCCTCTCTGCCCCTAAGTCCTACCCATTCCACTAACAAGTAAAAGAAGTCCCTTCTATTCAAACCTACATGTGATGCTGGAGTTTCTTAGGTATACTTCCAGAGACTGGAGCCTCCCGCCTACCTATGTGCCAGGTGTGCATGAAATCTAGGTGGAGCTGCAACTCCTACCCTACAGCTCAATGGACTCATCCAAGTCACCTGGTGAGGAGACAACGATGGGAAATGGCCATCCCAGGGAGTGGAGAGGGCCTGCATCTGCAGGCAGGATCATCCCACCCACCATATCCATGGG